>VZRW01006054.1:157907-178359 GCA_013398125.1 Aegotheles bennettii | reverse complement strand
CTGGACTCTCTCAAGCAGTTCCCTGTCCTTCTTGAACTGTGGGGCCCAGAACTGGACACAATACTCCAGATGTGGCCTCGCTAGGGCAGAATAGAGGGGGAGGAGAACCTCTCTCGACCTACTGACCACCCCCTTTCTAATGCACCCCAGGATGCCATTGGCCTTCTTGGCCACCAGGGCACATTGCTGGCTCATGGTCATCCTCCTGTCCACCAGGACCCCCAGGTCCCTTTCTCCTACACTGCTCATCCCTGGAAACATTCAAGGTCAGATTGGACGGAGCTCTGAGCAACCCAACCTGATCTGGTTGAAGATGTCCCTGCTGGTTGCAGAGGGGTTGGACTGGATGGCCTTGAAAGGTGCCTTCCAACCCAATCCATTCTGTGAAATAAGTGTGCACACCTGTGCATGCGTGGGCTTGCCTACATTTGTGTACATGGGTCTGCACATGTGCGAAAATGCAAGAGGAGCTTTTCTGGGAAAGGCATGGAAAGCAAAGTTCCCAGTAGAGCTCTCAGCATTCTCAGTCTGGAATTGTTCATTGTGGTGGAAGTCAGTAAGATGTGACACAGCCCTGATCAAAGCCCAAAGGAGGGACAGGCAGACAAGCTCAGTCTCCAAGCCTGACGCAGGCTCTGGGAGCAGCATCAATGGACCTTCAAGCAAAGCATGTGAAGACTGGTAGAGTGCATGAAAAATGATGAAACAAGAACACATCAAGCCATCAAAACATAAATAGACTTTGGTACCATCATTTATAGCCATCTCATTGGCAAACTCAGCAGATATGGACTGGAGAAGCAAACAAGTCAGCTGGACTGCTGGGCTCAAAGGAGAGTCATCAATGATGACATCCAGCTGGTGGCTGGCAGTGCCAGGGTCACTCCTCAGGGGTTGATATTTGGGCCCATATGGCTCAAAAAACTTTACCAGTGAATTCCACTGTGATATGATGAAGGTTGGACTTGATGAACCTGGAGGTCCCTTCCAACCATAATGATTCTATGGTTCTATGATTCTATGATTCTAGGATTCTATGATTCTATGAACTCACCTAGAATCACAGGATCATTTCAGTTGCAAGAGATCTCAGGAGACCTCTACAACATTGAGCTCAAAGCAGCACCAGCTATGAGATCAGGCCAGGTTGCACCAAAATCTAAACATCCAGCAGCTTTGTGGATGATGCTAAATTAGGGTGGGGAAGGGGAACTGACAAGCTGAATGTCTGAACCTCAATGCAGAAGAACTTTAAGCTTCAAGACTGGGCCAAGAAACACCTCACGAGTTGAATAGAAAAGTCAACCATTGTTATACTGTCACCCCTTGGCCTTCTCTTCATTCATTCTGCACCAGGGTCAGGATTGTCCCCTCCATCACTACTGGCTGGGACCAACTGACTGAGCAACAATCCTGCTGCCAAATACTGGTGGTGACAGTGGGCGTCAGGGTGAAGAGGAGCTGGTGTCACTCTCCCTGCAAATGAGACAAATCACTTGCTGGACTATGTGTGGAGGAAGGAAGGAAGTAGAAGGAAGAAAAGTAGAAGAAAGTTATTGTCCCTCTCCTCAGTTCTGGGAAGGCTGCACCTGGGACACTGCATTCACTTTTGAGCTCCCAGTTCAGAAAGCATGTGGAGAACCTGAAGGTGCTCAAGGCCTGGGGCACATGATCTGCCAGGAGAAGTAAAGGGAGCAGGGCTGATTTAGCAGAGAGAAAGCTCTACCTCATCTACTGGGTGAAAGGAGACTGAGCAGCATCTAAGAGCAGCTTAAAATTTTTTGAAGGACCGTTACAAGGATGACAGAACCAAACTCTTCTCACTGGTTCCAGACAATATAGCAAGGGTCAACAAACACGAACTGGAGCTTAGGAGGTCCAGGTTTGTCATTAGGAATCAGTGATTCTCCAGGAGGGTGATGCAGCCCTGAGCCAGATGTCAAAAGAGTATCCTTCCGTGTTTGCAGGGCTCAGCTGTACAAAGCCCTGGCTATCCTGATCCAGTCCTGGGGATCATCCTGCTCCAGAGATGGCTGGGCTGGAGACTTCCAAGGGTCTCTTTCCACCAGCACTGTTGTGATTCCTACAGTTCAACTTCTTTGAGAGCTGCTTTCCCATGGAGATACACTCTTCTTCAGGTTGCCACTCTTTGACGGAGAAGTTACCTTAACACTCTTGCAAGATTTTCCCCACACACTCCATACAAAGTCTCTGCCCTGTCACAAATTCCAGCTAAGATCCTTGTTGCACAGACTTAATTTCTCTTCAGTAATGAGGGGCACCAATATCCTTGTCCTTCCTACAGGCTTTTTCCAGGGTTTTGACCTTGGTCCCACACTTCTCCAGTCCTGCAGGACCACAGCCCTCCTATATGAGACTGCCTGGATGTGTCTGAACTGCAGTGAACAGAATTATGATTCCAGGAGGCAAAAGAAGGATGTATTGCTTGCAGTGGACCTCACTGTGGCTGGGGGTTTGAATCTGGCTTGAGGAGGATGCTCAACCAGTATCAGAAGGTCAATGTTGTGACAGTAAAGTCTGATGTAGAGGCAATGAGCAAGGCAAAGTCCATGTGAAGGTCCATGGCAAGGACAGGACAAAAGAATGCCCAGAGTGTAAAGAAAACTATAAGGCCCTGAGCTTCATATGGAGGGTGTGGTGTTGCATGGAGGCAGTGACTTGTAGATTATATGGGTGGGAAAAGGGAGGGAAGAACATTATATGGGGGGAAGAGCAAGAAGGGGCTGATGAAAAGGCCTATGGACAAGCCAAGGGAGGTCCAACCAAACGCTGCTTCTGTTTGCGTGCTGATGGCATATCTGACATGAAATACATTGGCACAAAGTTGACCAATCAGCCCTGTTTGAACAAGCCTGAACTGGCACAGTGAGTTTATTCCAAACGAGCATGCTGAGTCGTGAGGCTGTGAGATTTCTGATGTTCCACTAAAAGCCCTCAAGTTAGATTTCGCGTATCACTGAACTGCAGTTCTAAATCACAGCTTCCCCACATGCTCTTTCCTTTTGGGGCAAAAACAAGCATCAAAGGACTCTCTTAGGAGCTTCCCCTCCTACTCCTTCCATCTCATTTTTCAATCTGAGGAAATAGATTGTGTGCTAATTTCACCTCCCTTCTCTCAGTTTCTTCCATGTGGCTGATGCCTTCAGTTACTGTTCCAGTGTCAGCAAATATGCAAATACCATTTTGTTTGTCTTGCCTTGGGACAATGAAGTCTTTGAAATGGAGATGTGGGATCTTCAATTTGTCTTGCTCTCTAAGAACCTACTTTCTCTCTAACTCTTAATTTTTGATACAATTCAGTAGAAGGGCTCCTCTCTTGTCCTTCACTTTTATTGCCGAATAGCCATTCACTCTCGTTTGAACAAAGTGGATTATATTTCATCTGGTCACTGGTTTTGTTTGCTGAACTGCATCACAAATTATATATTTTTATAAACCTCTCATTCAATGCCTTAGCAGCAAGACAACTATCTATTGCTTCCAAAAATTACACAAAGTGTGAACATTATACCTCAACATACCCAAGAAATGAACAGACCATACTGAGCCCTCCCAGTTTAGATGTGAGGACAAGGACTGTCAAATCTGGATCAAGCCCAGTTCTCTTTAGCTCAGTGCTGTGTACCCTGGTTGTGGCCAGGAGAAATCTCTAAGAAAGGTGGACAGGAACAGGATGAGTAGAGAATGAAGCCCAGCCAATGAAGCACCAGAGCATTTACACAGCAGGAGGTACCTGGGAGTCTGGGACCTCCATGGATTTGGTGAATCTGTGTTAAAGAAAGGAGCAACACAGAACAGGGCCACCCTTATGTCAGCAGAGATCTACCTGACCCTGGTGACAGGACCTCATCACTCATGAAACACCCACAAGGAAGAACTGGCAATCCCAGTGTTATGAACCAAACATGATGCTTTCTGGTTATGTGGTGTACCCTAGGGTGCACTCTGCACAATCTTTTCCCACCACAAGTGGGTACAGTCCTGCTTGAATGGGCACAGTGAGAGCTGGCTGATTGCACTGACATTGAGCTTCCTGTTGGCATATCACAAGAAGCTCCCACAGCTCACAAGTGGTTGCTTCAAGAGAGGACTATCCAGCTGTGCTGGCCTGTCCACCCCTGAGACACGTCTCCTGGTAAGGTACGTCACAATGGTGGAAGATCATGACAAGAAGAGCCACAAAGATGATGAAGGGAGTGGAACATCTCCCTTGTGAGGAAAGGCTGAGGGAGCTGGGGCTCTTTAGCTTGGAGAAAAGGAGACTGAGGGGGGACCTCATCCATGGTTACAAATCTGTAAAGGGTGAGGGGCAGGACGATGGAGCCAAGCTTTTTACAGTGCTGACCAATGATAGGACAAGGGGCAATGGATGCAAACTGGAGCACAGGAGGTTCCATGTGAATGTCAGGAAGAACTTCTTTCCTGTGAGAGTGCCAGAGCACTGGACCAGGCTGCCCAGAGAGGCTGTGGAGTCTCCTTGGCTGGAGACATTCAAACCCCGCCTGGATGCGTTCCTGTGTGATGGACTCTAGGTGACCCTGCTCTGGCAGGGGGGGTTGGACTGGATGAGCTTTCAAGGTCCCTTCCAACCCCTAGGATTCTGTGATTCTGTGATTCTGTGAAGAAGCTAAGCTGGCAGCTGCCACCTGAAGAACCAAGCTAGTAGCCCATTGTGTTGTGACTCTCCCCTGGCTGAACACTTCAGTCTCACCCAAAGCCTGGGTGCTGTCTCACAACTGCCAATGGCCCAGGGTTGACCTACCACTTGCTCTGCTTCTACAAGTGCAGCATGGTGGTGCACTCTTGCTACAAACAGCTTGCTACAAACCATCTCTTCTCCACGGCCACCCTAACCAGTGCAAATAATTAGTTTAGTTCTTAACATCAACTTTCATAAGGCAATTTCACTCCACCTGCCCATGTCTGATTTTTTGACTAAAATGATCTATTTTTTCCATTTACTGAAGAAGTTTCAGTTACTCCAGAGATGTCATCCTCCTTGAACCCTGAACTGCAAGTTTTGGAGACGGGAAAAACATCCTGGGGAAGTCTCCTACCTGCTTGTCCTGCTCACATATTCATCCCTGGGTATCTTTAGGTGCAGGGTAACTGTTGTGTTCTTCTGCCTGCTTTGTTTACTCACAAGACTTATTCTGACAAGCACACACGAAGGTTGTTTCCGGTCCTGCATCTCATCATCCCGTTCAGGGAGAATTATTGGATTAGATTAATTGAGTTTAGAAGAATTTCCCAGAGTGAATTCTCAGCTGAGTTCTTCTAGCTGAATTTTCTTATACTCTATGGTAATATATCCCTCTGTGCAGCAAACCAAGTTTTTATTTCAAGTGTAATTTTCACCTGTGGGCTCAAATGTTCTAAATTTATTTATTTTTTTGCTCATATAGTGCAATGTTTGAAGAGGCTGGGGGGAGCTCAAGCCATAGGCCAACAAGAACTGCAAAAAATACATACGTAAAGATCCACAGAATGTATTTAATAGTATGGTTTGGCTGCTGGACCTGAAGTTCACCCACAAAATCTCCAACATGCTTCTCTCCACCATGTTGGTCCATCATCTTAAAATCTTAGCTTAAAAAAGTCCCTCTTCCCTTCATCTTCCTCCATGAAGATTTAACCTAACTTCCCTTGTCTTCTTAAAACCTCCCATGATAGGCTTTTGCCCACACAACTGATTCCCCCACCCAGACCACTGACTGATCAAGCCCTGGAAGAGATTTTGATTGATCTTAAAATAATCAGATAGAAATTACAGTCTGTAATTGACCAGGATGTAACAGCTAAGAATCAAAAAGTGGTTGTAGAAGCCTCTGTAAAGTAGTCAGGATGGAGCTGTGATGAAGAAATCTCTTCACGTGTGTGCAGAGGAGCCCACTCAGGGGAACCCAGCAGAGCCAGTGGAGCTACTGAGGGCTCACTTGTGCCATGGACAAATCTGCCCTTCCTGCAGCTTCACCTATGTACTTGATTAACAAACACCCACAGCAGGGGCATTTCTGCTGCTAATTCACAATGAGCTACTGGAAAGTGGCGAGATAATTTGTGGTTTGACTCTTGGCTTTCAACTCCACTTCTCGATTCCTGTCCTGACTTGGCTCATGGCTTCAGTGCTGTCCCATGTCTGCTCATGACCCCCAGAGAGGCAGAATTAACCCTCACTTCTTTGCTCCAGCATTGCCCATTGCCTGGTTAGTTACCCCATGTCATCCTGCTTTGTAGACAACCTTCTCCCCACAAACGCTGTACTTGGGGTTGAGGCCATGGTCTGATGGTCTAATGGTTAGGAATATGGTGGGATAAAGGTTGGACTTGATGACCGTGAAGGTCCCTTCCCACCATAATGATTCCATGATTCTATGACTGAACACCTGCAATCGTGCATTGCAGTTTGGTCACCATTGATCAAATCCCTCTTACGAGTCTAACCAGAAGTTTACAAAAGGACCCAGGAGTGGATTTCCAGCACAAGTCAGGACTGGGGAAACAAAGGCTGTGACAGGAAACAGAAAACAACATCTGACCAGTAAAAAGTGCTGAAAATTAAAATACAATAACAAATTCTTTTCAGAGACGACTTAAGGAAAGTTCTCACCAGGCCCTGTTTGTTATTTACTGTCATGATAGGTTCATTCATTGTTGCTCCAGGTTCTCCAGAATTGAAAGATGCTCAGAACACATTTTTAAAAAGCAAAGGAAATGCTCTGCACTTCACGGGAACATTGCGAAACGTCTGAAATATGCTTTCAAGAACAGAAACAGCCTTGTTAAAAGAATGAACTGCCAGTGCAATGAAGGGTGAAATGCAATAGGAAACTGACTTGATAAAAGGTTAATTCCAGTAAATGAATAACACTTCCCTTGTATCACACAAAATACATAATGCTCCGTTTATAACAGCCACTGCAGCCCATGTTCTGAATTGCTCCTCTGGTAGTGGCAAACCTGGATAGGACCCCTTTGAGTGGACGCCTTCCAGTTGAGTCTAGTTGAAGAGCATGATGCTCCATGATCAAAAACAACCCTAGGTGATCAGCACAGATAAAAATTGTTTCAATTAATGTCATTTAATGCCATTGAAAACAGTATCCCCAATCAGCAAGTGATGGTGAGTGTCCAGGAGATGGGATAGGAGACCCATGGGTGGGATTCATCTCAGTTCTGGAGCTGGAAAGTGAGATGTCAAGTGTGAGCCAGTCACCTTAGGCTCTGCTCATATTCAGTGAAGAATAAAGGGGCAATTCATCTGGCCTTTCTTAAAGAACATTCATCCTTGGAGGGCCTGATTCTTCCACTGACCATAAAGGGAGCACAGAGGAACTAGCTCAGGTGGGGACACTGAATTATTAGTTGAGGAAGCTCTGACACAGAGACCTCACCATGTCAGGACTCCTTATGAAGGCTATTTGACTAGATGGCAAGCCTTGGGACTGGTTATCCCTGAAGTGGACAGTTTTTAATGCTTACCAGAAGAAATGGGTAGTTTCATGTCTTCCTCATGGCTGTAGCTCTGAGTCAGCACATTCCTCTGTGTGAGGCTCTTCCTCTGCTCTTCTTTTGCTAATTACACAATGGTGGCTGTGAATTCGAGGCTCAAAGAAAAGATGTGGATCTGGGGAACCGAAGGGAAGGGTCTGCAGGATAGCAATCAGCCAGCACCACTTCCGGAGCCTACACAGCTCCAGACAGCATCACTAAGTGCCAGACGTACCATTTCTCTACTTCCCCCAAGTGCCAAGCATTGCAGTCAACCTCTAGAGGCACAGCTACTGGTGATGGGTTGTAGGTACAACATATGAACGCACTCCCATGACCACTGGAGTCAGAACAGATGCGTTAAGACAAGATGGCAGCACGTAACACGTTTAATTACCCTGCAATGGAGGAAGTTGTGTGAACTGCCTGCCTAAACCATCCCAGAGACTGAGACTGATGTATTCAGAGCCATGAGATGAGCTTCTGTGCCACAGAGCACACCTCAAATGGAGGGCGTTTTCCTAATGCCATGAAAATATTTTTACTACAACAAGGACAGGAATCACAATGTACTGATTTTAGAGGTTTGAGGCAACAGAAATGAGTTTGTCAAGCAAAGCTGTTGTTTAGTCCTCCCACCTTAGAAAAGGTGTCTATGTCCTGCAGTAAATCTACATGGCCTGGTGCCAGCAAGTGGCAGATACTCATTTGAGAATGACCAACACTATGTTCATACTTCTGCTGAAAGGGGTGAGTGGGGAAGAGGAAGGCTCTGTCCTGCCTGGCCCTCTGAAGAAGTGGGTTTCTGTTTCAGCATGGCCAACCTCTTTAAAACGCTTCTTCTAGCTGCTATGTTGGTGGCAGAAACAGCTGGAGCCCTTCGGAGGTCAGATAGTGGAATTTTACCTAGAGGCATTTTTTGTCTCAACAGAGATGCCGCTGGTTTGTTCGGCTGAAAGATCTAAAGTAGGGGCCGCTGCAGCAGAAATCCACTTGCTTGGGCCAACCACTGCCCACCCACCCTGGAAATACTCCAACACACTCACTAGACCCCCCACCTCTTGTTTAATCTTTAATGCACCTCCAATCGCCCTAGGCTGGACACCACAGCAAGGCAGGCAAGATAGGAGTGATGATTAGCTCCCTGACCCCGCGTGCTATGCTGGGCACTGGGAAATGTATGTCTAATGGCTGACCCTCCATCGATCCCAACCGTGTCCTCCGGGCAGAAGGAATCATTAGCAGCAGCTTACGATGGAGGGGCATGCAATACCTCTCATTCTCCTGGGTGTAGGCACATGAAAAAGCCACAGGCACAGCAGACCTGTCCTACCTGTTCTTGCTCCCCTGATTCTCAGTTTGGCTATTCCGAGATATCCAGTGCAATAAGGACTGGGAGAGGGATGAACAAGTGTGTCCTGTACCCCTTTGATGCTTGCCTAGATCCTTTTCTTTCTGTGATTCCCATCCTGTGCCACAGGGAACCAGCTCCCACACTAACAGGACAACTGTCCTATCTACAAGTTATCTACTACCCCTATTGTCTGCCCAGGCACTGACAGAGAACCCCAGAAATTTCAGGTGCAAATCTGGAGACAACTGCGTTTCACTGCTTGCCCAACCCCTAATATCTATGCTCAATTTTGGTGAAAGACTGTTCTAGAATGGAAGCACACACAGGGTGGGAAAAGGATCAGGAGAGTCACTGGCCCCCACCAAAGAGGAACTTCTCCAAAGCTGGAGCAATCCAAGATCTAAGGTCAAGCATCCTCATATATGACAAAAGGTGGAGTTGCCAACAACAGTGAGGGAACTCAGACCAGAAAAGACAGCAGAAAATAGCAAAAGAAACAGATTTTATGGCCAACACATGAAATAAGGGAAATTCCCTGTGACCAATGAATAAAAAGAGCATTTGATGACAATAGAAGAAGGGGTTGAGAACCTAACTGTGGAAGAAGAAAGCCAAAAGAAAACCAAGAGATGAGGGAGCTCAGAAGGTATCTGGATAGCTCCATTGCTGTCATGTCCCATGGGATAGACACCAACAGTGCAAAGGCTTCCTGGAGACTCAAATAAATTCCCGCAAGGGAAATAATTTTTATAAGAGAAAGCAACTGGATAAGCAACACTGAAAATGTGCTTTGTCCAGGCCCTATCCAGGGTCCGTCTGATGGGCATTGCTCTGTGTATGAACAAAGCCTCGGCAGTGATATGAGAATAGACTGTCATGGCAGGAAGAAATTGCCCAATCGAAAACATCATTCAAGATACCAGCACAAGAGCCTGGAGTAAAAAGAACTTTCTTGAGAGAGGCTTACTGAAGTCATGCATGGTCCTACCAAGATCAGTAACGCTTGAATCGAATAACTGCTTGGAACAGAAATTAATAACTGGAAATCATCATGCTCAAAGCAGCCTTAGGTAGACATTTTCAATGTATGTCAGACCCAACAGAGGACTCGTACTACGAGGTGAGTGCCTATTCCAGGGGCAGTGACTGAAGCCCCTGTGGATATGCATTCCATATCCTCTGATTTGCTCCATAACCTTCAGATTCTCTGCATTAGCCCTTGGTCACAGATTAATTTCTCATTGCCTCTTCTGTTCCTCCTCCATATGGGAAAGGGTGGTTGGTGGTGGCTGTGCCCTTATTTGTCACCCAGCAACATACAAGAGTAATTAGCCCAGAGGGTCATCCATGCTGGATTAGACATGTTGAGGGCTGTTCTTCGTAATTTCTGACAAGCAAGAATCAGTATGCTCAGAAAAAGTCATTCAGGGTTATAGTCCTCTCCTTGTGCCAGAAAGCAGTAGCCACACATAAGAAATTACCCTCCTCAAACCTGCAATTATGGGTACAAACTTATTAACCACTAGCCACTACCAGACTGAAACAATCTGATGGCAGCAGGCCTTCTGCATTTGTGCAATTCCCCTCTTCTTTCTCCCCCCTACTCCTCCCACCCTTTGAACATAAAACTGCTGGTCTTCATGGCTGAATTTTATGGTATGAATTTTCTGTTCTGTTCAGTGGCTGACTCATAAGATTTTCTTCTCCCTGGCTGTTTTCCAGAGGCAAATTCCAGATTTACAGCAGAAAGTTTGCAAGTGCACATCTTTCCATTCCAGACTCCTGAATTGCAACTCTTTTCTGTTACACGTTGTCAGGGACATAGAGGCATGCCCCAGGATATCACTATTACTTCTGTCTTGGCAGTGCCTCCCAGCTCTGTGCTATTAACACATTCAATTCAATTAAGACACAGCTGACATGAATTTTTCAAGAAAATATCACACCAAAACAACTCAGCTCCAGTGTGAGAGTCACAAGCGTAGTGGCTAAGAGAGAAACAAGTGGATTCAGACACCTTGTTTTCACTTGAGTCACTTGAGGTTAGAAAAACAAAGGTTATCTCAATGACAATAAGGTGCCTCCAAAGAGTGATCATGAAATTTCATTATGAAACTTTGTGCAGAGGTTCAGTCCTTGTTCTGGTATTGGGAGACTTTGCATTATTTAATTATTAGGGTGCTGGAATAAAGAATACCTTTTCTAAACCTATAGGTGATGGCAACCAAGGCAGGTCTTCCTGCATGTTGAAAGACTCATTGCAAATTATTTCAGGGGGTTTTAGGAAATCAGTTGCTTTATCAAACTGTTTGACTGCCATATTGCAATTGTCCTCTGATAAACCAGTGCTTTAGCCAAATTCCACTTCTTTGACTACATGCTCCATCAAAATCCTTTGCTTAGTACTTGGTTCAAATACACAAACCTACAGCCACTCACATCAAGTTTTTGCTCTCCCTTTTTATTCCAAGGCACTTCTTTTTTCAAGGCATGCAGAGCAGTTTGATAAGAACTGAATGGTGGTGTGATATAACCACCCAGATTTAACATGATTGAGGATGACCAGCACAGCTCTGTGAGTGTCTTCCTGGATGTGGATAATGCAGATAAAGGAGTGAGGAGGAGCAAGCAGGGCAGGGGTTCAGCCCTATCTGAAAGAAGATTAAGGGATTGCTGCTTCATTGTCCATATTGCACACAGCACCACGCTGTCCACCAGCATCAGAATTTTCTTACTTCTGCTCTCCACCTGCTTTTTGGTGTAACTTTCCCACTGCTTTGTCCTCCTTTATCTGACCGTCTCTTCCAACTGTGGAGTTCACACAAGAACATCCCACATTTCTCTTCCATTTCTTGGTTTGACATTTGTCTAAGTCATGCTGGCCTTTAGCTCAAAAGGATTCCCTACAGTTAGATTTCTCTACTAGGAAGAAATTGTTAATAAATGCACCCTGATGGGGGAACATCAAAAACCATTCTCACACCGTCAACTCTGAAATTGGCTGTTGACCTTGATTTTATTTTCATGACTTACTCTTCTTCCTAC
Source organism: Aegotheles bennettii (assembly GCA_013398125.1). NCBI lineage: Eukaryota > Metazoa > Chordata > Aves > Caprimulgiformes > Aegothelidae > Aegotheles > Aegotheles bennettii. The sequence continues at coordinate 166,448 of VZRW01006054.1, read as the reverse complement.
AACTGGGAAGAATTTTGTTTATGGCCACCTCCATTTCTCTCTGGGTATGCCCTACTTTGGTAGAAGCATCTTCCATCTATCCCAGCACTGGGACAGTGATGGATATATCTATGCCCCATCAGTTTTTGTCAGCCTCAAATGCACATTTCATATTTTATTCCTAGAAGATGTAACACTTCTGTTTTTTGGATCTTCTTTGAAGAATTACCAAATCATTGACTATTTACCAGTTAGAAATTAATATCCATAATTAATAATTGATATCCATAGAGAATGCAATAGCATCAATGCAGAGTTATAAGCTTAAATCAGGGGTGGTTTTGCTATGCAAGACATGGGTGTCCAGTCTAAGCCAGTATCAAAATCTTAGACTGACAAGGGGAACAACTCCTATTTCAGTTAACAATGCAAACTGAAATCGTGTTCAGACCAATATCACCCATCTACAGGGAACAGAGAACTAGAGGGGTAGCAGATACAGCAAAAAATAGCACTTCATGTCAAAATATGTCTGAGAGACTGAGAAATAATCTAAAAAAATAAGAAGAGGGGAAATGATGTTTTGAAAAAGTAAATGCCACATTGTGTTGTCTCCTTCAAGAAAGCTAGGAGATATAAATCCCATGAGATATATGTGGAGTGGGTCATTCTTTAGAAGTATGATTTATAAAGGACTGGTTCTGCCTACAAACTGAGACAAGTTTGGGGTCTTATGTCTTTTAGAAATGAGTTTGCTGAGCTGAAGGAGATACAGTGGCAGCTGATAGTGTGAAGTCGGGGCAGAATAAAAGGTGTTCCTCCAGCAGAAGTTAATCAGGATCTCTGTGATATGGGAAGGACCATGTCCACTCAACCAGTCACAGGAAATTCCTTCCTGTCACCAACGCAGTAAGAAGCAAGGGACATAAATTTCCATAAAATCAGCTTCAGTTGGGCATTCAGGAGTTTTTTTGGGTGTTGTGTTGTTTTTTTTCCCCTAACAGGGCAAATAGTGAAGCAATGAAAGAAATTGCCTAGATAACTGTAGAAACCCTTTCACTGTTATCTCTGTTCAAGCCACAGGCTTGTCTTATCTTTCCCACAATGCCACAATATGCAGCTCCTATGAGCTCTTCATTCCTCCCATCCTGTTCACTCCCTCCCTATATTTTTGCCTTTCAATCAGTCCCAAGGAATCCAATAAAGACTCCTGCAGGAATTTGTAGCAACACATTCCTTTTTCATCATCATCTGCACTTTGGGCAAAGCTCTTCTCTTATATATCTCTTCTGACAGAATATGAAACCACAAGTATTTTAAGCTGAGACACAAAAAGTAGAGGGCTGTAATCCAAACTGACAGCAACATTATTAATCAGGCAAGAAGAGGCTGAGCAGAGCAGAGTGCTCAGAGATCTAAGAAATGGCATTGTGTTGGGAGGGGGCTCCCAGGTAGTTCTGGGCACTGTGGATGGGCTGCAGAGCCTCTCGCCGAGAGGACACCACGTCAATCCCCAAGGGCAATAGCAGGAACAGAGATAGAAGACCACCCGGTGTTGAAGCACACCCATCCCTTGAAGCACACCCATCCCCAGTGTCTGCTTTTCTTCAGGGACTGGTCTGAATTTAATCAGATCACTGGGGAAAAAGGGGTCAGGCAATTTTTTTCAGAGTGTCTTACTAAGGCTTTTTACCAGTACAGACCCCTATTCCTGACAGTGCTCTCTTGGATGGAGTTTTAAGGTCTGTGTGTCTTGCTGTTGGCAGTAACAGGTTGTGCCATCGGATGAATTCACCAGGTCCTGATCCAGCTCGAAGGGGAGCTAAGAGATGCTGGGCTACATACATGCATGGTGGACTCCACAGTTAGAGAGAGGATAAACACTGCAACACTGCAGCTGGAGATGGATTCCACCTCACACACTACACACCCATGCATTTTGATAAAACCCACTCCTCAATACTTTTTACAGTTGATGGAAAAATAAGGGAGTTGAGTTCAAGGAGTGCCTTCCTCTCTGCTAGGGACCTAGACAAGAAGCTCACATTCAAGGGTCTGCACAGCGTTTGCATGAAGTGGATGAGTCCTGACCATGCTATTTAAATAAGCTTGGTTTAAATAATCCAGAGTATTCTTTAAACCTGACTTCTGGTTTTAATTACACAAGATTATTTAGGTCTTCTGCAGCTTTTACTGATAATAATTTACACTGGTCCAATGACCAGCACATTTTGAACGTGGCTATGCCAGAAGCAAACCTCTCTATGACCATCCCTATTAGAGAATAATTCCCTTGCAACTGCTTTATCAGTCTCATTTGTATTGACTCAGAATGAGCAATAATTATTTTGGAGCTTTAAAACAGAACCTAGTATGTCACTACATGGCATGAATGACTCTAGATACAGAAAGTACCCTTCATACCTAGAAAAGAGAAGCATATCCTACTTAATTTGTCAAGGAGGGAGATAAATGGCAGACATGGAAGGAAGAGACTTCAAAGAAGAGATATCTGTTTATTCTAATATGTAATGGACAATGTGAGCTGGCAGTTTGCAGCTATATTACATCACATGTCAGCTTTTCCATCATTTTCTGGGCAGCAACGAAACCAGTCCACAATTCAACAGGAACTTTTCCCCTCCTCCCCATAACTTCTCCACTAACCCTTGGGTTTGTTAAACATCATTGCTAATGGCTCCGAGCTTCTTAGTCAATTCCTTTTAACTTCACAGCTGTGATTTGTTTGACCCAGTCACTACGGAAGGACACAACAACTTGTGTAGAAACCAAAGGGATGGGAAGGAGCTGATTGTTGTGGTTGAACATGACTGCATCACCACACCACTGGTCTGCAACTCTAAGAGGGCTGTAGAATTGCTGTATTTCCATGTTTTTGTATAGGATTTCAATCTAGCAGAGAATTTCATTCTGGGACAAGTGAATCTATTCATTTACTTCATATTGAACAGCAGAAGTTGAAGTGCAGAAGAATTAAGGAATAGCCTCCAGTCACTCCAAACCTCTTTGGTCTCATACAGTAGAATCCATATCTTTCTTTTCCTACATGTGTTTGCTTTTTAAACAACCAAATTCACCCCTTGGGATCTTCAATGCAGCCAGGGCAGTAACCCAAACAGCCACAAGTTTGGAAGCAACCGTGCAACAGGTTTGATCTTCTCAGGGGCTGCCTTGGAGAATCATAAGCAGGTGATGTGGTGGACCCTGCAGCCAAGCCAGACCAGTCAGAGTCAAACTTCCAAGGGAGATGAGGCTGGAAAAGTGTGCCTCATTCACAGGCTGGGGAGTTGGCTTACAGCATAGTGATAAGTGATGGGTGAGGCTCTAAGGGTGGTCTTCTTGCCCAATCAAAATCTCTTCAGTCACTAGAAGCTGAGCTTTTAATGAATTTTTATTGAAATGATAGAAAACCCTCAATGGCAATGGAAGACAGCCCAGGAACCAATGGTCCTAGACTGTTCCTCACTCTTCCCAAGCCCAGGATGCTCTTAGGTCAAACTGAATTCTACCTCCACAAGGTAGACTGGGACAACATCACTCCTTCAGCTGGAGTTCAGACTCCAAAACTTCCCCAGGAATGTGTGTGCCCTTACTTACTAGAGTTAATGACAATATTTGTGCTATGTTAACATCTGGAGGCCTTGTGTCAGCCTGGGCACCTTTGTACTGTGCTGCCCAAAATGTAAAGGGGGTGAGGGAGCTGCCCACATCAACAAGAGCTGGGGAGATGATGTTGGAGTCATGAGTCAGAGAAGAGGTGGCCATGATGCTTTGTCTCCCTGAAAACCTTTGCTTGGGTGCCGGGGGCTGAGGGTTGGGGAGGGCGTTGGGTTATCGCTGTAAAAACAATCTCACACGACATGCCACTGTCTGTCTTGCAGAAATCTCATCTGACCTTGGGCTATGAGCCCCAGACTAAACCTCCTGTTCAAACCTGACCCAGCTCCTTCCACAGCCCTAGCAGGAGGAAACGTGAGACGTAGCGCTGGCAGCTCTGGTTCCTGATGTGTGTCACCCTCCCCCTTCAGCCATTCCCCCATCCCTTCCGGAGCCAGGCTGGGAGAAGAGCCCTCCATCCTCCACAACACCTGCGTGAGCTGTGGCTCTCAGAGCCTCTGGGCACGCCAGGCGAGCCGGAGAGCAGCTCAGCACAGAGGAGGGGGAAACATGTTTGAGGAGATATTTTTTTTAAAATAAAAGCGTGCTGGTTTCGGGTGACCTCGGGGTGTTTTTGGATAGCAGGGAGGGGATCATTCTGCTCTCCCAAGTCAGTAACACAACAGTCACAACCCAGATCAGCGCAAGCTGCTGATCTTTATTTCTCTGCCTTCCGTGCTGCTGGGCTTGTCCAGGCAAAGAGGCAAATGTCTGCTGGCAAATGTGCTTGGGAAAGGGTTTCCCATCTCGTCTGCACTTGGTCTCCTGGTTTCTGCTGTCCCTGGGGGTCACTCGTGCCCATAGCTGGGTGACGCTACAGCTTCTTAGAATCATAGAATCATAGAATCATTCTGGTTGGAAGGGACCTCCAGGGTCATCAAGTCCAACCTTTATCCCATCATATTCCTAACAATTGGACCATCAGACCATGGCCTCAAGTGCCTCATCAACCCATTTTTGGAACCCCCCCAGGGACGGTGACTCCACCACCTCCCTGGGCAGCCCATTCCAGTGCCCAACCACCCTCCCAGGAAAGAACTTCTTCCTAATCTCCAACCTAAACTTCTCCTGATGGAACTTGAGGCCATTTCCTCTCGTCCTGTCATCAGCAACTGGGGAGAAGAGACCAACACCAGCCTCACTACAGCCTCCCTTTAGGTAGTTGTAGAGGGCAATAAATTCTTAGGCATGTTCTTAATGTTCTTTTTCCTTTCCTCCATTTCTTTCCTTCCACCATACACTTGCTGAATTTAGGGAGTGGGAACAGCATTAAACACCAGGGGAACTTGCCCCAAAATCAAAACAAGCCCTGATTTTGGGCTGTAACTGAGATGCATGACAGGGTGTCCCTTTGTACACCCCCCAGCTCTCAGAGCCCAGGTGACTTTGTGATGAGAACAGAAATGACTGTATGAGCACTCCAACTCATGCCCTGCTTACATCTCTCCTCAGGATAAGCACAAGTCCCAAAAGCTGGAGGGAAATGCCCTGCAGATGAGCATAACCCACAGCTGTAACCACACAGGGAGCTGGGACAACAACCATTCTCTCTTCACATATATAATATGTCTTTTGCCTGCATGGTTGAGCAGCCTGCTTACAAGGTATGGCTGGATTTGGCCCTGCTTACCCTGCTAACCCCAGCCATGCCCCCATGCTCCCAAGGTATTTTTGCACTGGAGCTTGCCTGGGGCTGTGCAATGCCATGAATAACTTTCCTCCTAAAAGCAAGAGGGGATGGAGAAGTGGAAGAAGCGGGTGGGTTTTGGCAGGAGCAGCATAGAGGGAAGGATAAAGAATCTGGGTTGAATCAGGGATGGGGGAGGGAACAGAAAGTGAATAAAAAACAAAGTGAGGTGAGGGACATTGGAGGGAAGCCAGCAGCTGGGGTCAGGCAGCAGTCAAGAAGAAGGTGGTATTGAGGCAACTACAGGGCATGGATTTGTATCTCTACAACAGGATCAGGCAAGCTTAGAGTCACAGCAGAGCCCTTCCGAGGGCCAGCAGGTGACTCAGAAGAGTGAGGGATTTAATAGGTAAGAGTGGAATCCAAGAAGACCTCCTTCTGGGGGTGTTGCAGCAGCACATAGTGTGGTCCTGACCAGCTTCTTCATCCTGTCCACACAGAGTGGTGTCACCAGACCTACCAGTGTCAGATGGGAGCTCCCAAGAACAAACACCTGGAGTAGAGTGGGTAGCTCGGGATGGGTGGAGGTGATTTGGGGTGGGGAGAAATGTAATAAAGCTGCTCAACACTTCTGCAGAGACATCTAAAACATCTCTACGTAAGCAGGGGTCTGTCGAGGTGCAGAGCAGTTGAAATGTGAGAACACACATGCGTGTACAAATGACACCTCACGTGGCACTAGAGCAGATGTTTTCTAGCTGCGCCTGGGATCCAACATCTAATATGGATTCCCAGCTGCCAGGAGTGATCTAGGAAAGCAGTGTGCCAACAGTGCCCTGTTGTACATTCCGTTAAAAGCATCCCTGTATCCTTTCCCACGTAGCCTTGGGACTTCTTTCTGCATCCAGAATGTTTTACCCAGAGATATTGAGAATATCATCACAATCTGATAGATCTGAGGGATCAACATTTGCTGACCTGGTATTGTACTAATTGAGAAAAAAAGGAGAAGAATCTCCAAAATGCTGGGAACAAAAATAAATTGTAACACTGGGTTAAAAAATAGCAGAGATGTAACTTCAGGGGGAAAACATGTATTAGACCTTATTGCCCTCTACAACTACCTAAAGGGAGGTTGGAGTGAGGCTGGTGTTGGTCTCTTCTCCCCAGTTGCTGATGACAGGACGAGAGGAAATGGCCTCCAGTTCCATCAGGGGAAGTTTAGGTTGGAGATTAGGAAGAAGTTCTTTCCTGGGAGGGTGGTTGGGCACTGGAATGGGCTGCCCAGGGAGGGGGTGGAGTCACCGTCCCTGGGGGGGTTCAACAACCGGGTTGATGAGGCACTTGAGGCCATGGTCTGATGGTCTGATGGTCAGGAATATGATGGGATAAAGGTTGGACTTGATGCCCCTGGAGGTCCCTTCCAACCATGATGATTCTATGATTCTATGATTCTATTCTATGTGCCTTGATAGGAAATGAGAAATACCAGTAAGTACAGAAAACCAGTGACATGCCTCTATCCACAGGCAAAAGGGATACAAAGGTTTCAGAAATTCATACTTAGATGGGTAGTTTCTATCTGATACGGTTGCCACAATGTCTTATCTACAGGAGTCAGTATTTTAAATGTGCTGTGTAAGATGGGGTGCTACCAGGGATGGGTGGTTTGCTCGGAGCAGACAGAGATGACAGCACCCAACGCTGTCAGCTCAGGTTTCCAATCAAAGCTTTGGGATGAGGTGGAAAGTAAGGCAGGATCCAGAAAAGCCTGCAGAAGGTATCATGCTTTATTTTATAGTCTGAAAATGAGTCCTGGCAGTCCACAAAGCCTTGCAGACAGTTGCAGAAGTAAGGTATTAGCAGACACATCGCAGGTTGCAGAGGCCATTGCCCCAGGCACAGGTATGGGATTTAAACTGAACATAAGCTGGGAAAAAGCTGGCATAGTCCATCTGCCCTGAATTTGGAATATAGATGGGCTGCTCTGGGAGGTACCTGTTCCTTTCCCTTGACTGACTCCTATTTGCAGCTTAAGCTTCTGGATACCTAAGTTTAGGTTGGAAATGCCTAGGAAAGCAGAACCTGAAGCACATAGACACATGCCCAAGAACACGTGTGGAGTCCTGGTTCTGCCATTACAGAAACCAGGACACAAAAAGGTTTTGCAGAGGTAGTAAAGGTCAGCCAAGGCTCTCTAGGTAGCTGTGGACAGGCTGATCTCCAGCAATGGGGCTGCTCCATCACCCTCCACATGTCAGCAGATGCTGGCACTGAGAAGCTACAGCATCCAGAGGTACTTTAGCAACCAGGTTGATAACATGAACAGTGGCAAAGCCACACTAAGGACACGTGGCTCATGCTTGGCAGCTGTCCTGTCAGGGGGCGTTTGATCTATACAATAGTCTAGATGCAAGTGGGGATGAGAGGGGAAAATTGCTTGGTTGGGGGCTGCCAGAGCTACCCAGCAATGGCAATAACCTTGACATGAAGGAGGAATCTGATTTGTGCTGCTTATTCCTTGCCTGCATTGAGCAGCTTCCTCCCTCAAAGCAATGGGACATTGACCATCCATGATGCTGCTTGGAGAAGCAATCTGGCCTGGAAGACACTAATCTGTCAAGAAAATATATTTCCAGCATTTCCCATATCTAAGATGTGACTTGCAAACTCCCCTGTGCTTTTTGTGTCTGGGGCTCCCGCTGCTCTCTATCCCAGGGAGAGCTGTGACTTCCAAGATCTTGCTGGAGGTCTCTGCTGCCCGGGAGCGAAGGCAGGGCTGGCCGGGAGCCGTCACAGCGTGTCTGCCCCAAACCCAGCCCATCTCCCAGTCCCAATGGCCCAGCTTTCCTCCATCCATCAAGGTGGGGGATTTTCAGCATGGTCGCACAAATGAGCAGGCATCCTGCTTGCCTCCTTTGCCAGAAGCTTTTTCCCATGACTTTTTAATCCCACTGGGACGGGAACAAGCAGCACAAGGAGGTTTCATTGCACCCACCCGGTGCATGCACAACACCTCTGCTCTGTGTAGGCTCAATCACAGAATCCTAGGGGTTGGAAGGGACCTCGAAAGCTCATCCAGTCCAACCCCCCTGCCAGAGCAGGGTCACCTAGAGTCCATCACACAGGAACACATCCAGGTGGGGTTTGAATGGCTCCAGCCAAGGAGACTCCACAGCCTCTCTGGGCAGCCTGGTCCAGTGCTCTGGCACTCTCACAGGAAAGAAGTTCTTCCTGACATTCACATGGAACCTCCT
>VZRW01006054.1:131632-157672 GCA_013398125.1 Aegotheles bennettii | reverse complement strand
AGGGCACATTGCTGGCTCATGGTCATCCTCCTGTCCACCAGGACCCCCAGGTCCCTTTCTCCTCCACTGCTCTCCAGCAGGTCAGCCCTGCCAATAGGACTGAGAAAACAAGTACCTCACACCATGATTAGCCCAGGAACAGAAGATCTCAGGAAAACTACCTGCCTGCTGAGGGCTTGGATGGCCCCTGGTGTGCTCAGGCTCTGTGCTGCCTGACACTGCTGAGGGAGGATGGAGTGATGAGCTGCCACCCAGTTCTCCACCAATGCTCCTTTTCTTCTAGGAACATTGCCTCTCACAGCGAGAAGAATCTAGAGAACAAGTCTGATGAGGAGTGGCTGAGTGAACTGGGGTGCTCAGCCTGGAGAGAAGGAGCTGAGGGGAGACCTTCTGCCTTCTGCAACCCCCTGAAAGGAGGTTGGAGCCAGGGGGGGTCGGGCTTTGCTCCCAAGGAACAAGCAATGGGACAAGAGGGAACGGCCTCAAGGGGCCCAGGGGAGGTTTCAATTGGATATTAGGAATAATTTCTTCCCAGAAATGGCACAGACTGTCCAGGGCAGTGGTGGAATCCCCATCCTTGGAGGTACCTAAAAGATGTGTAGATGTGGTGCTGAGGGACATGGTTTGGTGGTGGGCTTGGCAGTGCTGGGTTAACAGTTGGACTCGATGATCTTAAAGGTCTTTTCAAACCAAAACAATTCTATGATTCTATGATTTGAGATTTTCATTTAGTCCCTGGCCCTGGACCTAACAGCCCTGCTGCCTTTTGGTACCATGGAACAGCTGATGGGCAGAAGTAGCCTGCAAGGACATGCTTAAGGCAACATCCTGGGACAGATTCAGCCCACAAATGACTCAAAACATCACACAGGCACACACTGTTGGGTGGGCAGAAATGCCCATTTCTGGGTATCTTCTGGAGAGGGTGCAGGTGAGGGAGAACTGAAAGAATAACATCAATGTGTCAATGGAGGAATGGAGTTATTCAAAGCTATTTTGTGGTGACATTCCTTGAAAGACAGAAATGTATATTCTTAGAAAACAGTTGGTATTTATTGACAGACAAGAACACCAGCAGTGCAGACGCTAGTGCAGTACAGAACAACACAGTCAGCTACACAAATACCCATGTTATAATCAAAGGGATTATATAAAAATTAGGACAAGGTACAAGCAGGACTATAAATCAACTTAAAACCCATAGCACCATTTTCTTCCTAGAGGATACATAAGAAATATAAATAACATCCATACTTCTTGTCACAAAAGTTGCACATCTTGAGGTAGACAAAAGTTTGGTTTCCCTTAAAGCACAGCCTTGGTTTTTTTTCTCAAGTGACATATTATAGTGTCACAAATTGCTCTTCCAGTCTTCCAGAAGGTGCCTGAGGGTGCAGAAGTGGTTATTGCATGAGTGGGGTTTGTTACTCTGCTCATTAGTCTTCCTTGTGTGATGGACTCTAGGTGACCCTGCTCTGGCAGGGGGGTTGGACGGGATGATCTTTCGAGGTCCCTTCCAACCCCTAGGATTCTGTGATTCTTGGCCTACCTCGTCCTGTTTCTTGATCTAACAAAGCACTCCTGACCCCAGCATTGCACTGCCCATCACAGCAACAGTGCTACATGGATCCCTGGTGAAACCTCAAGCACTTACTGGTGTCTAATCACTTTATGGGGCAGCCTCCAGATATGTGATTTCTTCCCAAGCAGATGCAATTCTTTCCTTGGGGATGGTGGGGTCCATCCACACCACAACTTGATACACTTCAGTAATACTTTTCTGATGGATTGTTCCCTGTTGGATCTTCTTCAACCAAACCCAACACCACAGCACACCAGGGGAGGCAATAAGAACTGGACTAGGAAGTCCACGCGGGGACAAGGAGTAACCTGTGTCTGCAGAGCAGCCCTCGTGTGCAGTGAGGATCCCAGCAGTCTGGAGTATTTGATCTCCCACTGTTCTCAGGCTACTTAGTACAGAGGAAAGGATTCATCCTGAGTCAAAAAAACATACAGGAAAACATGTGCAGCTCAGGTTTTTACCACCAATGGTCACGTTGAGGTACATTTGTGCTTAGGAAATGTTTTCATAGTCAGGGCATAATCTTTCACCTTTGTGGCTGAAAAGATTTCCATGTAAAGACTTAAGTGCATTCTCCTTATATCTCCAGCCATTCCAGTAACTTCTTTGCACATATAACCAAAGAGGTGGCCCATCCTCTGGATTTGTAGTACATCCTAAGGGGTGCAGCTTAATCAAAAAACTCACACGCAGATCAAATAGAAGCTCACGCCTCCACATCCCATATCTCCAGGAGGTGGCAGAAGAGCTTTGTTCAAAATGATGCTTGGTCTTGATTCTTGAAGAAGATAAAATTCAAGCCTAAGAACACTGAATGCCAAACAGAGCCATGTTTTGCTTCCTGGTAACACAAAGTGCCATTGCTGTTAGCTGGAGTAAATCGCATTTCCAAATGTCAACCCAATTTACCTCAAGTTTGGGTGATAAAACAGCCCTGGATAATTGAATGGGAAAAAAAATAAATAAAAGGAAAAACAAGATATCTGCCTCAAGCAAACTTTTTCACTCCCTTATCCGTAGCAGCATTACTAAACGAGTTAGCATTGAAGGATACCAAAAGCAGTGATATCAACATTGCCTCGAACTCAAAACACACTCATCCTTTCCCCAGACCTCATATGGGGCATTTGGAATTATTTCTTTCCCATCATTTTTCATTGTTTGGTTTCCAGGCTGTCTGTTCTGACCATCAGGGGCTGAACAGAAAACTTCTCAGCTGTGACAGGGAGGGATTGAACCAGTCTTTGAGCTGAGCTTGCAGAGCAAAGCCAGAGCAGATCAGCCTTGGCTTAACAGCTAACAAGGAAAATTTACTTCAGCCAAAGGCCAAAGCTCTGTATTCCAGTGAGCCCAAACTCACCCCGAGGACACCAGAGAATGGACCATCTCTTCCTCAGATCTTCCCCATATTCTCCATTCCTCCAACTGCTCTGAGCAATGCATGGGAAGGACCAGCAGGTGCAAAAGTCCCCTTTGGTACATGAAAAAACCAGCACTGAATTTTCCCCTGAAATATCTTTTTGTCAAGTTATTCAACAATTCCTCTGTGGTGCCAGGGCTTCCAGGCACAGGCTCACCTTCCAATTTGCTTTGTTAAGATTATTCTTTGGCTTTAATGACATTCTTGTGAGATGCCCATGGAACTGTGCTGGCCCAGCACTCAAGGCAAAGGGCAGCTCCACCCAAGAGTACTGGACAAAAGCATGGTCTGGCATAGATGCTGCCAGTTTCAACTGATCACAGCTCCAGCAATAACACAGATCACTGCTCAAAATCTCCATTCCTAGAGGTAATCCCTGCACATTTCACAGACACATGTTTTCAGTGGCAAGGGAATTGGTGACACCAACCTCAAAAGCATGGCTGTCCATACAACACAGGCTACACACACAAAACCCAAGATCTTTTTCAAGTGCTGCAAAGCAGCATCTAATTCTTTGCTGAAAGAGTGCCAAAGGACCAGTTCAACCTCAAATATCCACACTGATCTATTTGCCTAATTAGAGATGTTTAGTCCCCTTGCCACAAACCTGTCCTTCAATTCCCACGGGCATCAGCGTTTCAGCTGCAAAGGACACAAATAACCAAAGCTGTGAGTTTTCCTAGTCTGGCCATATTCCTGTCTGCCTAAATAATCACCTTGCCATCCTTGTGGTCTTGCTTTTGAGTGCATTGTGCAAGGCACATCATGTGCCTCTGAAATGCATTCACCTACTGCTTAAAGCATTGCAATATTTGGAGCCAGAGAAAGGATATTATTAAAATAATACTTTTTGCTATGTGGAAGCCAGGTTTGCCTTTGGGATGAAGATCTAGCCTACAGATTTTAAATGCTCTTGGCAGGAAAATTAAAGGTCCAAGTAACGTATTCCCTTCCACACCCCCAGCAGTGCAGGACCAGGGTGGGGGAAGACTGAAAGACCTACCCAGTGTCTGTTCTTGCGTGGTTTTCCCCTCTGTTTTTTACAAGAATACTACAAAAGATTGAGACTGAGCAAGACAAAAAGCTTCACTTTGAAATGATTACAATCTCCAGGTACCTGGTGAGTACCCCAAGGGCCCTACAGAGACCAGCCAGGTCCAAGGAGGCTCCTGTTTAACCTTTGACCCAACAATCACCTCACTCCAACCTCTGCTGTTACTGGAGTCACTGGGAAGGAGAGAAAACAGGTTTTCAGTTATGTGTGAGATGGATGGTAGATCCCCTCCAACAGGTCCAAGTTGGGTTTGAAGGGCATGAGTACATCAGATCTTTGTAGACCTGCTCCCAGTGTGCAGCCTGACAGTTCCTGCTGCAAGAGTCAAACACGATGCTGCTCAGCAGGGTCACTTGGAGTTCAGTGGACACAAAGCCCTTAAGAGAAGATCTAGCACCCAAAGCCTGATGTTTTAAGAAATGAGAGGACAGATTCATAACCCTTCACTGGGATCCAGCTGTAACTGGGTGACACTGACCCACAGAACATTACTGGGAGACTAAAGAATTGGGTTTTTTTCTTCTTCAAACAACTTCATGGCAAAGCTGGAGACAGAACTTACTAAGCCATTGAAAATCAGTTCTATCCTGAGTTCTTGCCTGCAATGACCTTAGGCAAGTCCTGTTGCCTGATCTGCACAAGGTGTGAATCCCAACCTGCAGTGATGTGTTTGCTGGAACCCCCTTCGTTCACTTCATCAACATCAATGGGGGTTGGATCTCTCGAGGTCCCTTCCAACCCCTAGGATTCTGTGATTCTGTGATTAGCCCAAAGAGGAATTAAAAAGAAACGAGACCATCAAGAACACTTTCTGCCACCCAGGAATATTCCAGCTGCCCTCAGATTAGAACATCTGGGTGTGGAGAATGGATTGTGCATGCTCAGAAATTACTGGCAGGTGGACAACTGAGAAGTGCAGCTTTGATAGAAGTGAGGACAGAGTCGTGTGCTTTCCACATACCTCCCAAAGCTGAGCTCCCCCCCTCCTCTCACCTAGTCCCAATCCCTGTTTCAATGGGAATGCTCCATGGAATAGCATGGGACACCCAAATAACCCTCCTGTGACATGGTGCTGCTGTCCTCTCCAATGCTGGGCGAGCCAGGAGGTCAGAGTTGCAAGTGCCTTGGGATCAATAGTGTAGAGCAGAGCTGGTTCCTATGAGCCTGTTCCTAAAGATTTTGACTCATTGGGATGTTTCTTCCTTGAGTGCTCAACATTGAGACTCGTGGGAAGATTTCAGCTCTCAAAAGATTAAAAGCAGCATGTAAATAATGGTCTGTTCAATATTAATTTCTGGGGTATTTAGGAGGTAAAAAAAAAATCAGGCCAATTAACCCAATTTGCAGTATTATGTCTGTCATAAGCACTTTAATTCAGTTCAAGGCAATTTGAGTCAGATAAAGGATAAAAAGGAATAAGACCATTAAAAAACCTGTGGCTAGCCAAAGGAAAGGTGTCAGTGGCCTCTACGTGGCCAGTTAATGGCTGGATCTGCTCTGAGACACTTCTCTTCCATCCTTTTATGAAGCAAAAATCAAAGATAGTTGTAAAAAGCAAAGGGCAACAAGGTCAAGAAAAGTGAGTGTGAGTACACACTCATCACTGCAAAGTTATTATGCAAATTATTCAAAGCATATGTAAATGAAGGGATGACCTCAGTACACCACACTCAAGAGCTGGAGCACACAGGTCCTTAGGAGAGCTTGGTCCCATTGAAAGCTTGTGCAATGCAGCCTGTGGCTCAGTGCATGGAAACAACCCAAACCAGCCTCTTCATCCATTATATTGCCAATGAATTTTGATCCAAGCTTAAGGATTTAAATGTTCTTTTCAATACCAGCCCATCTCCACACCGGGATCCTGCTTGCTCGTTTATAGCCATTATCAAGACTGAGTCAATACAGCAGCTTTGTTATCTCAGGGACTCTCCTGAGCTGCTCTGGGTACAAACACTCCAACCACTGCTAGTAGCCAGGTCACTGCCCCACTGCCAGCCCCCAGCCTCCTCTCTGAGGCACAACCAGAGAACCAACCAGGCTGTTCCTGTTGTGTTTAACTTCATGAGAAAAACACTGCTCGAAGTCAGGGGATCTGTAAGGGGCTGTGCTCTTGTCATCTTCTCTCATGCTGACATTGTCTAGACAGATTGAACTTCTCAGTGCAGAGATTGTCACTCACGACTCACAAATTTTTCAGATGCCCCAGTTCCTGTGGTCCCTAATTCCCCTTGAGAAATGTTCCCTGTCATTAGCACGGGGCAGAACTGGGATGTGCTGCACATCAGGCACCAGGGCAGAGAGTGATACATGTAAGACAAAAAGGTGACTGGGGGGAGGGAGAAGAGAGATGCAGAACTGGCACCATCACCCTGGATCCACCACCATAAAACAACCCCCCGCAAGGCAGCATGCTGCAGAGGAGCACCTTCACAGACCTCAGCTGAGTTCCTGGGATACAGGCACTGTAACAGAGACAGTTCCAGGTTGTACAGCAAGGTTAAGACGAGGTTAAAATGCACTTGGAGTCTAACGTCCAAACTACAGACCTGGGAGGTGATGGACGTGAGCTCCATTGGTTTGTAAACTGGTATTTCTGAGGCACAATCCTTGCATCAAGACAAGTCTACTCAACAGCGTGTCTTTGAGTTCAGAGCAGGAAGGACTCAACCAGCTCCCAGAGAAGAGCACTGAAGATCCCTTGCTGCCAGAGTCATTTTGCCTTGGCTCAGGAACACGGCTGCCCCTGCTGCACCAGGATCCAGTCTCCGCTTAGTTGCCTCCCCAGTCCCTTAATTCTCTTCTCTCCAGGAACCAGGGCACAAGCCCTCAGTATTTCAATGTCACCACCCCAACGCATTTATGTAAGTGCAAGTGAGGGATGGAGGAGGGGATATTCCTGCAGGTGAGAATTTTAGCTCAAGAGAGATATTTTTGACTGCTTCAGTGTTTCTGCTGTCCCCAGGTTACCCCCACTCTCTCCCCACCCTTCCCGATCGGATACCTGACAAAACCTCTGGTTTCCACCCCTCACACAGGGGCTCTGCCCAGATAGGAGGATCTCAACACTGAGATAATAGGAGCACTGGACATTTTTGGTGCTTGCCTTTGCCCTTACCCGCAGCAGAGAGTCACATCTCTCTCTCCCCACTGCTTTCTTTGTATTCTGGGACTTGACCCTCTAGCCCTGACTTTACTGCTTGCAGCTGTAGACCACCTCCTCCTGCATGCACTGCTGGCACTCAACATAGCAACACCACTGCACCTGGCAGTGGCAAGAGAAGGTCACCAGCCGGCTCTGGGTGTTGTAGCCTCGTCCACAGCACATGCTGTCACAGTTGCCTTCCCGAGAGCAGGTCCTCCCAGCAGTTCCCAGTGAGTACTTGCTGGGGCGACAGAAACTGGGCGAGTCTTCCACATAGACCAGGTCAGTAGAGCGGGGTGAAGCGGGGTGCTTGGGGGAATGGCTGTGTCTCTGTGGGCCAGCCAGCTCTGAGTGTCCCACAGCATCATTGGTGGTGCTGAAGACCTTGACAGCATCGTCGTAGCGCAGCTTCAGCAGTCGTCCAATCTCATGAAAAGGTGAAAGCTGCTTCCAGCATGTCCGGACAGCACAGGAGCCCGAGACACCATGGCACTTGCATGTGGTTTTGAGACCATTTTTCACAGCCTGATGAGGAAGAGAAGTGGTAGTCATTATCTGCCAGGACCACGAGCCTAATTCTAGGTAGAGGTAACACCTCAGATTGTAGACAGCCTGGAAGTACTTCAGTTTTATTGGTGTTATTCCTATTTTATGGAGGAAAAATGAGGGGCAAAAAAAAAACAAAGCACGGGAATGGCTAAAAATTTGACTGGTGAGCCAGAGAGTAGAAAGCCTGAATGAGGAGAAATGACTGAATACTGAATAAATTGTTCCTAAGCCTATTGGAAATAGCAGGAGTAGCCACCCGTGAAACTGAGTATCTCCAGCACAGTGGATTTCCTTTGGTATATTCAAATCAAGACAGTGGTCTAATCAAACAAGTAATTGGACTCAGTAAATGGAAAACAATTAAGTCAGTAGCCCATAACATGCAGGCCAAAATGCTTGATCTAATGGTCTACTTGGACCAAACCTATCACATGAGCAGTTGTGACATAGCAAGTCACCAGCAGACTCATAACTGGTTTCAAGAGTGTCAACCCTGGATCTGCTCCCCAGGTCACACCAGCTCTGAAGCTCTAGCTGTTCTGAAAACTCTCTGTGGCCATAATATAACCCATGAAGTAATTCAGCAGTGAGTTTTACAGCTGTTACAGTGCTGCACACTGCTGTCACTCAGCCTCTGAGACCACCAGGGGATACAGGGTGCTACTCTGCCACTCCAAACCTGCAGCTCCTCACACCAGGAGACTTTCCAGGGAGCTCTCAGTTCCATAAATTCCCAACACATGGGAGAACAGGTCTGGTTTGTGAGCAGGAGCAGTGAATACTGCTCTCACAAGCAGCCCCATCTGAGGATGGGTTAGAAGACTTGCACTGAGTCAACTTCTTTCTAAGCTTGCTGCTGCAGCTCCTCACCTTGATGCCAACATTGGTGTTGTGGATGTCCACCTTGGCCCGCAGGTCTTTGCCAATCCTCTTCTGACCCAGGAACTTCTTCAGAAACTTGGTGCTGTATTTGAGGTTGTCTCCACAAACGCCCCATTGCCAGGCCTTGCGGTTCTCCAGGTCGGGGGAGTCATCGCAGGTGCAGCGCTCCATGCGCCCAGCGCTGCACGCTCTGGCCAAGGAGTGGGTGAGAGCTGCAGAGGACACTGCATAGAGGAAGGCAGTTTCCTTAAAACCTGCACAGGAGAAGGATTAGGAGAGGGTCGGAGCAGGAAAGGCAAAATAAGTTGTTCATCCACCCCACTGGCTCTCCTTTTGGTCAGTGAACCAAAACCAAGCACAGAACTTAGGTATACAAAGAGGCAAATGTTTCCCATGACCTGCACGCCTTTCCTAGCAGACAATCCCAGTATCAGCTTTGAAGTAACTGGTGTAGTAACACCCCAGTCTCACCTGGTGGCTGTGATTGATTCAACATGGAGACAGAGACCACTCATGAACCAAGGGAAGAAGATTTTAAGAACTCAGTTGGACAAAGCCCTGAGCAACTTTAACTGTCATTGGAGTTAGCCCTGCTTTGAGCAGGAGGTTGTACTAAAGACCTCAAGAAGTTCTTCCGCCCTACATCTTTCCACAATTCTATAGCTTTGGCAACAGCCAAACATTCCTGGGAAAAGATTCAACTGCAAAAAGTGACAGTCGTGAAACTCCATTTGTCCTCACCCGCACCACAGAGCGATTGGTGTGAATAGAGAAAACCACTGAGCTCAGGTTGTGGCTTAAAATCAGGGAATACTTAGTAGATAATTAAAAAAAAAAATTAAAATCTGACCCAGTATTTTAAAATGAATTTAATTGGGACTGTGCTGGCACAGTATACTGGTGTTCCATATGGAACGATTGCATGGAATTTGGAAAGGTTCCACGTCAAAGGACATCTTGGGCAAGAAGGACAGACCCTCCCTCACAAGTGGACTTTCTGACTTTCCTGTGAATGATCTCCCAGTGACTGTGGTGATGCTTTCTGAAGCCATTCTCGTCCCTAAAGCAGGCTTCCCAGCTTGGCAATGCCTGCCCTGAGGTATGTGATCATGACATAGACCATGATGTTTTAACCAGAAAAGAAAGTGCAGTATCTGAGCAGAAATTCAGTCCAAAGTCATGGGATCAGATAGGAACCTGATAGACCTGATTGCCCTCTACAACTACCTAAAGGGAGGTTGGAGTGAGGCTGGTGTTGGTCTCTTCTCCCCAGTTGCTGATGACAGGACGAGAGGAAATGGCCTCAAGTTCCATCAGGGGAAGTTTAGGTTGGAGATTAGGAAGAAGTTCTTTACTGGGAGGGTGGTTGGGCACTGGAATGGGCTGCCCAGGGAGGGGGTGGAGTCACCGTCCCTGGGGGTGTTCAACAAACGGGTTGATGAGGCACTTGAGCCCATGGTCTGATGGTCTGATGGTTAGGAATATGATGGGATAAAGGTTGGACTTGATGACCCTGGAGGTCCCTTTCAACCAGAATGATTCTATGATTCTATGAACGGGTACGTCACTAGGGCACCCATGAGCTCCACAGAAGCTCCAGAAAACAGATTGACACAAACCTGATCTAAACCTCAAAATATTTTGGTTTGAATACTTAACTCGTCTCCTATTTAATCCAGAGGAAAATCTTAGTGTTTCCTCCAGAGTTTATTTGCAGAAAACAAAACTACTAATGGTAAATTGCATAACAAGTCCACGATTCAGAAGTAGGGCAAGGAAGAGCAAGACAGGAGACTGATCAATAGCTCAGCATGCAGGAATGGATAAGATTGGCCAAAAAAAAAAGAAAAATTTTGGTTTATGAAGAAAAAAAATCCAACTTTCATTCCACAAATCTGTTTCCCCAACAAATGGGAGAGAGAGAGAGAGAGAGAACCACAGAGACCAGATCTAGTCTTGCAGTTAGCCCTGCTTTGAGCAGAGGTTGGAAGGAACCTCTAGAATTCATCCTGTCCAACCTCAAATCTTTCCATCATTCTGTTCCCTCAAAGAATTCCCATCCAGCTGTAATAATGGATCAGACCACTGACTGCTGATATTCGGGTAAGGTCACCATAAATCTGACCAGAGGACAGGACAAAGACTTCTTCTGATAGCTATCAGTGAGAAGAATGAAAAACTGACCAATCATGAACATGATGGAGAGGCTGCATTAGCAACTTCAAGACAGACTTCATAGGAGCTGTTGGAATTCCAAAGCTTTAGATTAAAGATCTAGCGACAGTATGCACATGAATGAGAGAGTCAAGAAGATGTGGAGGAGGACAATGAAAACAATCAACAAATTGCTTCCTACCTCACCATTTTAGCTGTTGCATCACTGGGATGAGTAATTTGCAACTAAGCTCTGTGGTTGATGATGCTCTATAACATCTCTGAGGGCACAGGAAGAATAATGAAAAAATGTCACTAAATCCATCAGAAGGTTTGGAAAGGCTGATATGGGACATAGCCAATACAGATTATGGGTAGCAACAGGATGCTCACACGTTTTCAAACAGGCTAACCCAAAAGAAGGAGCTAAGAGAGGATAAGATACACTTGAGACCCAAAACCTGAAAAATAATTCTGGAAGCTAATCTCCAAATGCTTACCCAACATCCCAACAGGATATTGCCCCAGTATCCTATCTGACATGCTGATACCAGAAGAGTGCAGAGCATTTTAGAAACACTTTCCCATGCCATATAAAGCTAGCAGTACCAGTCAGCTCCACATACCCTGCTAAATCTGACTTTGTGGAATACCACACTGCTTCTGCTATTTCTGACCAGTGATGGTTTGGGTTCTTCTGTGGCACTCCATGTAAGTGCTGGCCAGATTTCAACCCACTTGAAATCAGAGCCCATTGCTTGTGGTCAGGCCACTGCAGACAGCAATAACTGAAGATAACGAACATGCTTCCGTATCGTCTCCTTCTCCTCCCCACTCCCACCTTTTTTTATGGCAAAGGTTCAGTGACACCAGGCTGTCAAACACTTGTCTGAAAAGTCTAAGATGAATCCTTCTACTTTGTCATAAGGCACTGATCACTGTTTAATTGTTTAATTCACAAATCATATGAGTAATGGAAAAACTGAATGGTCTTTAAGCCCTTCTGGAATAACAGTGAGGAACAGAGCAGCTGTTGAAGCTGGATTTTCAGTAGGACATAGCAGAAATGAGCAGCAATCATCTCCAACAATCATGATTTGAGATCTAATCATGGTTTCTCCATGTGTCCTGAGTATCTATCCTCCTGTTATGCCAACGGAGCTCTTGTCCCCACAGTCAGTGGAGCCTGGAACCGATGCCCAGGCTGTCAGTCTGGTCCGGGCATGAGTCACTCTCCTGACTGGTTTGCTGGTGACTATAATGGAATCTCAAACACTCAATGCAAGGGGAAACATCTAAATGCAGGCGTCTTTGCTGGGCACTTTGATTGCAAACATCCAGCACAGAATTGAATTTCCAGATGCTGAAGCAAACCAGCTTCCCCTGGTAGGACCTTGCACATGTCCAAGTCTTCCCCTGAGCTCTCTGGAATTACTTCTGTAGCTCAGTAGCTTATAAATACAGAAAGACATTCGCTGCAATGGCAAGATGCTGTTCTGTGGTGTGCTGTGCTCCAGACCACAAGGAGAACTATGATAGGAGGAGTTTAGCCATGTGGTGATTCTGTGGTGATTTCTGATGGAAGATGCTCAAGGTCAAAGATTTTTCAATGCTACAGTAAAGATCGTGCGAGCATTTCAGAGCAAGTGGAAGAGACATCTCTTGGGGAAAAAACCCAAACAAACAAATAAAACAAACAAAAACAAACAAAAACAAACAAAAACAAACAAAACAAAAAAAGAAATTTTTTAAAAAAAAAGAGTAGACCAAAAAGCTATAGAATTGTGGAAAGATTTAGGGTGAAAGAACTTCTCAAGGTCTTTAGTACAACCTCCTGCTCAAAGCAAGGCTGATTCCAATGCCAGATAAAGTTGCTCAGGGCTTTGTCCAACCGAGTTCTTAAAATCTCCAGTGATGGAAATTCTGAGTCTCCGAGCCACGGCTGTCCTGTACCATTCCTGGAGTGTTCATGACATCAATGGAACCACTGCTTGAAGGTCAAAGACTCGGACCAACATGAAGCAAAGAAATGGACTCATGGAGGGGAGGATTGTAGAGTGCTCATTTCTCAAGCAGGATTTTTCAGAGTGGCTGGATCTGAGCTGTTTTTGCTACAGGTAAATTTAATTTCCCCAAATCACCAAGTTGTTTGAGATGAAATACTGCTTAGCTGACCTCCAGCAGCAATTGGTGGCCTCTATTGCACACATTGGACACCAAAACACCATCATTGCTTCACAAACTTTTTATAAAGACAACAACAACCACCATGCAACAAGAGGGCTCGAAATGTCTGTCCAGAATAATTTTAAATCTACTTCTTTTGTGGATGTTTAAAGAAGTGGAGAGAGAATGCAGAAGGAGTTTGCATGGATCAGTGAGGAGTAAAAGCCATCATGAGTGACCACAATAGTCATAGAAGGATTGTAGGCTATGCAGAAGGAGTTTCCCAGTTGTACCCAGAGCAATGTCAATGGAAAACAACAAATGGTGCAGACTGTGAAAAGAAATCTGGCATTTCAAACACAGGAAAGCCCTCAGCATTATTTTTTTTTGTTGTTATTTACTAAAAGTGTGTAAATACAGGAAAAATTATGGTGGTGTCTGTAGAAGCAGGGAAAGCATAGGTGATCCCAATCAGTCACAGCAGTTTTCCAGTTGTCATTGCAAATAAAGTCTGGCTTTTCACCTATTACAAAAATGAACCATCTCACCGGGACATGATCTTTTTTACTCCTCTTGCACGCATAAGACCATTAAAGATAGCTAAAAAGTATGTTTTTCTCTACGGTTTCTCTAGAACCACGTGATACCAAATGATTTCATAATTTCTAAAACTCTTGGGTGAAATTCACATAGTCCATTGTCCAACCAATGATGTCCAAGGCAGCAAGAAAACAGCAGCAGGAATATGTGAGAAACAGATCAAAAGTGGCAGCTGAAGGTGTTCATGTTCTTTGTGAAAGAAATGAACCTTTTTTGCAAATAAAAGGCAAATGAGAACTAATAATTGCTCCCAGCCAACTGCCCTCTCATATAAGAGATGTGTGTAGCATACTTTTCTGTATTAAATCATCATTTGATCCTCAAGATTGTGTAATAAAAGTTTTCAGACACTTATCCTCATCTGCCAAAACAGGTTTTAAATTACAGGTGATATTTTATTTTGTCAGTCAGGAGTCCATGGAAATGTTGAGGCATGCCACCACAAGATAATTAAATGTTTTGCAGCTATTTGAAGATGAGGATGATTCAATTGTCATTTTCAAGTTCTTTGAGGTTGATGGAGGTACAGATGTCAGAAAGTCATTTTGATGATCACGAACAGCTTCTTCCACACTGTGCTAAAAATTCACAGTAGAGCCTTGCAGTGAAGTAAATCTGATCTTGTATGTGCTGGTTTACTAAAATATTAACTTCACATCTACTTTGATAAAATTTGGTAATTTTAAATGGAAATGTTAACAAGTTTCAATCCCAATGCTAATTAAAATTAACATTTTAATTTCATCAAATTTAACATTGGCTTATTCAGCCCCTTTTTTAAAGACATTTACTTACTAAACATTATCAAAGGACTGAAACTCAATAATACTCAAGACTAAAACTTAGTAAGTGCTGCTAAACAGCACTGAGGGGCTGAAACTTGGTAACAGGCTGGTCAGGCATTTTAACCAGAAATAGTTTCAGGGTCTATCTTCATTCTATTTTTTCCAAAACTCTTATATTTAAGGGATTTCTCATGTCCCCTCCTACCTCAAATATGGAATTTACAGACCATTTTTTCCCTCTAAAGCATTCTGTGAAACAGAAGCCAGTGGCTCTTCTGTCCGCTCTCTCTGAACTGATGCAGAAACTCCAAATATATGTGAGTCTTAGGAGGTCTTTGTAAGCATGCACCAAAATGCCTTAATGCTGATAGCTCTTTAAACAGTAAATTAGGATTAAATCCTGTATCTGAGAACAGAGGTTTGCATACAAAAATATCCAAAGAGCTAAAAAGAGTCTTTTCTCAAAATGACCCTTGACATCAAGCACTAACCCTTATTTTTCACAGCATCATCCGTGATTGCCAGCCAAGGAAGATGGATGCCAGCCTAGGAAACTCTGGTCTTGGAACAAAATTCACAAGCCAAGGGTCTAAACTTCCTTCTACTTTTCAATCCATGACAAATCATGCAGGAAAGATGAGGATAAGGTATATTTTATGGCAAAACTGCCCAAATTGCACAGCTCCCATTCCTAGGCAAATCGGATGATCTCTGCCCCATGCCCTTGGCTTAATTTGAGATGCACGTTCCAAGGGCCACAGCACCAAGTGAGATTTTTATACTGGAAACAAAAGACTACCTTGTACCTCGCTTCAGCAGGCTGGTCCGTCCTTCCAGGCTGCAGTTCCAGCGCTCGCTGCGGAACTGGTACTGGCACTCCATGACCCCAAGCCGGATGGCATCGCGCAAGGTCTCCGCCAAGCCAGGCTCCCGCCGGCAAAGCCTCTTCTGCTTGCGGGACAGCTTCAGCAAGTCACACTGCTTCACATGGACCTTCCCCTGGGCAGAGTTTGCGGAGGGTCCCAGGGATGGGAAGTGGGTCAGAGCTTCTTTCCCGGTCAAGCTGAAAGGAAGCAGAAGAAGCAGTGAGTTATGGAAGATTGCAGTCAAGATCAGAGGGAAGGATGTTCAGGAAGATGCTGGTCAGGGTGTTTTACCAGCTCAGATGATTAATCAATACAGATTGATTAGACCTAGTATCCCATCTCCACCACACAGCAAGGCAAATTAGAAGACTAATTCTGTGAGTAGAAAGAAGAAACCATGTGTGTTGTCACCAGCAACCTCGCTTGGGAAGTTTGCTTGACCCCATGAAGAGGATGCATTCACACCCCTCTGGTTTTGTTCCCTTCACCATCACATCCAGAGATTTGTTTTAGTCAGTAGTGCTGCAGGTCACTGTATGTCACAGCTCTGTGTAACTCCAGGTAGCATTAACCATGTCCTTTCAGAGCTTTGAGTGCACTAGTGCCATACCACCACACCAAGCTAGGAAAGGCCAGTAGGGAGACCTTTCTAGAGCAAGCACAACTCTTTCTGGAATACATTTTCTTGTTGAAAACTAAAAGAAAGGTCAACTAAAAAGGCATTGCCAAATGCAACGTGTTTATATGTGATTCTGCCAAAAAATGTCACAGATTTTTAAGACAAATTGTTTCACTTTTCATGGAAAGACATTTTTTTTTTCAAAATTTATCTTCCTCAATATCTTTAGGATGTTTGGAAACACACAGGAATTGTCTGGCATTGATGCCAGATTTGAGGGCTGCAAATAAACGGGGCAGAGTCACGCATTTGCACAACACCAATCCAGAGTGCCACTCCTGATGACCAAACAGGTAAGAATCACAGAGTGCATCGGCCCCCCATCCGAAAAAATACCAAAACCAGACAGGTTAATGAAGACCTCCAAAACCATTACATTTGGATGCAGCCCCAACATTAACATTTGCAGATTACACACACACACCCTGCCCCAACCCCCATTGTTTTCTTTGTAAGTCCATGGATAGTTCAATGTGGACAAAGAGAAGAGCCAGTTGGTTGTTGTTCCTCTCACCCAGTCAGTCAAACTGGGCTATGCTACTCCACAAAGTGAGTGTAGGAGTCAGACAAGCAAAGCTGGATAGGGAGGGATGCAATCAGGAGCAATATCTTAAGCACATCTACGAAGACTCTCTGGTTGCTCGTTACCCCCACCAGCGGTGCAGCCACCCGCCATCATCTACCCTGCACAGCTCAGTGGTTGAGCAAACCCAGCCAGACGGAGATGGACACCAATTAGGAGGCTGGTACAAAGCCAAACAAGGTCATTCCTTTTAGCAGTGTAGGAAGTGAGATTCTTCACCTCCACACTGTCACCAGGTTCCTTGTGAAAGCGTGGCTCTTCTGCAGCTAAATTAAATTATCTGAGCAGGTCTGATGGGTCATGTCTCCAAGTGTATGGTTCTGCACAGCACATGTCAGTCCATGATGGCAGAGAGAGAAGAGGAAAGACCTGTGCCAGTGAACACAAGTGTCCATGTTTTCTACCAAGAAGAAGAAAGTCTGTGCCAGTGAACATGACAAATGTCCACATTGTCTACCACACTCCAGCTGACAAGTAAAGAATTTTAACCAATGGAGGTGACCAAAATGAAAACTCACCTGGCCTCACAAAAGACAGACATTTCTAACACTCAACTGTTCAAGTAAGACCATACTCTTAAAAGGGATATAATCTTCATGATGGAGGATGCAAGTCAAGCACTGCAGCTGCAATTTCAGTCTTCCACATACTTTATAGACATCTATTTCTGAGCTAGTCTAGATCTCTCCGTAGTCAACCCAGTCTACCCAGACACAATTCAGCTGACTTAACCCTGCAGCACTTCTGCATCCATTCTCACATAGCCCACAACATCCAGATGCACTCACGTGTCCATAATTAGGCACAAGTCTGACTAGCTAACACATGGAAATCATCCAGAGACCAGCAAACTAACCAAGAACCAAGGAATCACTGTGAATCACACAGCACATATTAAATTTCAGAAACCAAGTGGGTGAGAACAATTTCTTAATCCCATTGTCACTGCTGAACTGGGGGACAGGAACATGAGATGTTCCAGTGGGAGCCAAGAGATAAACGGGCAATCCTGGAAACAGAGACAGATATTTAGGGGCAGGTTCAGCCCAAGATACTGGAATTAACCCAGCTTGATGAGGGTGGTGAGACTCTGGCCCAGGTTGCTCAGAGAAGCTGTGGCTGCCCCTCCCTGGCAGTGTCCAAGGCCAGGTTGGCTGGGGCTTGGAGCAACCTGGTCTAGTGGGAGATGTCCCTGCCCATGGCAGAGGGGTGGGACTGGATGAGCTTTAACGTCCCTTCCAATGCAAACTGTTCTATGATATGATTCTATGATTCATTGAAGTTTCAATTCCCTGGGTGCAGAAGCACATGCTCTGCACAAGCTCTGAAGCTCAAGATCAAGGTATGGTAACTCCCACGTGGGCAGGGAGAGGCTTAGATATCAAGAAAATTCTGACTTCTTAGGGATGTTCAGGCTGTACCTGACTCACTGAGACACATTGGGTTCAGGAAGAGGTGTTGCTGTTATGTCAGTTGGAGAAAGAACGACACTCACACAGGAAGTCAGAGACCTGGACTTGGTAGTGCTTGGTGGTGGGAATCCAGCACTCACATCTCAGGAAAGTGCACTCAACACCACGTTAAATGTGAGATGTGGTTATTCTCCATTTGCCATGCATCTGTGCTCCCATGCAGCAAAGTTTCCCGAGTTCATGGCACAGAAAGAAGAAATAAGAAAAAGTGAACTGCCATGGGAAAGAAGACTTTAAGAGCCTCATACAACAACACTGGAATTGCTCATTGCTGGAAAACCACATCTGCAATTTACTGAACTCCTGTGTACCGAGCTACTGATTGTCTGCACACCAACAGAACTACCACCCATGCCAATCTTCCTAACTCCCCAAAATCCCTCTTAGAACAAAGACAGTTCCCCTCTTGCCAGTCTTCATCCTCACTTTAGTGTCCTCCATCCCTGCTAAACCAGCATTCATTCCTTGTCAGATATTTTTGAGACAGCAGTAGTAGCTTCAGTGATTATTTATACTAATCATCTCCTTCCTACAAAAGATGTGATCAGCTCTCAGGTGTTCCTTTTCACAGCGACATCAGAAGCAGCAGGAGCTCTAGTGCACAGGCTTGGTGGCTCTGTTTCCAAAGGAGTCCAATAGTATGACCTCAGCTAGGAATAAAACAGAGAATTGCAAAGATAACTGCTCATTTTTTTGATCTTGTCATTTTACATGCTCATCCCAAGGGGCTAAAATCCATGAATCCCTTCTCCTGGGGAAAAGATGCAGCAGTTAGTCCAGTCCTTCAGTCTACTGGTAAACAGCAAAGCAAGACCCATAGGATGGAAACTAAAGCCAGAAAATTAGACCTTTTAAGCAGACACAATTTAACTAAGGGCTATTGAGCTCCCCTAGGTTTTTCAGGGGCTTTGATACATCTCTTCAAGTAACAACTGTAAAGTGAAGACCATGTGCTCTTCTGTAGCTCACTGGATGTCAAAGTACTCTCATCAAAGTGCTGACTCAGGAAGGAAAACTTGGTGCAAAAGCTATTTCTTAAAACTGCGTGAGTGTAAAAGGGAGAAAAGGTGGCAAACAGATCTTCACATTTTTATAAGAGGTGTGATGATCTACAGAGTGCAGGAGAGGGCTGTACCGGGCAAGTTGTTAGAAATTCTAAGAATAAAGTAGATTTAGTGGGCATAGGTTAAATACAGAACAGTGGAGAAGAGTCAACAGAGCTTCTGTAGAAAGTATCCATGCCTCATAAACCTACTAGAGGTGTCTGAAGGAGTCGTTGAACAGACAGACCAAGGGTAAGCCAGATGTTACGGTTTACTTGGACTTGTAGAGGTAACAGATTTCCAAACTATCTTGTGTATGAAGACAAATAGATAGACTGGATATCTTCCACAGTTTCCACTAAGAGAAAAAGGAATACTAGGAGGACACAGAGTTGTAAATTGGTGGCTGAGCTGCAAGTGAGTAAAGAAAGATTATTCCTAACTCTAACGTACAAGAACCGGGGGGAATTATATCAACTTATTAATCGACAGACTAAAAATCAATGAAACGGGCTACAGAGGCTGTAGTTAAAATTGCAGCCCTTCTTAATGCAGAACACTAGGGATGCTAAAGCATTCATACACGGAAGAAAAATTCATGAGGGACCATTAAACACAAAGAAATTCTGGAGATACAGACAGTCAGAAACTGGGAAGTATTCTGAGATAATATTGCTGTTATCCTATTTCTTTGTATGCTTTTGCCTTCATTTTCATTATTACTGAGGGTTGAAAACAGGTTTTGAACCTACACAAGCCTTTGGTCTGACCCAGGACAGTTGTTCCTACAGTCTTGGATTATCTCAAGGATGTCCTATGACCTGCTAGTGGTCAGTGAGATTTGGGACAAGGTGGTATTGCCATTCTCCAGACCATGAAGGATGTTGGATGTTAATATTTGTGGAAAACTCCAACAGGATAATCATAGGCACCATAAAACCAACCCTTGAAGAATTTGACTCCATTTTTAGAGCCATTTCAACTCAGCAAATACAGCCTGGGACCACACAGAGAGCAAAGATACCAAGTCCAATCCATCTTTTACGCTCTGCAAAGCAAAAAGTTCATGGGAAACTCACGTTCTAAAATTGGATCCAGCAATACTTCAAATTGTGACAGAAGTAATGCAGCATCCTACATAAAGAGCTGGTGGCACAGGCAAACTTGCTGCTTTCTTTTGGTGAGTTTCTAAAGTTGCAACACACGAAGTAATGTGGTTTTCCTCTAGAAATGGAGGATGGGAATAACCAGATGGAAATAAAGCATTGAGGAGTAAACAAATTAAGCAGTAAATTGGTTAATCCAAGACATGTGACTAAAGATACCTGGAATACACCTTTCTGTGAAAGTGTCCCTCATGCAAACGATCACACCCATTACCTAAGACATGTGAATGAAAAAATGGGACAACCATGCCTGGAGGTGTCCTACAGAGATCAGGACTCATTGCATAAGATCAGTGCCCAGACACAACTCTCACAACCAGTGTCTCTCATAACTGTCAATTTAAGCAAGTAGGCAGAGAAATTAAAGGAGTTGCCGGAGGTTGTGCAGTTGACCAGTGACACAGCTGGGAGCAGAAGTCACTCTCGGTGTCCTAACAGACCCAGCGAAGATCACCCACATGAGTAGACATTTGCAGACTCTGACCATACTGTAACTGTGTTTTATTGGGGTAAAACTAACACAGGCTAGGATCAAGATCACAGTATGAGAACATTCTTACAAGATTAAATATAAAATATGCAGATATTTGCAGTTAGGCAAACTGTACACCACTTTTAGATGATTTAGAGTTTATTATCTACAGATCACACAGCAAAAAAAAAAAAAGGTAAACTCTGAATTAATGCACACCTGCTAGCAATCTGAAAGAACAATAAGGTTCTCAAACTTTTATTTCTCTCTACTTTTCTGTCTAAGCACTTTCCTAAATTCATCTATTTCCTTTAATCTCCTTCCAGCCACATTCCAGCTGCTTAAGAGACTTTTAATGAGACCCTGTTCCTGTGCAATGCCCAATGTCCTCTGGATCTGAAAGGTCTTAAAAAACCCTAAAAATATTCCTTTTCTACCTCTCCCAAGTAAGGAGAAAAATCAAAGGGAGCTACAACAATACTCAATATCAGATTTCACGGGCCTTTCATGTTCCACAGAAATATCTACACCCCACAGATAGCTGCAACAAGCATTGAGGAAAGGCTCAGAGAATATGGGACAATGACAGATCAAATCAAGGCCACTGCAGTGCACAACGGGTTCTCGTCTCTCCTCTCTCCCTGGCAGTGGAATAGAGTTTTAATCTTTTCAGAAGCAACACTGTTTAATCCTCAATATTCATCCCTGGACAACTGGATGGCCAGTGCTGTGCTGTCTGGACTGAATGGGATGGTCTCCCATGCTTTGCACCACCTGCTGTCTACAGAGAAGGTGGCAAAAATACCCAAAGTAGCATCTCAGGATAAACTATTGATCTCCAAGATGTTTTTCTCCATCAGAGTCATCATTTCAGACCTTCTGGCAGGTGTTTTTGTACCTGTTACCCTTCAGGTTTTCTGTTATGCTTTATGCTCCTCACAAAGAAAAAGAGGTTGAATTAAAAACTCAGGTGAGGTTACATGAGGTTACGAGTTGGAATCCTTAGAAATGGGCATTTCTGATTGCTGCAAATCCTTTTGGGGAACAGCAGCAGATGTGTCCAGATACAGGCTTGTTTTTAAAAAGAATTCTCCACAGAGAACAGCATATAAAAATCTTACATCAGAAGAGCTGGCTGGTTTGGGATAACCTGATGTGAGGATTTGCAGTTAGTGCCTGTGGACTGGTTGATTTGGGTCATTCTAACAGCACTGTGTTCTTCATAGAATCACAGAATCATGGCATGGTTTGGGTGGGAAGGGACCTTAAAGCACATCCAGTCCCACCCCCTGCCACGGGCAGGGACACCTCCCACCACACCAGGCTGCTCCAAGCCCCAGCCAACCTGGCCTTCAACACTGCCAGGGAGGGGCAGCCACAGCTTCTCTGGGCACCCTGGGCCAGGCTCTCACCACCCTCACACCAAACAATTTCTCCCTCCCATCCCATCTCCATCTCCCCTCTGGCACTTGGAACCCGTTCCCCCTCGTCCCATCACTCCCTGCCCCTGGCACCAGTCCCTCTCCAGCTTTCCTGGAGCCCCTTCTGGCACTGGAAGGCTGCTGTAAGTTCTCATCAGAGCCTTCCCTTCTCCAGGTTGAAAAACCTCATTTTTCATCCTTATCTGCTCTGGGCTCCCACAGTCTGCACATACTTGGTTTAAGATCTTCCACCTCTCAGCTCAATCACATGAAATATCTCCACGTAGCTCTTGGTTTCTGGGGCAGTGCAGTGCCTGCTGCTGACCATCCAACCCAGGCCAGCACTCCAGTCAGTCATTACAGAAGACATCAGATCTCCAGTCTAATGCTGGACTGGCCACATTCCTTGGAGTGTTCCTTACATGAAACACTCAACACCCAGTGGGAAAATATGATTTCCTGAGATACCAAGTAAAGAGAATCTGGGGATTGAATACAATCAAAATGCATCCACGAGAAGCCATCATCTAGTTGATGCATCTGTAGTCCCACCTCATCTCTGCTGTGGTGATCACTACAGACTCCACCTGCAGACTCCATCTTTTGAAGTCTTAGCTGAAAGTCACCTTCTCTCTCCATTTCTGCTCTCTTTCTTCTAATATTCTTTTTAAACATCCCGTTATTCTGTATGACTGACAATGCAGAAGAACAAAAGACTCTATTGCCCTCCTGATGCACTGCACGTTGAGGAATGGTTATGCAACCTGTAAGTAATAGGGGCATTGGATTTATCAGCTCAACAGGAAGAGAAACATCTTCAGAAATGTCTACAGGAGCACTTCCAACTGGACAGCAGAGTTCCTGTTTGTAGTAGATTTGGTCCATTAGATTTATCAGAGAAAGGCTGGAATAACAAACAGTTACCAAGGAAGAAGTAGGAATGTAGGTAACTGGGCTGACTGGGTGAAACCAAAGCTTACCTGACATCTCTAGGAAGATACAGGTACTCATATTCACATTAAGATGTCACTTGACATGTTATGCTATTTTCAAAACCACGAGAGCCCAAGCTTCAGTAGACCTGCAAGTCACATGTTGGTTTTACTCTCTATGGCCCCCAAAAATCCTGCCATCATGAAATGAGCAGCACTTGTGCCACTGACTGTGATGGGAGCAGAACCAGCAGTAAATGCAGTGGACACAAGTAGGCTGGGTTAAGAGGAGCTGGGAATCACAACAGCACATCGTGTGGAGTTGCAGGAAACCTGGCGCCTCTGAACCTACCACAGGTATTTCAGGACGAGTTATAAAGAAAGGCTCCAGCAGATCCAGCTGCCCACAGAGCACCGACCAAACTGGCCCATGAATGAGACATGTTGCAGCCTGCTCCCTGGACATCTCCCCAGGAGAAGGCTTTAATCAAGTCTGCTGCTTCTGCCCACCCAGCAATGTCCTAGCTGAGGTGGATTTCTTCTGAATTCTGCCCTAATTCTCAAAAGAGACGCTCTTAGACCCTGTGGGGAGCTCTTTGCCTGCCAACACCTCCCAAACTACTTTTCACTTGGTGAAACACAGGCCCTGAGAAGGCAACAGAAGGCTGAGAGCTTTTGGGGAAGTCCCACCTACCCAAGGAGCTGTATCTCCTGCAAAAAGCAGCATTGCTCAGGTGAGGAGGGAATAACTTACAGGAGGCTGCAGCATGGGGGAGGATTGAGGCAAAGGTGAAAACAAAACAAGCACAGTGGAAATGAGATGGTGTGCAGTGTCTGTACACAAGAGGGATGGTTGCTACTGAACTCCTGCATCTAATGAGCCAGGAAAGCCCCATGTAACTTGAATAACTGCTGGACCACAGCTCATGCAGAGCTGATTTTCTCTTCCTCTCTTAAAAGTAATTTACCCCTCTCCAGACCCAGCACTGGCAGTTCGAGGTCAGTCTAAGCATAATCAGTGCACTGACACCAGACAGCCAAACTACCCCAGGTACTGGGAATGTGTTCAGTGCACTGACACCAGATAGCTGAACAACCCCAGGTACTGGGAACGTGTTCTTCTGAGATCTGCCCACAGCCACCGCTATTTTTCCACTGTAAGGCTGTGTTCACCATGGCAAGACTTTGTTTTGTATATTTATAGGTGATCTTCATCTTTCCCAGGCCCATGGGCCATTTTTGCTTGGCTGCTCTGCACACTTCTTGCCTTATCTTTGTCCTGATGGAATCACAGTCGGTATTTTCTTCACCGCTGTCAACCAGCAAGACTCAGCCTTTGCCAAAACCACTGTACACAACAGAAAGGGCTCAAGTCCTCTCTCTTGCAGATAACCACCCAAAATCCTTCTTCAGTTTTTATTACATCTATACAAGGTTTTCTCAATTAAGTGTTTGGAAAGCAAAGATCTGGCTCATGTCTCTCCTAAGCCTCTCCAATTCAGCAAAATTTAGAGGTAGACCACTGAACCAGGGTCTAAGGTCCCCTCCAATTCAGTAGTAATTTGGATGTGAGATGGCATATCAGGCATTCACATCAGCATTTCTAAAATATTCAAGTTCCCTTCTAGTCTATCAACTCCAACTGGTATTTGAAAGCACCTGTGTATCATGTTATTCACCACCACCAAACACTCACTGTGTTCTTAGACTTTAGTTTCCTTCTCGTATTCCTTATTGTGACTTTTAGATAAAAAGGTGAGAATATGCAGGACGTGCCTCTGTCCATCCCCTCAAGTAAAAAAAGAATGTTAAAAAGCAAAACTACAGCCTCAGATCCTAACCTAGGCATGGTCAAAAGGCAGCATTTGTGTGCCCAGAAAGCAGCGTGTACCATAAATCACTGTCACAAAATGAAGAATCATTCAGGTGGCTTTAACAGCCATCCCCAGCCTGAGCAATAGTCAGTAACTGCCCTGTGTTAGTATCTGAAAGGGAAGCACAAATACATTCACTTCCACGGAGTCCAATGATGTGCACAAGTCCTGGTAACCAGAGAGCCAAACACTCACAGCAACCCAACTCCTGCATGGAGTGTGTGTGTGTGCACACGCTAGGAATGACCAAGAAAGGTGGAGTCCTGCCCTGGCAGCAGGTGCTTAGGGGTGAGTTCAATGATAAAATTAATAAAATCCTGGAAGTTTTCCAACTGAAACAAATTAGCAATCATTGTCCCAGGTAAGCACTGCCAAGCTGGCAGACACTTGCAAGCAAATGTAGGAAGCAGTGTCTGACATGTGATGGGAGGATCGTTAGACAGGGACCAAGACCCCCCGCAAGTAGAAGTCAGCACAGATCTGTCCTGAGCCTTATGATCACCCACAGCAGTGTCTGGAGGCATTAATGTTTGTGCCTCTCCTACACTTGCTGTGATATTGCACTAACAACTCTGGTTACCATAAGACAGTCTGAGGACCTGCCTGAGGAGCAGCTTACCCCGAAAGCAAACCAAACCCCTCCTTCACCCCGAGTTCTGCACTGACCTAACCTGGTAAGAACTCATCTTCGTCTTTAACCCAAACACATTCAAATGTGAGGAGAGGACACGCACCCAGGGACAATCTTGTCCAGGCGATCCTGCGCAGTATCCCGGGCTGAAGCATCAGCTCTGTCTCCCTGTGCTCCACCCCTGGGCTGGCCTTTCAGCCCCCGCTGTCCCTTGGAGCCCCGCAGCACCCCCATGTCCCCCACCCCTATCTGCTGAGCCCTGGCTCCCTTCTCCAGCCCCCTCCTCCCACCCCTCCTGCCTCCAGGGAACCAGCACAGAGGGATGAACGCCAGCGCCCGGTCGGGGCTAATTCGCATCCCGAACAGGAGCGGAGCGCGGCTCCAGGAGTCGGAGCGAGCCAGGATTTCTCCCTGTTGCCCCCAGCTAACAGCATCTCCCCCCCCCAGTTTCCCCGTCCCACCCTTGCACAGGTTGATGCTGCCCTTGTCCCCTTCGTCCCCTTCCTCCAGGTGCCCCGGGGCACCGCGGGGGAGTCCCGCCAACACCCAGCACCCTCGCCCCCG
>VZRW01006054.1:79037-131104 GCA_013398125.1 Aegotheles bennettii | reverse complement strand
CCGGCGAGGCCGTGGCGGAGGGCGCCGGGCACCCCCGGGGCTCCCTGGGGACCCGCCGGCCCCTCCCGCCCCCGGGCAGGCCGTGCCGGGTCGCGTCCCACCAAGTCCCTTCCATCGCTGGGGGCTCCGGGGGCAGCCCCCGGGGCTCTGCGGGCTCGCAGGCATCGGCGGTCTCTTGTCCCAGGCACGGGAATGCTCGACGGTGCCACTGGGATAATGAGGGACTGGGCCACTTCCAAGTCTTAGGACGGCCCGGGGCAGTTGTTTGTGCAGGAAGGTGAACTGATGCATCAAGGAAAAGATGAAGAGGAACCTGCTATGCTCAGGCACCCGACGTTCACCTAACACATGTCTTCTTCTGCTTGGGCTCACTGCCATGGCTCTAACATTCATGGATGTGGCAGGTTGATCCCAACACATGGCTTGAAGCATCCTCCCACAACACGTACAGCTGAACATGTGTTGCACAAACAGACATCTCATGGAAATGTTGGTGGGAAGGATCCTTTGGATGTCTCTAGACCAACCTCCTGTCCTGAGACAAGTTGTGGTCAAATCTAGATAAGTGTGATTGTGACTTTGTTCAGTCAAGTGCTGTAGACCTCCAAGGATGGAGATCCACTCACCGCTCTGGTTACTTGCCCTGCGGCCGTACAACCCTGCAAGGGAAGAATTGTTTAAAGCCCATCCTGATCCTCCCAAGTGCAATTATACGAACATACATAGAGGAACTCAAGAACAAATTTTCAGAATCCAATAGTCACCATTGGGTCAGATGTTAGGAAGGTGCAGCCCTCATGCTCTGGAAATACTCATTAAATCACAGGACTATGGAGACATGTATGTGGTAGGGCTTTAGATGGGCAGATAGCCACATGAAACCTATCTACCCAGGCAATAAATGAGAATGACAGTGTTGTCGAGTTGGTGGTGCAGGGCTGCATTTCACACCCTCCTCCATCAAGTTGTGTATCCAGGAAGTTTGCTTTGCAAAGAGTGTAAAGGTGTGTGCAAGGTTGTGAACTGCAGCACTTCCCAGTGACACTTAAAGAACCACAGAATCATAGAATGGGTTGGGTTGGAAGGGACCTTAAAGATCATCTAGTTTCAACCCCCTTTGCCATGGGGGCGTTGACCCATCCACTAGACCAGATTCCTCAAAGTCCCATCCCACCTGGCCTTGAACAATTCCAGTGTCTCACCACCCACACAATAAAGAACTTCTTCCTAATATCCAGTCTAAATCGACCTTTCTTTAGCTTAAAACCATTCTCTCTTGTCTTGTCACTTCATGCCCTCACAAAAAGTCCCTCTCCAGCTTTCCTGGAGCCCCTTCAGGCACTGGAAGGTTCTCTAAGTCTCCCCGCATCCTTCTCTTCTCCAGGCTGAACACCCCCAACTCTCTCAGCCTGTCCCCAGAGCAGAGCTGCTCCAGCCCTCGGAGCATCTCCGTGGCCTCCTCTGGACCTGCTCCAACAGCTCCATATCCTTCTTATGCCACGGACTCCAGAACTGGACCCAGCACTGCAGTGGGGGTCTCATGAGAGCGGAGTAGAGGGGCAGAATCACCTCCCTTGACCTGCTGGTTACACTTGTTTTGGTACAGCCCAGGATACCGCCGGCTTTTTGAGCTACAAGCACACACAGAAGAACTCCAGCTCAATCTGTAGTTGTTCCCATCCCTGCTGCAGTATCCTCAAATGTCTCATGGTGTGGAGGATAATACCGAGAGCTGTTCTCTGCTACTGAGACCAGTGTTGTTCTCCAGTACATTCTCTGGTTGCTTCTCTTTGTTTTTCTACATAGGGGCTCATGGCACCTTCCCAGGGCAGAGCATCTCTATAACCATATCTCAGCCTGGAAGCCAGAGATGGGCTGTCCCACCTCCTGCCTGTGTAACCCTGCTGTGAGGACTGGTGATTACAGGAGGACAGCATTAACAGTCACCATCTCACACCAGTCCTGCTGCAGTAAGAAGAGAAAGCCCTGCTCTCCTCCCATGCTGGTCCAAACCCCTTCAACCACAGCAGCACCACAGGGGTCTTCTGCTTCCCTTCCCAAACAACAACCCAACCATTCAACCGAAGAGGAAGGTATGTGACTGCATGTCTGAAAGGNTTGTTGTTTGGGAAGGGAAGCAGAGGAAGGTATGTGGCTGCATGTCTGAAAGATCTGTGGCCCCATGAAGGGGTTAGGATGGGAGTCTCAGATACCATAAAAAATGGGGTTAAGAAGGACAACCCAACTGTCTGCATCTCTTACAGAGTTCCTCAACACCCAGCACTCCTCACTGCTCTGCTGCAGCCTCAAATCTTAACCTTGTTGCCCAAATATTCCAGGAGCAGCAAAGTTCCATTTTGCCTACCCCTCTGAGAAGCTTTTATCCTTTCCTGTTCTTGGCAGGTGCAACACAGACACTCGCTGATTTTGTTTCCACTCTTTAGGGGTGTTTGCATAAGAATGTCTTTTTATCCTATTTTTCACCCAATTGTGTAGGAATGACTGTGGGTGGGGGCCTGCTTTTGATAACCCTCTCATTTCTTGACTCACTTCTTGCTACCATGACAGAGGAGACAAGCCTGGGCATCACAGAAGATTGCAGTCACACATCTGGGAATATTCTTCAGATTCAGTCTTCAACCATGGTGCCCAGACATCCCCACCCAGGCACCACCAGATGATGGGAGCAGTTCAGGAAGAAGGTGGCCACCTGCCTCCAAGTCTGAGAGTGGAAACACATGGAGAACATCATGCCATGCTCACCAGTGTCACAATCAAGTCTTGATGTTTCTGGCAAAGAATCATAGAATGGTTTAGGTTGAAAGGGGCTTTTAAAGGTCATCTAGTCCGATCCCCTGCAGTGAACAGGGACATCTTCAACTAGACCACATTGCTCAGAGACCTGTCCAACTTGACCTTGAATGGATCCAGGGATGGAGCTTCTACCTCCTCTCTGGGCAACCTGTTCCAGTTCTTCACTGCCCTCATTGTAAAACATTTTTTCCTTATATCTAGTCTGAATTTCCCCTCTTTTAGTTGAAAACCATCATCCCTTGTCCTATTGCAAGAGGCCCTGCAGCCTCTGCAGTCCTCCTGCTGCGACTTGCTCTCCAAATTTGGCTGCTCTGGTGCACCAGAATCCCAAACCCTTGAGTCCTAAAGCAGTCAAGGTCCCTTCTCCCAGGGTTTCAGAGAAGCTGTGACAACTTCAAGCCCCTCCCAGGTGCTCAGCACTGCCTGTAGCTCTCAGTGTATCAGAGAAGCTGCCTGGATGTTTGTTCCCTGTCCTGCTTCAGTTCAAGTGAACTTGGGTTTGGGAAGTCCACTTTGTAGGTCCTAACACAATTGGCCACTGCCAAGTGGCTGCTTCCAATTGGCCGCTGGACACTTCAACACCACCGACTCCCCCCACCGTGCAACACAGTGCCACTGACAGACCATGCTCAGGTCTCTGCCTTCCCCTCCTCCCCCTCCCCTGACAGTTGCCCCCTGCTCCTCCCCCTAATGTAATGTGTCCTGCAGGGCAGGAACGAGCTGGATGGAGGTGTCCCTCCACCTCCTGTGAGAGACCACTTGCTGCCAGAGCCCCTGCTGATGTTGAAGGGCTTTGTGGAGCTCACCGTGCACAGGGAGAAGAGGTGGCATGGGGCTGCATGGGGGTGCTGAACCAGCACATCTGCCAATTGGCAGCCAGTTGTCCCAGCGGGGAGTCAGCGGTGATAAAGTGTCCAGTGGCCAGTTGGCATCTCCCAGTTGGCCCTGTCCCTTCATGAACACTGGTGGGCAGAGCAGAGTTCACACGGTGAACAGATCAGAGGGGTGGGAGGGATGGTGGCTCCTGGACAGCTGTGACAGAGGAGACGCTTCTAGTAGTTCTGGCAGCTCTTGGAAGTCCAAGACTGCTCTGTCCAACATACATGGACAGCTTCCTAGTCATGACATGAAGCCTAGTAGAAGAAGGAAAGAGGCATAGACCCCACAGGACTATGCAACCTCACAGGGACCTGCTGAAGGAGGATGTAAAGGATCAGCCAGGATCCAAGCAATGAAGTGCCAGCAGAAGACTGTTAGGTGCTGATGTATGAATCTTTCCATCCTAGACAGAGAATACTTAAGGAAGGACAAGATGGATGAGGGCTGCCAAGGGAGGTAGGCAAGCAGTGGTGGGGACAAGAACACAAACACCTCTCTTGTGCCTCCTGGAAAGTGTCTCTGATGTGAGGAATGCATCTTCCATACAGTTTGGAGGCCACAACTACAGCCAGATTTTCACATCTTTGAGAGTGTCTGTTTATATTGGGAGAGGCACAGTTGGCAGAAGACATTTTGCCTTCTGGCTGATGTCAAGGAGGGAATTGCAATTGGTGTGTAAACATCTAGGGAGGAGGTGGGAACTGCAGGGCAGATGGATGGAGCAGCCATGCTGCATGGTGGTAGAGTTGGAGCCATGAAGTCACCTCTGACTGTGCACATTACAGTCCTACTGAGGCAACGTCCACAGTGAAGAGCTGTCAGGAGGATAGGCTGAGGTTCTGGGCAAGCTGAACATACTCTGATGCCCTGGAGGTGTCCTTCCTGTAGGCACCCTGCCCTTCTTGGTCCTGTCTCCTTCTGCCAGCAAAGAGAAACCTGAGAGAGGTGGTGGGCTAAGGAAGGACAAGCCAAGCTGTAACTATTGTTTTTCTCATCCCAAGCCATAGTAGTGGGACAACTGGAGATGAAACATTCAGCAGGAGGTGTCAAAGGGACAACATGGGGGACAACATGAGAGGTCACCTTGTCCCCAGACTTCTCTTTCTTCTTGGCTAATTGGGGAGCCACTGTAGCAGGATCTCCTCCCATAATTTCTATCTAAGGCACAAGGTATGAGAAAGCCAAGCATGGGGAGGGAAGGTGCTTCATGCAAGGAGTGAGGAGCACATTTGTAGAGATAATCTTGGAGAAAAATGCAATGAACCTACAGGAGTTAGGCTGATCAGTGAAGAGCTGGGTCAGACAGAGGATAAAGTGAAGAGTAATTTGGTGTCTGAAGCAGAGAAGAACATGTCAGGAGAGACACTGGGCAGACCTGGAGGAGGAAAAGTTGGTGGTGAAGGTGGGGATGAAGCAAGCCCAAGAGTAGGGATATGGGTGGCTTAGCACATGGGTCAAGTAATGTTTTGTGCTGGCAGCAAGAATGGAAAAGGCTTTGTCAGATATGGGGCTGAGGCTCGGATGTGCTAAGGACTTGGGAGGAGAAGGGCACAAGACATTGGGAAAATTAGGGTAAATAAGAAGGCAGCAAGAGTAGCTGAGATGGTCTACCAGTACAGGTGAGAAACCTTCTAACTGCTCCACCATTCATGAGAACCAAAGAAAAATTCTCGCTTAGTTCTATCTCCTGGAGTTTGGATTCATAGGAATTTCTGATACTCAGATACTGATCATGTGTATTGGCAAAAACAATACTCACACTTTCCCACCCAGGGGCTTTGCAAAACCCACCCTACTCTTCATCCAAGTTGTGACACAGAGTACCCTGCAGTCCCACAGCTCCTGGTAACAACATCTTGGTTCTCTGAAGTCTCGCATCCAGTGTTGGTTGGTTTTGTTTTTTCTTTTTAATACCACCAACTGGCTTAATGTGATGCCCCAGTAATTGGAAGTTCTTGTCAACACTCAATCAGCCACTTGGTCTTCAAGACCTTGTATCCCCATCAGTCGTCTCCTTTCCAAATCAAAGAATCCCAGCCTGCTCAGTAACTCCTTCTACCAATGCCCTTGTCTTTGCTCAGCGTTGCTGTAACTCTCCAACCTTTCCTAGTTCTATTGCATCCTGGTTTGAGATGGGAGTGGGGTCTGACCTGTGCGTGGATCTCAAATTAAAGTGCCATGAAATCAGACTGCTCCTAGACAACAACTGCTATTTCTTGCTATTCCTGTTTCCATGAGCTGAGGAGGAACATAAGCCATCCAAATCCATGATCAGTTGAGTGTTAGTAAAGCTGTAGAGCAATGCTTAGGTCAAGTCCAGCAGCAGTCAGTGCTCCAGAATATCACTTCCTATGGACTGAAGATTTATTTACTCCTTAGCATATGGCAGGTGGTAATCACAGAATCCTAGGGGTTGGAAGGGACCTCGAAAGCTCATCCAGTCCAACCCCCCTGCCAGAGCAGGGTCACCCAGAGTCCATCACACAGGAACGCATCCAGGCGGGGTTTGAATGTCTCCAGCCAAGGAGACTCCACAGCCTCTCTGGGCAGCCTGGTCCAGTGCTCTGGCACTCTCACAGGAAAGAAGTTCTTCCTGAGATTCACATGGAACCTCCTGTGCTCCAGTTTGCATCCATTGCCCCTTGTCCTATCATTGGTCAGCACTGTAAAAAGCTTGGCTCCATCGTCCTGCCCCTCACCCTTTCCATATTTGTAACCATGGATGAGGTCACCCCTCAGTCTCCTTTTCTCCAAGCTAAAGAGACCCAGCTCCCTCAGCTTTTCCTCATAAAAAACACCATCTTCACAGGATAATGCAACACAATGGTTCTTGAAAGCATTTGTGCTGGTCCATCTCAAAGCTTTCTTCTGCTGAGGAAGGAAAGAGCTTTTGCTTTGTGGGTTAAGACACATGGGCAAGTCATGGCCAATTCACGGGGTCCTGTGCACCCTCTCCAAAGCATGGGACCTGCTGCCAGGATCTCTGATTAGGGTGGGGTTGGATGGACTAATGTACAACAGAAGCCAAAGTAAGGAGAAACCATGTAGATTTGTGGAAGAGGAAAAAAGGCTGTTATAAAACCAGCAACACTACCTGGTGCTGGGGAAGTCCCTGAGCTGCAAATTCTTGGCATCTGGGAAATTTTTCAGGGGAAGAGTCTCTACGTGCACGTTCTGTCCCTGTACTTTTCGGAGGGAATGTGCTTTTTGCACAGGGTCGCTGCTGGGCAGGAGCCAGATTTGAAAACCTAACCAGAAATTTGGGGAAATTGGGAAAGAGATCAAAAGCAAAATCATATTACAAAGGTGGTAAAAATGAAAGCAAAGGACAGGTCAAAGGATCAGAAATAGGTAGAACTTGAAAAGAAGAAAGGCAGAAGGGAAACTGAAGCAACTCCTCTACAAATGCCCACTGGTCCCTGAGGGTATGCAAGTGGTTGGTGGGGGATTCCTAGAGTAGTCTGGTCTGGAGACACAATGGGGCCAGAGACCAGTAGTTGGACAGAGAGTCACCTATGGTGGTGGGTAGCCATGACACCTGCTTGTCCCATGGGCAGAAGCTTAGCCAGAGCAGGACACTGATGAGGAACCCAGTGGCCCTGTGGGCCCTCGGGTGAGATGGACACAGACAAAAAGAAGCATCAGCAGGAGTCTCTAGAGGACTTAAAGGTTGGCTTGCAGCTTTGAAGTACATGTTCACCAAGGTTTGCCCCTCACCACAAAATGAAACTGTGTGAGGGGTGCTGTGAACTGCACTGTGAGCACACCCACCTTCACCACGCAGTGCTGGGTTTTCCAGCTTAAGTCCCAGCATGGACC
The DNA here is from genome assembly GCA_013398125.1 of Aegotheles bennettii. Classification (NCBI taxonomy): domain Eukaryota; kingdom Metazoa; phylum Chordata; class Aves; order Caprimulgiformes; family Aegothelidae; genus Aegotheles; species Aegotheles bennettii. The sequence goes on along the minus strand of VZRW01006054.1, from coordinate 123,592 downwards.
TGATATAAACTGAAATATTGGATTTCCACTTTCCTTTGCTAGTGAAAGGTCCTGCTACTCTATGTCTCTGCGAGGTGGCATGACAAAGAGATGGGGTGATCAGATGGTCTTCAGACCCAGTTTGAAGTGAACCCACCATCATGGTGTTACTTGTCCAGATACAATGGTGCATTGGGGCATCCAGGAAGGCTGGTGACACTGAAGCCCAAGAGAGAAGCATGCAGAGTCAAAATGAGGGGTCAGCAGGGTCTGCATAGCTGTATGATTGCTCAAGATAGGAGAGAAGAGCAGGGTCAGGGTAGTCCTTGCACCCTGAAGGAAACAGGAGAGTAGAGGGAAGGTCACCCATCCCTGGCGTGAGTCTTACCAAGGTCCTAGGAAAGGCCAAGAGCTCAGAGAAGCCTCCGAGGATGTATCATGGATGGGTGGGTGGGTGGATGGATGGATGGATGGATGGATGGATGGATAAGAGCAGTTGATCATAATTCATATTCAAGCAGTTCATGTAGAGTTGCTGGGCTCCAAAAGGGGAATCTGAGGGTGCCAATAAAGGCCAAGCCAAGCCAGTCTAACAGCTCACTGCTGCCTAAAGAGGAATCACTCCCTCATTGCTTTCTCACCCTCCCTTCTGCTCCCAACAGCAGTCCTGACCACTATTGAGCACAAGCTCTTTTGTGTAAACAGTGAGCTGAACAGGTCCACAGAGAGCTCTGTGGGCACCAGGCTGGTTCCAGATGGGATGTTTGGGTACACAGCCCTTGGTGGAGAGGCAGAAAAGCCTGAGCGAGCAGATCCCTCCCTTGGTCAGTAGTTAGCTGTTAGCTGAGCTCACCCCATCTCATGGAGCTTCCCCTGAGAACATCCAGTCCCAGACACACGTGGCCTGGTAGTCAAACACTTCAATCACTGCATGGACTTGGCCTCAGACCCCCTGCTTGGACTGAGCCCAGCTTAGGTGAGCTGAACCTTACCCAGAGTATCTTGAATTCACCTCTTTAGTTTGGTGCTTTTCCCAGTTAACCCAGTTTAACTCCCAAGTGCAACTCCCAGGTGCTGCATTGGTACAAGCTGATGATTTTGCAGGTAGGAACAGATTGTTATTTCCAAAGCACTTCACCTATGCCTTATTCAGGTGCATTTTGACAGACGTTTGATAGGTTCAGGAAAACAAAATCCAGAGAGTGCAGCCAAGCAGGGACTGTTCTGCCCCATCCCATCCAAGTTCCAAACATGGGATCAAGTCCTAGATCACATTTGAGCCCACACAGCTCAACAAATGCTTTGAGGAGTTGTGTTTTGAAGCCTCTGGGTTTGCTTCAAACCACAGTTTCCTGGCCACATTGTGTGGGCTAGTAGCTAAGTGCACTTTTGCAGTAAGATGCACACTCCAGAAACTGCTCTGTGAAAAAGGAAGGAGAAGACAAACAGCAATGCCCAGGAGTGGGAGGGAGGTGATGGTGCCCCTGTACTCGGCACTGGTGAGACCACACCTTGAGTGCTGCATCCAGTTCTGGGCACCACAGGATGGGAGGGACATTGAGGGGCTGGAGCGAGTTCAGAGAAGGGCAACGAGGCTGGGGAGAGGTCTGGAAAACAAGAACCAGCTGAGGGAACTGGGGTTATTGAGCCTGGAGAAGAGGAGACTGAGAGGAGACCTCACTGCCCTCTACAGCTCCCTAAAGGGAGGTTGTAATGAGGCTGGTGTTGGTCTCTTCTCCCCAGTTGCTGATGACAGGACGAGAGGAAATGGCCTCAAGTTCCATCAGGGGAAGTTTAGGTTGGAGATTAGGAAGAAGTTCTTTCCTGAGAGGGTGGTTGGGCACTGGAATGGGCTGCCCAGGGAGGTGGTGGAGTCCCCGTCCCTGGGGATGTTCAACAAACGGGTTGATGAGGCACTTGAGGCCATGGTCTGATGGTCTGATGGTCAGGAATATGATGGGATAAAGGTTGGACTTGATGCCCCTGGAGGTCCCTTCCAACCAGAATGATTCTGTGATTCTATGAGTGAGAAACAGTGACAACGCTGCTAGACCTGAGGGTCCTGGGAGCAGGAACTAACAGCTTCAAACCAATCATCTGCTATTTTTTAGGCACATAAATGTCCGTGGGGTAGAGCCTGGGAAAGTTAGGGGCTAAACACTGTGCTGAGATGAACAGGGAAGAACAGAACAGAAATAACCTTGGGCTGAGAGGGAAGGTAGGAAGCGCTGATGTAATGCAGCCCTGGTGAAGAAGAGGGGAGGGGGTTGAAAACGTTACTATTCAAGTTACATCCAAGAAAAAGCTGTAAAAATCTCCCCAGATCAACCTTCACACGGGTTTGGTGAACTGGGCTCTGCTCTGGGATTGGCATCGTGTTCCTTTTGCAGAGTGTGACTGTCCCAGAGGCAGAGCTCTCCCTCGCCAGGAGGGTCTCGCCTTTGAGGTCTGAATGTGCAACCTAAACATTTAAAACTGGACTCAATAAACAACAAACACGAGTTTTGCTCTATTTCTGGAACAGAGCAGGCTGCCAGGGCTGGTTTTTCTCGCTGCCCCATCCCTGGCTTTGCTTCCGTCCCATTGCCAGCAGGTGGTACTGTGCCCCCAAGGATCGCACAAGGAGCGAGGCCTCCTTTGGAGGAACTTTGCCAGGAGAAATCTTTCCATACAATTGTGAAAGGTGCTTACTATTTTTTCTCTGCCCTATCTACTCACCCTACAGCTCTGGAGACCTTTTCTCCCCAAACCATTCTTGCCCAGTGCTCCCTAGATGAGGTGAGTGGGGGGCAAGGGTGTCTGCTTGCAGACACTTCCCACCACTGACCACACAAGTGAGTGTTAACCTGGATTTTGTTTCCCCTCCATCACCTGGAGCACCTCCATCACAGAGAGCTTGGGGAGATTGGGTGCGATGGGCCAGTCCTCCATGTATGGTTCTTCTGGAGTAGTTGTCCACCTGCATTCTCACAGCTGGGACACCCAAGTGATGAACACTGCCAGGTATCCAAAGCCTTGAGGAAAGTGTTTTCAGGGATATAATCTGGTACCTATGCTTTGCTGAACAGCCTGGGTAGACATGTTTATAGTCCAATACACAGAAAACCTCCTCATTCCTGTAGGCACTTTCCATAAAAAATGTGATAACAAAGCAAAAGCTGTGATTCACCACTTAGCCCCACAAAGAGGACACCAGGATAGCTGAGGGGGTAACCCCAGGAGGGGAACATGTGGCTGTGATGACACTGTGACAGAGAAATTTAAGTCAGAACAGTCACCAAGAGGGTCTGAGGAGCCCTTCCCACTCTATCTGGGCAAGGAACACTGTGGGGTGGGTGTGAAGAGGACAGCACTGTCTGGTGGATGCTCCAGTTGACTTTTTTGCCTTGTTATGGAGTAGAAGTGGATTTATTGGATCAAAAGCACAGAGCCTGGAAGTCATCAGCAGCTCTGCAAAGCAGCACCATGGTAGGAGCCAAGAAACAAAGGCCCCTTTAGGTGTCAGGATGGGCTGCCTGGTTTTGCATCCAGGGAGCAGCAATGGGAATGGGGGATAGAGCTACTCAGAACACTAAAAACTGGCAAAAGCAGGCAAAAACATGTCTAAAAATGCTTGTCCAAATAATTCTCAATTGTTCTGTCTGCTCTTCATTTAATGACATTAACCTCCCTTCATTAAGGGCAGGTTCTTCCTGAGCAGAGAGGTTGATCACTGGGAGTGGGGTGGCTGACCAGTAATCTTTCAGCTTCCAGTGAGCAGGCAGGGTTCGTGTCTGAATTCCTACTGGGATCCCGGGACTGTGCCCACTTTCAGGACAGCTTCCAAGGGACACATTTCTGCTTGCACCATGCACAGTGTTTAGCTGGCCAGTCACATACCTCACCTGCTGCATGGAACCTGGAAGAACAAGCAAGCAGGATCTTGGCTTTGTAACCCATCAGTCAGATGACTTCTGTGGAAGTGTTCTGGACTATTTAAGTGTTTTGTGTTATTGTCATGTACAAAAAAAGTTAATTAACTTGTGAAACAATATAGCAGCAGCATCAACTCATAGAAGTGCTGGTGGGAAGGAACCTCTGGAGGTCTCCAATCCAACCTCCTGCTGAAAGCAAGACTCATGCCAAAAGGTTTTCCATGGTTTTGTCTGCCTGAACCTCCAAGGATGGAGAGCCCATGACCTGTCCAGGTAATAATATGCCTTCAGACAGATTTCTGGGTTTAAAAAGAAATCCAAGAAGCTGAAGGAAATAAACTGATGTCTACACATTCCTATCAACTCCATCAGTTCAGCTTCTGCATTGGCACTTTGATCCCCAGGTCAGTTCAGTGCTTGGCTCCAGAAGTAGCAGAAGGTTGCTGTAGGGTGCAAACCACAAACAAGTTGCCCATCCTGGCCTGACCTCTCCTCTCTTTCCCTCTGCCTCACTCCTGTCACAGCAGCCATAGAATCATAGAATCATTATGGTTGGAAGGGACCTCCAGGGTCATCAAGTCCAGCCTTTACCCCATCATCCAACACCACAGCTCAGCACAAGAGGGCAATCGGGCTCTGGAGCAATGTCCTAAGAGCTGGGAGGGAGAGCACAGCCCAGCCTCACTCATCACTTCCAGTCACCAGCCATACCTGCTCTCCCATAGTTCACCATGACACTCCCAGCACCAAAGGTCCAAGAAGACCTCAATACCCCTGACAACACCTGAAAAAGGAGAATTAGGCTCAGCTAACCCAGCTGAGTGCAGGAGGTGAGAGCTGCAGGCTGAGATGTGCTCTGCTCCCACCACTGTGCTGTGCCTGTGGGAGACTCATTTCTCTTGCTGGCACCTCTGCCTTCCCTTTGCCTTTTTGTCCCTTATATATAACATCAAATAGGCCTGAGCAGGATTTTTTTCAGAATATTGTCCCTTTTTGTCTCTTATGTACAACATCAAATGGGCCTGAGCAGGATTTGTTGCAGCACATTACACCATGGACTGAACGTGCAAGTATCCAGCAGTCCATGATGAGGAAGGACCTGAGCACTCGGGGCTCTCATTGTGCAATTGTCACTGAAGAAATCCGAGGAGGCAGCACAGAGCTGAATTTATCCCTTTCACTGTAATTTCTGGCATTTGGTCAGCTAAAGCCCTCCCGAAAACCCAAGAGCTGTGGCAAGCAAGAAAACAAGCAAGAGAAGCTCCTGTGGCAAAGGTCCTCAGCCCCCCTTTGCTCGTGGAGGCTGTTGCGTTGCAGGGGCTGGTGTGACGACAGAAGGTGCAAGCTGTTTATCAGCTCCAAACACGTAAAAATTTCATAACTATGGAGGAAATGGGAGCAGCACATTGCAGAGGGGGAATAATGGGCTGAAAGAGGCAGCGGTCTGCCCGGCAGGGATGGCTCCCCAGGGCAAAGGGTGCACAACTTGTCCTAGATTATTTTTTTTTCCTTGCTTTTTTCTTTTTAATTTTTTTCCTGAGATCTGAATGTATAATTGCAGGAGGGGACAAGGGAGAAAATGAGCCAAAGGCTCGTAACTGCAGAGGCCGGTCCCTGTGAGCAAAGGGCCACATGTTTCCTTTTATCGCCAGCCATAATTCCCTCCTTGGCTCAAAGGCGGCTGTGAAAAGAGCAGGACTGGTTCAAACTTCCTTGGGGTCTCCGTGGCAACCAGCCCTGCAGGAGCCTTTTCTTCCTTTCCCCCCTTTCCTCTTTTGTTGTTGTTGTTGTTGTGTCATTAAAACTTCCCGGATTGAATCCCCACCAGGCTGCTCCACAGGCACCGCTCCAGACCTCCTGCCTGCCTCCAGCCAGCTGCCCTCGCCTTTTCTCAGCCCCTGGACAGGAAAGCTCAGCCCCAGCCCAGCGAAGCCCAGTCCAAACTCAGCCCCAGCCCAGCTTCAGTTCAACAAAGCTCAGCCCAGCCTCCCATCAGGACATTTGTCCAGTCCCATCCACTTTGCCTCTCCCCAGTATTTTGTCCTCTGAATATAGGAATATGATGGGATAAAGGTTGGACTTGATGACCCTGGAGGTCCCTTCCAACCAGAATGATTCTACGATTTTATGATTCTATGATTCCATGATTCAGCTCAACATCCTCACAGTGATTAAGCAGAAATTGTGATGCTCTGACCTTCCAAGCTGTCTCCGAAGGGGCACGGGACAATCCAGACCTGGCATCCCTGCTCTGCCTTGCCTGTGCATTGCTGAGCCAGGTCAAGTTCAAGCAGAGCTGCTCTTGCATCAAGAATTTGGGCACAGCAAGAGCTGCCAGGGACCCTTTGATGGCCAAAGTCTTGGCCATGCAGAGCAGTGCCAGATCCAGCACAGACCTCACACCCACTCTGTGAATGCAGGTGACAACCCAAGATGCAAGGAAGACTGAGGTCTGTGCCAGCAGCCCTACCTTTGGCAGGACCATTAACATGGGGTGTGCAGCTCCTTGGGGCCGTGTAAAATAAGCAAAAAGCATTGCTTACACCTGCTCTTGTGTTGACTCTGCTGGACTAGCACCCTTGCCTGCTGGCATGCTCAGGACTGGGGTGTGAGTAGGTGGGAACATTCTAGATGGGCACTGCAGCCTGGGTGGGTGGCAGAGTCCCAGCAAGGAGAAGGTCTCCACTCCTAGCAGTGTTCCAGTGGCAGTGCCTACTGTTACCCCCTGACCACAGAGCCCAGGAGAGATGCGACGTTGATGTAAATGCATGCAGCTCCTGTTGTTCCACAACATAAGCACTTGCCTACATCAGAGGGCCCCATGATTTCCAGCTACAACATCGTGGAAAGTCACAGCCTGCAGCAAAAAAATTCTGGTCTCGTTTTTTACCATGTGCTCTCCAGCCTCCAGGACAGGGCTGGGTGAGAGTCCTGGGGAAGGAAGGGAGAGGAATGACTCTGGTCCCTTTGCTTTCTATCCCTTCCCCCCGTCCTCAGGATGCATTCCTCCAGATGTCAGGGTAGACAGAGCTGTCTTCAAACAAGCCCAAGACCTGGGGCGTAGTTCCTTCATGTGCTCAGCCAGCCCAATTAGTCAGATTTACAGCAGTGGTGAAGGCAGCTCAGCCTTGCCGGTGGAGTGAGGCTGCCCTCGAACACATAAGGTGTAAAAAGCCCTTCACTACACAACTTCAGAGAGACAACTTGCACTGGCCTTGTAGCGTTTTTTCTAATGGACAGATTTACACATGCTCATCCACGCTCAGCTATGCTCACACAAACCTATGTGTAGACCACGTGCATGTACGTTGGCAATCAGAGCTCTACACATACTCAACCATCCTAGTGATCGACCATCAACCTCAACCATCACTAGGTAATAGTGAAAGAAAGGTGTTTTTATTCCAAGTCCCCAACAGCTTCAGTTATACCTCTCCTGTATCCTGAGATATTGCTTCACATTGATGAAAAAAATCACAAAAATGTGCAAGAAAATCTTCTGAGACCTTTTCCAGTGGGCATTAGCCTGTCCAGAGCAGCTTAGGTGAAGACTCAACAGAACCCTAAATGTTGCCTGGAAATAATTTTCCCACTAAAAACTGATGGCTGATGGGACGAGTTCCCTACTCTACCAGACTTGGATCTCCCTTTACTGCAGAAGACAGTAGGGATGACTTGGGTTAGGGATGACATGGATAGAAGAACAGAAGGTGAACAGGGAGGACTTTAAAGCTTCATCACAAGAACTGCATCTTTCTAAGCCCGCTGCTGAAGCAGCGTCCCCACATGATGCAATGTGGACCAACACTGTTTCAGGCAAAACTGTACCAGTCAAAGGTAAGATTTGTGTCCTTGTATTTGTCCTTTGTTTGAGATGGGTTTCATTGCTGGCTTTCTGTGCTCCACTTGTCATAGGCACTAAAAAACCCATGCGTCTTAGGGCTTCACTAGGTGATTTTTTTTTTCTGAACAGCTCCATAGCAAGATAGAGGAAAGATCTGAAAGTCTGACCAGAGTCTGAATTGTGAGATGCTACAGGAATTTCGGTAGGTGATAGTGAAAGAAAGGTGTGTTTATTCCAAGTCCCCAACAGCTTCAGCTCAGTGGCACTCAGGCTCTGAGCCTAAGATTTCTGTCTTACTGGAGATGGAGGAGGAACGGGCAGTCAGCATTTCCACTTTGCATATTTCCTATGATTCCCTGGCCACAGAACAAGATATATGTAAATAAAAAGGAGAAAAAAAACTAAACCCTGGGGAGCACCATTTATCATTCCATCTGCCCTTCAGCTACAAGGACTAGGATTCCGGTTCTTCTCATGTCTTCAGTAACAGTGGTCCTGTTAATCATAAAAATTATTTTTATTAGTATCTGTGATTCGTAGCAGTCCCTTGATGTTCTAAGTCACATCTGCACAAACAGAGGGTGAGACAGTTCCCTCCTGAAGGAAATAATAAGATAGACATAGAAACAGTTATTTCCCAAGTTTTACAAGGAGGACAGGGGCAGATAAGGAACCTGGGCCATTAAGATCGTATGAAGAATCATTGGCAAAGTTAAGAACACAATCCAAGTACCACAACAGGTACTACAGCAAGTTACTCCACCAATGGTCTAAAATTTAATCTTCTGTTTCTAAACAAAAAACCTCCGGAAGTCCCAGTCTCATAGCCACAAGACTTCTTGTGATATTGCAGCAAAAGTTTGGTTCAAAAGAGTTTCTACCTTCCCTGGAAGACAAAAAATATCCAAAGTGCAGGATTTCTACCCCATGGGCTTAGGACAGTTTGTAAAACCTGAAGCCATAAGTTATTCTTAAAGTTATTCCTAAGTTATTCCTAAAACACTTCAAATAATGGTAAAGGGTTTTGTTAAACTGAAAGCTTTCTATTGCCTCTCAATAGCCACCAGACCTTCAGCTAAAGCCTGGCTTTCCTCTGCTTTATCCCTGTGTCTTTGATAAAGGGGAATTTAAAAAAAAATAAATAAAATCAAGTAGAAACAACATCGTGGTGCTCAACTGAAGAGGTGAAGATCCATTTTCCCATAACAGTGGATACTTTTCCCCCATGGCTGCCTCTCCTGTAGGCACCTAACGGCTTTACGCGCCACCAGTAGAAGTGGTGTGAGTGTTTGTAGAGCACCTCCTCTGCTCCAATGGACAGGACAGGCAGGCACAGGAGCAGCAGAGTTCCTGCCACCCTGCATAAGCCCTGAACTTACTCAGAGATAGCATTGAAGCTTTGCTGGCCTAAACATGGATATGAGTCACCTAACAGGAGTGAGTGGTAGGTGGGTCCATGCAGTGTCAACGTGCTGAAGAAAACCTCCAAATCATTGCTGATGGAGCCCATTGAGCAGATATGTGGAAATATACAAAGAGATGTTCCTGACCAAAGAAGGTCAGAAGTGGTGTCATACCCATTGGGGCTCTTCTTCAAGTCACTCTGTTCAGGTGCTAACACAGGGATGCTGTTTCCAAGTAATGACTGCCTTGGTGTGTCCAGCTAACAGCAAATGAGATGTGAAGAACCAGAAACAGCAGAGGAGGATGATCTGTTAGAGCCAGAGGGAACAGAAGAATCTAGAAGAGAGGAGATTTAGCCAAGAAAACTGAGGAATGGGTAAGTTTAGAGAGAAATGTTAATGTTAGCAGTCACCAGTTAGCAGCAAACACAGCCCTCAGAAACACACAGGGTCTGAGTACTTTAAGATGGAAGGGACTCAGACGACCCCCTCATGCTTTGGGAAAGGATTTCTTCGGTGTATATATAAATTTTATTTTATATATAATTCTATATATAAAATTTTATATAGTAAAGATATATAATAAATATATATAATAAATTTTATATATAATTCTATATATAAAATACTTTTTAATAATTATTTACTTTGGGACTGATGGCTACAGCAATCAAAGGATTTGCTGTTTTAGCTCCACTTTAGATACTAAGACCAAAATTTAGGTCTTCAATAAATTCTGTTGCTTTTAAGACTGGAAACTCCCTAAAGGACCATGGTCCTAAGGGACCCACCTTCTCAGTTTCTGTCTCCATCCATGCCCAGTTTAACATCCAGTACCCAGCTAAGCCACCCTCCACCACTGAACTGGAGGAGACCTGCGAATCGAGCGCTCCGATGCCACTGCTTAGCGCTGCACCATGGATCACAGCTCTTGTCCATTCCCTGCCTTGCCCAACACCCCGAATCAGTCACACCCCTCTGCCAGCAGCAGCCCCAGGTCAGCCATCTGGAACATCTCCCTTATGAGGAGAGGCTGAGGGAGCTGGGGCTCTTTGGCTTGGAGAAAAGGAGACTGAGGGGTGACCTCATCCATGGTTACAAATCTGTAAAGGGTGAGGGGCAGGACGATGGAGCCAAGCTTTTTACAGTGCTGACCAATGATAGGACAAGGGGCAGTGGATGCAAACTGGAGCACAGGAGGTTCCATGGGAATCTCAGGAAGAACTTCTTTCCTGTGAGAGTGCCAGAGCACTGGACCAGGCTGCCCAGAGAGGTTGTGGAGTCTCCTTGGCTGGAGACATTCAAACCCCACCTGGATGTGTTCCTGTGTGATGGACTCTAGGTGACCCTGCTCTGGCAGGGGGGTTGGACTGGATGAGCTTTCGAGGTCCCTTCCAACCCCTAGGATTCTGGGATTCTGGGATTCTGTGATCTCTTGCCCTGCGCTGTGTGGTTTGAGTCATCCTCTTCATGTCACACCGACCGAGGGGTAATTCCACCACGCCAGGAAGGGTTGGAGTCCCTGCTGTCTCACACTCATCAGCAGCTCAGAATGTCAGAACTCATGCTGAGAAGAAATCCAGGAGACTCCATGCTCAGGGCACTTGGTTTCTTCCTGCTGGCAGATTCTGATGGAGAAAGGAAGAAAAGCTAGAAGAAGGAAAAGGGACAAAGTTAGCATGTGAAGGGGAAGGAGAGGCATTTCCAACGTGATTGTGATGCTCCTTTGCTGGAATAAGCCAAAGGATCCCATCGGGCGAGTCTGCAGTACCACAATGTCAGCATAATACAGAAAGACCTTTGTACTGACATTGTAAAGGCAACAGGACTTTCCTCAAGCAGCCAAACCTCCAGCTTCCTCATTGGGTTTTTTTTTTCATATCTGGGCATATTGAAACTGGTCCATAAGAGTCAATATTGCCAAACTAGACAGACCAATGTGATTGAAAAGCCCCTCAGTAAATAAAACTGTCAGTCAGCAGCACAAGGAGGTGCCTATGAGTGGAATTTTAAAATTGCATTCTTTTGGATAACTGTCATTTGCTCTTAGAAATTACATTTAAAATTAATGTTTGCTGTAGAATTTATAGTTATTTGTTCAGGCTGGCATGAAATATCCTCAGGATAATTTTAGCATGTACGCATCGAGTTTTCATTTCACAGCAGAGAAGGCTGAAAGTAAGTCTGTTCCTTCCACAGACAACGTAGTCTTCATCTCTGTGAGACAGGTCATACTCCTTGGTGAGACATGTCTGCCTTTCTAAGGCTTTGGGGTTCCAGGCTGATACAACCAAAGACACAACTGAAACCTGCCATTGTTTTTCTACTCAATTTTCTACTCATTTCAGTGGGAGAAACTTGGAGCCAAGAGTCGCTCTGGGTCACATGTGAACAGGGGTAGAGACAAGGACCTTCTACTCACAGGATCTCATGGAATCTCTAAGCCAAAACGGTGGGCACACTCAAATCACAGTCTCATCCCATAAGGTAGAACGACATTAATTCCTCATGAAGCTGGGACGAACAGTCCATGATGCTCAGAGAATAATGGATGGGAGAAGTTAAAAGGTGTGGGAGGACAGGCAACTCGTGAAACTTCATCAGGTACCTGTCAGTCTAGAGGGAGCTTTCCCTTGACTTCATTCTGCATGGGATCAAACCTTCACCAGTATGTTCACCTTTCAATACCTGTGGCCACATCAATATGACTTTGGGCAACTACTAAGGTGTGGGTGGGTGCCATCACTCCCCAAGACCTCTGCCGAAAGCATGACAGCAAATAAAGTCCCTGGGGTTTGGGACACTTTCCCCTGCTTATTTGTCTGTAGAAGGAGAACTTTGTAGCTTGTTATTGGCTTGGTTTATAAATCTTAGCATCAAGAAATGTTACATTGTTCCCTAATGTGTAAAGGACAGGAAAGTCCCAGCCACCCAGACCTTGGTGATGGTCTTCAACCAATCATTCAATTCAGATTTCAAAAACTTTCCCCAGTTGGATTTCTCCAGCATTGGGGATTTTTCATCCTTTGCCATGGGATGTCAGTCACCTCTAGTTCCACCTGAGATACCACACTTCACTCTCTCCTTTTGCTGCCTCTTTAACAGTTGAAACAACAGAAATTCTCTCCCTCAGCCCTATTTGTAGGGCTCAAAAGCATCCACCAGGAGAGGTACAAAGCTGTCTAGCAGTTTAAGGTCTGCTTTTGCTGGATATGCTTATAGGCTCTTTAGTAGCAATTCCCATACTACATGGCTTACTCTAACGAGTAAGTTAAAAGTGCCTGTGGCCATTCCTTGGCACTGGGACTGGAGACACAGGGACACAGGACCACCTTCATCCAGCCTGCTAAACTCAACCTCCAGAAGAGGTGGGTCACATCTGAAGGGTGTATTTGCAATATTCCTGTCCCAGACCACCCCAAGTCATGATCAAAATTTCCACAGGGCTGTGCATGTTGGCCAGGCCAGACCCATGCCAGGGTCCATGCTTCGTAACTAAGAACATGGATAAAAGAGATCCAGACTTGGGGAAGATTCCCAGGTTTCATTTAGTGGAACAGATTAAATCCGTGTGTCTTCAAATCCTCATCTGCAAATCATCACTTTCTTAGACCCAAGTGATTGCATTCAATAAAATGGGTGCCAGGTAAGAGATTCACTAGGATAGACTACACCAAATCTACCCTTTGGGATTTGAAATCCCACGAGAGGAACAAGCCATGTTTAACATCTAGGGTGGGTCATAGACAGCTGGAAAACTAAGCCTGGAGAAGCTTGGCCTCATAGTCCCTGCAGCAGATACAGGGATGGATGAAGAGGTAAGGTGCAGAGTGAACAGCTGGTGGATGTCCTCTCTTAGAGACATGATGGTCAGGAATCCACTTACCACTGATGAGAACATCTCTGCACTAACTCAGTGTCCAAATACACTGAAATCTAGAAGAACTGGGAATTAAGAAAGACAGAGGCACAAGGCGGGTGCATCCCAGTAATTAGAGAGGAACAAGGAAATGTGTTTGTACCCAGAGTCTTAGTATCAAGAGAAGATCTGTAACTTTCAAAACCAGGAGATGCATTGGACAGCCCATGACAGGACCCTGGACCTCTGTTATAGCCATTGCTCTGCAACAAATTAGTTTGCTGGCTGCTCCTAAAGCACCAGGTGGTTATGAACTGGGCAGACAACAGAGCTGTGATTTTTGGGGATACTTCACAAGCAAAAGCACCTTTTCCCATGGATTTCTCCCATTTCTTTGTCCCACTGTTGAGTCATCCCCTAGATCTGCTACTGTGACCCAATAGCTCCTGTAAAAACCGTGTCTTTATGCAATAACAGAGATTTTAGAGGAAAATCTTTCTTGGCTCTCTTCACAACATGAGATCACTCAGAGAAGTGATACTGCTTGTGATTTATATTTATTTTTTTTTTTTTTGTGAGTGATTTTTTTATAGTCTTTTCATCTTTCTGCACTTCACAAGAAATTCCTTAATGGGACATCTTCCCTCCTGCCTGCTCCACTCTTGCCACCCATGGCATTCTTCTCTCAATAGAAAGCCAGGCTGCCACTGCTTCCCCCCTCCATCCATCCCACCCACACACATGGAAAAACCTGGACAGTGCAGATTTCAGTTTAAGTTTATAACCAGCTTTGCCCACATAGCTCACATTGACACATCCACAGAGGGTTTTTCTGCCTCTTTGGGGCTCTACATCCTGTAAGGGTTAATGTTCACCTCCCTCTCCATCTAAAGAATAAGTTGTCTATCTCACCCCCACCGTGAGATTAAGCAGAATCACAGGCACCCTTCATCCTTACCTTGCAAAGCCTTGGCACGCCAAGCCAGCAGCAGGGTCTGTGCATCCTGGGTTTCTAAGTGAAATTGTAACAAAAAAGAAAAACAAACAAAAATTTAAAAATTTGGAAAAGAAAACCCCCAACCAACCACCACCAATAATCTCCCTGCCCCAGTAAAGTCTCTTGCAAAGAGGGTTTGTCTGTGGAAGCGAGGGCTAGGAACAAAGTTGTGGGGTGGAGGGGGAGGAGAGCGTGATTGACAGCCCTGAGCTGAGACTCATCCCTTACCTTGGGCCATGCGGTCTGATTGGCTGCCTGCTGACATCCCCAAGCCCTGCACTTTTTAATAGACGCTTTTGGATGATCTACAGGGAAAAGGCTTGGAGAGGTGTGTTTCTGACAAGCCAGAAAGTCATCCGCACTACAAGGGACTTTGTTTAACTCTTTTTCTTTTTTTTTTNTTTTTTTTTTTCTTTTTTTTTTTTTTTCCTGGAGGGAGGGGGATTCTTCATTTTCTCACTTGATGTTTTTCTGAAAACTTCGCTGAGATTTTCCCCTTGCACCAGCCTGGACTAATGGATTACCACCTGCTTGGACTAATTTTATCTTTTCTCTTCAATGGCACAAAGGTCTTAGCCGGTTACCCAATTTGGTGGTAAGATTTCTTCTTCCCCCACCCCCACCCCCCCTCCTTCCCTCTTTCGATGATTGATTAATGAATTAATTAATTATTAGCTATGGGAGTCGTGCGTATGCGTGTTGCTTCCTTTTCACCCTTCGCCCTGCTGAGCTGGCCACGATTGCACGTTTGATTCTAAGCATAATTCCTTCAGATTTCACTGGCGATGGATGAAAAGTTTGGGGGTTATTTTGAAAGGGCAATGTCCAGGTTTCCCTTTGAGCAAATGGAGGCTTCCCCACCACTCTTAATTTCTCCATTTTCGGCACCGTAGCAATAGGCATTTGGGTGAGATGTGAAAGGATGCGGGTTTATTTTCTCGTGCCATAGGAATTTTGGCTGTCGCATGGCTGTGTAGCAGGTATTTTCCCCCTTTCCATTAAACTGTGATGGATCCTTTGAAAAAAAACCATAATTCCATTTTCTTTCCGCCTGCTGCAGTTTTTGGACTTCTTTCTCTTCTTTTGTTGCATTCTGTCATGTGAATTTAGTCCGGCAAATAAGCTGAGAACGCAAATGGCACCTGAGAAAATATTCCTTAAAGACGGCTAGAATTCCTTAAAAATTCCTCAAAGATGGATTTTATTCCTTTTATTTATGGAAATGTCACTTATTTCTTGCGCTGAGGATTAAAATAATTTTTAAAAAATACTTGGTTATATCTTATAATGTGGCTGATAAGTAACCTGAGTTACTTATTTTAAAAATAAATATAACAGTATAGAAATGAACATATTAACAAAATGTAGTTGGAAGCACTTTAGAACAAGAAATAGAGACTAAAACATTTCGGGTCATTTAAACACAGCAGCCAGCGAGTTGCATAACAGAATATTTGAGTTAATTTCTCTCTTTATGGTGTAGGATTTCTCATTGGGATATATCTTGTTAAGTTTCTGTGTGTGCCAGGTAGGGGCTGTGAGCCTGATGATCTGTAGGGCAAAGAGGGAGATGTTGGCATTCGGTGCTACCCAGATTCTTGGGTTATTTTCACCTTTCCAGAAAAGTCTTTTTTTATTATTATCATTATTATTATTAAATTACTGAATTGAATCCTTTCAGTGCCAACATGGAGATGGCAAGAAGTAGGTGGGAGTGAACTTGGAAATGGACTGCCATGTCTGGGAATACTCAGAAATCAGCAGGAAAAGCCAAATTTTTTCTAATAATCAGCTTATTACCGTGGACTTGGAGAATGAAAATGTGCAGTTCCAGTAGAGAAAGACTGAGAATACAATGAGAAGTCCACGCTCAGGAAGCGTTTAAAAGCTACGCAGGTTCATGAAATGGCTAAATCACAGCAGGTTTTCCTGAAGAATTAAATTATTTCGTCGCCCTGAGTGTGGCTGCCTAACTTCAGGACCTAAGCCTGGGCAGGGGAGCCTCCTGAAATATCGACAGCATCACTTTGATTCCTTCCATCCCTTTTCTCCTTCATCTGGGGACCGGCGTGTGGGAACGGGGGTGCGCGGTGGGATGTAGGACAGGTCACAATCACATGGCTGGATCTAAAGGCAATAACCTGCATGGGGCAACGGTACCTTGCCGTGACATCAGCTCTCCCAGGGTCTCACCAGCTCCTGATCTGCCTCACGCTTTGATATAAATCAGGATTTAATGCTCGAATCAAGGAAGGTTTCGAGTCGCAGAGCGAGGAACTGAAACCTTGACAAAAAGCTCTGGTTTTTCCCCAGGAAGCAAAAATGTCCCCGTGAATAAAATGTCCCTCCCTGTTGTCAGGAGAAGAGGCTGCAGACAGGTGTCTGCCCCGTGTCCCTGCCTTCCCCAAAATCCCTACAAGTTCACCCAAAATGAACAATACAGAGGACACGTAAGACACAAACACCAGGGGCATGGCAAGCAGCATCCATGGGAAAGGAGGGAGTCGAACAAGCTGTGGGCAGAATTTAATTCAATAAATCAGAACCTTGAGTATTTTTTGGAGATTGAGGCAATAGCCAGGTGCCAGAGCATCTCTGCTGCACTGAAGGGGTGTGAGGAGATGCCCCACAGAGGGCTGAAGGGCTAACAAAAATGGCATGAGGTTTTAGAGGTTTTCTGAAGGCTGAGGGAGCAGAAGGGCAGAAATATCTGGGCCAGGGCTCCCCGGCTGCTCAGGCAGAGACAATGCTTCCCACAGCACACAGAGAGAAATCTCTGCTTCAGTCCCACTGAAAGCTTTGAATATCTGCTCTGTGGAGCTGAGACCTTGCACATGGTGTGCTCCAGTGTGATGTGATATGTACTCTTAAAATCAGCATCCTTTTCCAGTTGTCTTCCTGATCCCCTGATCTTTAGGCATGCGGCACACTTGGGGAATGAGTCCCACTTGCAGGGTCCAACACACCCCAAAACAGGGGCAGGGAAGCAAAGATGGGGCACGGCATCAGCACTGGGCTCCTTCACCCCTCCAGGCCAGGCTGGACCAGAACTCATCAGTGTTCCTTCAGCCTCAGCTAAAGCCACCTCTGTTAAATATGAGACCTTAGGAGGACTGTTCATCTTGCAGGACCCCAAGACTGCTGATCGTGCCCAGTCTTGCTGGGTATTTTCCACCTGATCCAGTGGGATGTGTCCCTTCCCATGGCAAGGGGGTTGAAACCAGATGATCTTTAAGGTCCCTTCCAACCCAAACCACACTGTGATTCTACTATTTTTCTACTGTATAGGGAATATTTTGACAGCAAAATCAAAACAGATCATTTCTGCTTTGGGGCATAAATGGCAAAAATGTTTATTCCTGAAGGAAGTGTCTGAATGTGCACAAGGCAAAGGAGTGCAATGAGAATGGGGGTCTCAGCTCCTGGTAAATGGGTTTAGGGGTGGCTGGAATAATCCGGCTGCTCCACGGTGCAGGCAGACAATGCCGGCGAGCACGGCAGCAGGGACAGTGCTGTGGAAGGGATAAAGGCAAAATGATGAAGCTGCTGAGGGTTTGCACCGAGTTGTGTTTTTATTGAGGGGCCAGGGAAGGAGGCTGCCCCTCTGGTTACATCATCGAGAGAGAGCAGAACTCCACCACAACCCTCCAGCTCGGGCACCGTCGTGTTGGAGGGTGGATCCTGCCCTTGGCCCCAGTGGTGAAATGTTTTACCCAAGGCAGAGAGGGTCAAGCATCAGCTCTTGGCACGGGGACAGGGACAGACGGCACGTGAAGGGAAGGACTTTACACTGCAAATGGTGGTGGTGGGACAGTGGAGCCACTGGGCTGCAGAGCCAAGAGGGGGGTTTGCAGCCCACTCTGTGTGATTGCTATCAACTCCCCAACATCATCCGGTCCCCACATGTTCCCAGGCAATGCCTGAGCAAGGTCCATGGTAGCAAGGCCAGCACAGACTGTAGACGTGACCTTCAGTGAGCAGGGGTAGTATTTGCCACAGGTCCAACCCTTCTTCTCGTGCTTCCATCCTATTACAGCAGTGAAAAGAAACAAATGAGCACAGATGGGAAAAGGTCATCTAAATGCTGCCTGTGGGAGTGCTGACAAGAGGAGCTGAAGTCAACAAAAGCTTCCTCAGATATGCGTCCAACACTTGAGCTGTCTGGGTTGCTGCTGCTGAAAGGGAGGCAGAGAAGGAAGAGATGGAGAGATGTGGAGAGGCCATGGACACCCAGGACTGCTGCTCCTTCTGAACCTTCAGGGATGGCATGGATGGAAGTAAAGTAGGCAGTGGGGTCATGGCTGGCACCCCAGCCCCCAGGCAGCAGTCATGGGTCATGTCAACAGCCCTTTCAGGTGCTGGCAGAAGGGATGGTGGGGACATCAATCACACCTGCAGTCATATTTTTAATCCCAAATACCCTAATGGCAACATGGAGAACAGACCATGTCTTAGTCCCTGGGGCTGGGAGGGGTCAAGATATGAAAGATTGGTCAATGCAGCATATGGACAGACTGATGGATGGGCCCAGAGCTTCCTGGTGATGTCCTGAGAGAAATTAGATGAAAATCTAGCCCATGGCTAGAGCTGTGTCTGTGCAGGCCAACAGAGATATTGTGGCCCGTGAAACAAATAGAAACCACTCCAAAGGTGCTAATACACATGTAGGAGCTGAAGAAGACAACTAGGGAGACAACTCTACCCATGAACTGATAAAAAACACCAAATGGTCTCCTCTTCCATAAGCATCATTCACCAAGGAGTCTTGAAATCCTCTGGTGTATCACTAGCCTGCAGAAAGGAGCCAGATTTGGAGTCCTTGGTGTAAACAGGGAGTACAAAACTCAGCCCCACTCCTCCCATCGTTCCTCAAGATATGGCACTAACAGGTCACTGCCCATAACTGTGACTCTCATGTGCATCTTCCCATCCAGGATTTGCTGGCCCCTAAGCAGATGACCTGGCAACCCGGAAGGATGGTTTCATCCCACGTGTGCTATTAAATTTGATTTCTACCCCTCATAAATGTTTTGGGGGGAGGCTGTAGGCTTTGGCAGCTGGCTGAACAGCCCAGTGGCCTTGGACCCCTAGGATGAGGCAGACAGGAGCTTAAAAACATGTTCTCACAGGTCTCACAGCAGCTTCCTCACTAGGAAAAAACCCTAATATGAAAACCATTTGCATGTAGATGCAGTCTGAGGTGACACATCACTTGTCTTCTTCAGCTTTCAGGGTCTCACCTGGCTGGAATAAATGGGAGACTCCATTCTCTTGTTTTTTTTATTCTCTGAAGGTTCAGAACATTCCCGTGTAACCTCAGTTTTGTCCTGGGCAAAGCTTTATTCCAGCAGAATGGAAGTGAAAGGCAGCACCAGGCAGGAGCAGATTTCCTGATGCAAATCCAGCTGCTGTAGGAAGAAAAAGATTCCGTGCATCATTTTCCTACAGCTTAGGATGCAGCCAGTTCTGGGGAAGAATGACTCAGCTGATGATGGAGGCTGTCAGTGACCGAGCTGATGGCACTCACCCTGCAAGCCCAGAGGTGCTGCTCAGGCTCCTGCTCTGACACACGAAGCCAAAGCAGCTCCACCAGTGGCCTGCACTGGCACGTGGAGCTCTGAACTGGAAGAGCTGATGCACAAAGCACACGTCACCTGGTGCTTAGGCTGCTGGAGGGTGCTCACCCCCACCAGTGACTGGGGAACCCCTGGATGTGTCAAAGCTTCTCTGTGGGTGAAGCTGCCTGGGTGAAGCAGTGAGGCCAGAGGTAGTGAGGAGAGATGCTGGGGTGGCCTGTGCCTGCTCATAAAAAGCAGCTAAATGTCAGTAACTAAATGGCCATGGGTGTTCAGCATCTGGTGGTTTTAAAGGTTTCCTTTGGCATTTTCTGTAGCCAGGCATGGCCCATGGGAATCCATATCACCCCCCCATATCACCACGGGGTGGTTACTCCATGCCATGAAAACAAGAGCTTGTCTTGATAGCTTCACCATCTGTCCTGTACAACAAACACACCTGGGCAACTCTAAACATTGCCAGAGCAGAGCTTCTGAGGACGTGGAGCCTTGTGGACCTTGACACACCCCAGGTCTTGGCAGAGTGGCAGCATGGCTTATGAGGAAAGCATAAGCATGGCTTATGAGGAAAGGCTGAGGAAGCTGGGGCTCTTTAGCTTGGAGAAAAGGAGACTGAGGGGGGACCTCATCCATGGTTACAAATCTGGAAAGGGTGAGGGGCAGGACGATGGAGCCAAGCTTTTTACAGTGCTGACCAATGATAGGACAAGGGGCAATGGATGCAAACTGGAGCACAGGAGGTTCCATGTGAATCTCAGGAAGAACTTCTTTCCTGTGAGAGTGCCAGAGCACTGGACCAGGCTGCCCAGAGAGGCTGTGGAGTCTCCTTGGCTGGAGACATTCAAACCCCGCCTGGATGCGTTCCCGTGTGATGGACTCTAGGTGACCCTGCTCTGGCAGGGGGGTTGGACTGGATGATCCTTCGAGGTCCCTTCCAACCCTAGAATTCTGTGATGGCTGGGTAGCACCTTCTGTTGGCTTTCTCTCGACCTACCTGGCAGAGTGTAGTGCAGTGGAGTCCTGAGCTCAGTAACAGCTTCAAAATGCCCCTACAGCAGAGCAGGAAAGAGCAATAAGAAATGTATGCATTTCCCTAAACATCAGGAATTCTCATTCCCTCAAAAACCAACCACTCGTGTCCCAGCCCCAGGGACACACAGGTCCTGCAGTACAGCACCAGCCTGGAGCCAGCTGAACATGGGGTGGAGGGGTCAGACTCACAGATAAGGTCTTAGAAGTGTTCACCATTCTTGGAACTAAATTCAGAAATAAATTGAAGTGGTCACACAGAGCTTTGAAGAGGCAGATCCATTGCAAACCAGTTGTTTCTGATTTGAAAACTGGGGGTGCTCAGCCTGGAGAGAAGGAGGCTGAGGGGAGACCTTCTGCTCTCTGCACCCCCCTGAGAGAAGGTTGGAGCCAGGGGGGGGCAGGCTTTGCTCCCAAGGAACAAGCGATGGGACAACAGGGAACGGCCTCAAGGTGCCCAGGGGAGGTTTAGGTTGGGTGTGAGGAACAATTCCTGCCCCAAAGGGCTGTCAGGGCCTGGCCCAGGCTGCCCAGGGCAGGGGTGGGGTCCCCATCCCTGGAGGGATCTCAAAGCCATGGAGATGTGGTGCTGAGGGCCATGGGTTAATGGAGACTGGGCAGTGCTGGGTTAATGGTTGGACTCAATGATCTTAAAGGCCTTTTCCAACCAAAATGATTTGATGATCCTATGAATCCTTCATTAAAAGCAACATTTGACCAAGTGAAACACCTGCCTAAGGGACCTCATGCAAGAGCATTGGAAATTCAGGGGGTACTTCTGGTACTCTTAGCCCAGTGTTGACTGATGGGTGTTGGGGATGCTCGAGGCCACCAATGGTGAATTCACACACTAGCTGCTCTGCATGTTGATTTGCTTCCCCAGCTATATGTCAACACTCACCTTGATGTGGACAGGTAGACACTTCACTCCTCACTGACAGAGTCTTGTGAAGGCAGATGGGGAAATGGTGATGGTGGTGACCAGCAGGTTGGGGGAAGTGGTTGTCCCCCTCTACTCTGCTCTCATGAGATCCCCCTGCAGTGCTGGGGCCAGCTCTGGGGTCCCCAACATCAGAAGGACACGGAGATGTTGGAGAGAGTCCAGAGGAGGCCACGGAGATGCTCCGAGGGCTGGAGCAGCTCTGCTCTGGGGACAGGCTGAGAGAGTTGGGGGTGTTCAGCCTGGAGAAGAGAAGGCTCCAGGGAGACCTTGGAGCACCTTCCAGTGCCTGAAGGGGCTCCAGGAAAGCTGGAGAGGGACTGGTGCCAAGGGCAGGGAGGGATGGGACGAGGGGGAACGGGTTCCAAGTGCCAGAGGGGAGATGGAGATGGGATGGGAGGGAGAAATTGTTTGTTGTGAGGGTGGTGAGAGCCTGGCCCAGGGTGCCCAGAGAAGCTGTGGCTGCCCCTCCCTGGCAGTGTTGAAGGCCAGGTTGGATGGGGCTTGGAGCAGCCTGGTGTGGTGGGAGGTGTCCCTGTCCATGACAGGGGGTGGCACTGGTGATCTCAAAGCCCCATTCCAACCCAAACCAGTCTGTGATTCTATGATTCCAATATGAGTCCATGAGTCCATAGTTGTGCTCATGTCAAACAAAATGAAACGCATTGCTGGGCTACATTGAGAGGAGGATGGAGGGGAGCTGTCAGCATCCTCTGCTGGGCACTTGGGGCACCCATAATACTGTGTTGGAAGTGTCCCCCTTTCTCCCCAGCTCAAGAGGGATGTAGAGAAACTGGAGTGGCCAATGGATGCTTCCAGCATGGTAAGGATGTGGGACACCTGGCTTACCAGGAAAGGTGGTGGGATCTGGGCTCATTTAAGTCATTTAGAGGAGACTGAGGGCTCTTCAACAGCAGCCTGTGGCTTCCTGAAGGGCTCTTACAAACAGGATGGAGCCAGACTTTTCTCTGTAGTGCCAGACAATACAGCAAAGGGCAATGGCCACAAGTTGAGACTTTAGAGGTTTATGCTTGCTCAAGGAGACCCTCGCTCAGGAGGGTGGGGTGGCCCTAAGCCTGTGGAGGTAAGGAGACCTCCTTGGACATTTGCAGGACTCACCTGAAAGAAGCCCTAGCCACCCTGGGCTGGTGATGGGGAGTGTCCTACTCTGAGCAGGTGCTTGGACTGGACACCTCCAGGGAACCTCTCAGCTGTCATTCCTGTGACTGTGATACACCCTTTGCTGAGGCTGACAGTGCTAAAGAAGATGCAAAGTGTTGGACAAGTCCTGGGTCACTCAATCCCCAGTGTATGTCTAATAGGCAGTGAGACCTTCATTAGGACCCTGAACACACCTAAGCAACTGTCATCCATGTGACGGCCCAGGGCTAAGATGGCAACATATGGCCCACAAAACATGTACCAAGGAGAAACCTGGTGGTCACTCATGTCACCCCTGCTGTATGTGACACATCTTCTGTGCCCAGATATGAGTCATTGCCACTCCACCCAGGTCATGACAGGTCTCTGGCTGATGCTTTCTCTCTGCATCTACCTTGGCTCTGTTGCTCTCCAGCTCCTGGACTGCAGTCACTGCTCTACTGGGGTTGTGAATCAAGGAGAGGTGCAAGACAGCCTTCAGCCTTTCCTCCCTGGACATGACTCTAAGGTCACTAAATAACCTCTGACTTTAAAATTACGCTTTCATCATCTGGCTGACACTCTGAGGGCACTTGATTTTCACTGCTGCCCTCTGGAGGTCCAGTGAACACTGCTCACATGCTCACCAGGTCTGGCAGCCAGGAGGTAGAAGGTCATCTTCCACCAGACGTTGGTGACAGGGTCTCAGTGATGCTCATGAGGACTTTCCACTGCCAAGTCAAATAGCTCAACTTAAACTAGTGGCTGGATTTTGTGTGGAAAGGCAGAAAAATATCCAAATAGCTAAAAAGCAAACTTTAAATATGAAATAAGAAAGATTGAAGAATTGTGCTGTGTATTGAAAATATACAAATACAGGGCACCACATTTTCAGTTACGTCTGTCGTGTATCCAATTGAAAAATGTCTTCATCTGATGGGTGCTACAAATCCCAACTTCTCAGGCTCACCAGCAGATAGGCACCTAGAAACACACCTCCCTACTGTTCAGAAACAGAAGCTGTTGGCCCATCTGCCACAGACATCTCAACGTGAAGGAGCCTCTTGCACCAGGAGAACCAAGCTGCCTTCATCAGTGTATGCTTAGCATATAAAAATCGTTGTCGGTTGGGTGAGCAGTGATTCTTGTTCAGATATATCTCATGACTAATGTTCTCTGTGCCTTGTAGACCCGATGTGCATGAGTTGTGTTGAACCAGAGCAGTATCTATGGCAATTTAGCTCAACTTGAGCCTGTTTTGAGGTTCTTGCCAGGCCTGAGTGAAACATCCTAGGCACATCTAGTAGGAGTCTTAGCAGCTGCTAGTTACTCTCTTCCTAATGACTGTTGTTTGTTTGGTTTTAATATGTGACAGCATATCAAATATAGAACATTTTGGGGCATTAACACAGAAAGAATTCTGGATTCAGAGTGTGGCCATTCAGCAATGTGCACACACCCAAAGTCCTTGATGAAAGGACCCAAAAAGATGATGACCCTTGATGAAAAGACCCAAAGTCCTTGGTGAAAGTCAAGGCCTTTGTGCATCCAAGAAATACTTCTGAGTAGCTGTTATCATTCTTACAACATCATCAAACTCATATCAAAGGCTTTTTGGAGATGGATTCCTGGATTTTATTCATGTCCATATGGATAGGATCATGTCTCAGGAGATACAGGCAAACCTGGAAATAAATCTGGTGGGCTGGCATTCCTTCTTTATTTAAGCACACTCTTACTCTCAGTTTCCTAAATGCAATGTCTTTAAATGGAGCTTGTAGTGGAAATCATGCCCAGCCTGGCTTAGCTCTAAAAAGTTATAAAGTACTTCTCAAAATAATAAGCTATACAAAGGTATCACGATGGGGTTTCTCTCCCAGGAAGGTAGGATCCTACTGTCCACAAATCACCAAGACGCAGTCTGCTGCTGATGGAAAGAGGCTACCTCTAGGTAAGGGAGACCTCCAGAAAGTCTGTCTTAGGTCTGATTTTGGAAAGGATGAAATCACCTGGTCTCCTTCCTCTGTTGGTAGACAGAGCCACCCAATGACTGAGACTGGACACCTGTTTTCCACTGGCTGTTGTTGGGATGAGACAAACCTGATGTTCGCCAGCTCCTGCAGATGTCCATAATCTCATTCTTCTTCAGTTCCCGGTACCCCTCAGTGGATCAATCAGCAATTTTCCTAAAGGATCTGAAATGGGAAGGCTTTGTCAGGAACTTGGCTGTATAATTTACATATCACATAGATAGACAGTTACAGCTCATGATCGTTAAATTACTCAAAGTTTAATTTTAGCTGCCTGTTGGCAGATACAATCTTATTTTTGCTGATCTGATCTGAGGTTCATTTTGTATCTGCAAATGGAAGTGTTTTAATATTACTCAAGTTTAGGGGTAATATTATAAAAATACTGAATGGAACAAAAAGCTTCTGATATGGGGTGTACCAAGTGATACTATTTACAGTTGTTTGGTGGAAGCTTCAGGATAAAGACCATACCAGGAGTGTGACACGGTGAAAACCACGTCTCAGGACCAGCCATGGGGCACAGGCTGAGAAATGTGTTATGATTAACACTTCTTGCCTTTTTAACACTGTCTGTGCACTGACTGTGTGTGAACTTACAGCTTTTCTATGATAATACCTGAAAAGAAAGCTTGGGACGATGCATCTCTTGAGTGTCCCTATCTCCTCCAGTCCAGGAATGCTGTGTTTCTTACTGCTGAGTGTAGCCAGGACTCCTTAAAAATTCCAAACTAACCCCAAAACAGAAGGTATTTGCCCATCACTGGGTAAGGCAGTGGTCCTTTACAAATATATCTCATCTCCCTTGTCTAACACATCACCCTGGGTGGAGGATGCCTGTTTGCAGACCATACACCCACCCAGCATATTTGGTAGAGAGACAGGCCAGTGCTGAAGCAGGTTATTCAAGAAAACCTCCACCCTCAACTAAGAAAGAAACTGTGAGCTGAAAAGGCTTGGAAAATGGGATATTTATGCTGTAACAACAAAAGGGTTCATCATCAGGACTGTTAGTGCAGTTGCTTTCCCATCTTTGAAACCATGAAAGAGCTAAGCTTGATAAGCAAACCTGCTCCAATAAAGGGGACAAACTCTTTCTAACTCCTTTTCTCAGGATAGGTTTCCCAATTTTCTAATTTGTCTTTCTCACCCTTCTCTGAACCTGGCTGGTTTTAATTAATCTTATAAATCTGATCAAGGCTATCTGACACCTTTCCCAGTGCTTGCACCTTTCATTTTTGACTGAGAAACCCTTGCCCTGAGCCACTCGAGCATCACATTGGCTCAGACACTGGAGGTCTTCCTCCACCCATTCAGCAAACAGACCCTCCAAGTTAGAACCAGAAGGGGTTTAGTGGTAGCTGATAAACTTGATTTTGTTATTCTGATCCCTTTTCCAGGTCTCATAATCATCCAGTTACTTTCTAGCAATTCTGAAGAGAATTAGGAATTTTGCAGTGGTTCTTGAAAACTGTCACAAGGTCTTTTTGCAGCTCCAGCAGAGTCCTAACGAGTGCCACCCAACCCCTGACTGCTTATTCCTCTTCTCCCCCTGGAGATACCTGCAGTGCAGCAGATAAGTTGCTTTACTGACAGTGGCACATTTGCAGGGTGGGTTTGGCTTGCAGAGATCTAAAATGTGATGAGTGCCTGTTTTGCTCCTTGCACTGTGGTGGCAGACCAGGGCAATGACTTCAGCTGAGATGCTTACAGCCATCAGACAACTCCCACCGTGTACACATGTATGATACAGCTGGGCCCAGACTTACCTGAAAACCCATAATATTATTCATTATTTTCTTGTAGGAGTTACTGTTTCAGCCTCCAGCCCAGATTTCAGCCAATAGCAGACATCCCATGCCTCAGCTGGGCAATTCCTTCATCACTGATCAGTTTTTCACCTGATTTTCTAATATGTGTTTCCCATGATTGCTGATGCTTCCAATTGTTCTGTTTTAATTTGGTTTTAATCGTTGAAAAAGATTTTCATGTGTCTCTTTAAATTCTGATTATGTGCTCTGGCCTCATTATCTTTAGTAACAAATCACTTTTAGTAATTTTTTAATGAAATCCTCCTGATTTTTGCTTGATGAGCAGTTTATGTACCTCAGTACATAAGTACAGAGTACCTCAGTAACTCAGTACTCTGAGTTATGGTTATCTGTGTATTTTCAGTTTTCATTTCATTTTTCCTGTACATCTCCTAAAAATAAGATCTCCAGAAACAAAGAGCCCTTTGGTGGGGCATGGCCTGTTGCTTCTGTTTGGTTAAGTGAGAAGGATGAAAGAGTCTGGGAGGTGATAGAAGCCCAGAAAAGGGAGCCTTTGCCTCAAACTAAGGCAACAGTGGTGCAAGGTTCAAGATATTCGATCTGGAGACTTAATTTTTACCAAAAGCCCTGAAGGAGTCTCACCCCATGTCTGCTGGGGTCGTGTCTGCAGACTCCAGGGTCTTATCATGAGCAGTAGTCTCATACCTTGAGGCAACCATTATTCAGACTTTAATCAGATAAATGAGAGCTTGCACCAAGGCACTACAAGGACAAATAGGAGCAGCCAGACAACAGGGAGACACAGCAGTGATAACGCTATCACATCTACATGCTGAAAGGTCTAGTTCTTGAAATTCTTGGAAATCAGTCTTTTAGATCCAGAGGACACAGCTGAGTCTTCCCAGATGTTCAGAAATGATGTTCCTCCATGTAGCACAGCTGTTTCCAGAGCACACATTGCCATGGTGATGTCTCCCACCACACCACCAGCACTAATGCTACTCCACTCACCTGCACTGCAATGCTTTTTGTTTAGTCTAATCCAGCAGGCCTGGCTCACAGGAGTGTAGCTACAGCCATAACAAAATGATCAACTTCCATGGTCTTTATGGTCTACAAGCCTTGAGTCTTTGGTGTCCAAACCCACCTGAGTTTTAGCTGTGCTCCTCTCTTGTTCCACTCAGCCCAGCATCCGCGAAGCTGGATTGTGAAACACAACTTGGGGACACCTGGTGAGGCTTCTCCATGGGTTAGGTTTTGGTGGAGAAAACACCCAAGTTCTACTTTGAGCCTTCAGACCTTGGCTATTAGGCATGTGCTGGGTTTGCTTCATGGGTGGAAACCACACACAAACTGGAAAAACAGCTTTCTGATGTGGTTTTGGATGTTGGGAATTCAAGGCTTGCTGGTAACCCATGAGAAATGAACAACTGGGGGTAAAAGATCTCCACAGAGTCCTGGAATTACTTACATTAGGAAACATTTCTGTAGGAAAGGACGCAGGTGTTCAAATAACATTGGCTTTGGCATCGTGTTTTTAGCCTTTGTTTCTTGAGAGGTTTGTTTCTTCAGGATATCACTGATGAATTTTCAGCAATAAGTCAACAGCCCAGTTCTGCCTGGCCTTACACACTGTATCACCTAACAGAGGATCCTCATTCCTCCACCCTGTTCCCCAGGATGCTTTGAACTCAGTTAAGCTCTGTATAGCAGGTACTGGCCATAAAAATTCACCAGATTCCTAGTGATTAAAATTAAGATATATCTGGGCAAAATTTCTGGGTAATATCATTAAGAACAGATCTTTAAGAACAGATGTATTTTTTCTGATGTATTCTTCTCTATTCCTGACCAAAAGCTCTAGGAGGAAAGGACTCCAAATCAGATTCTTTATTAAAAAATATGGAAAAGGTAAATTTTACTTTGGTAAGGAGCTGGCAGTAGAGTTTTACAAGGATACACACTGCCCAATGTATTGAAAAGGATTGCAGAGGGGGAACAGTGATGTGACAAAGCTTGCAAACGTACCACATTGCTCAGGAGGGTCCAATGTAAAGGTGACCACAGAAGACAGGAATGGATGACACTCAGTGGGTAATAAAAAGGCAGATTAATTGCAAATGACTGTGAAGTAATGCAAATCTGAAAAAAGATACAAAATCTGCACAACATTGATATAGGTTAGACTTTCTCTCACAGCCACCTTGGAAATGGACATTGCTATGGACAGTTCTTTGCAGCTGGTAGTTCAGTGCTCAGTAATTAACGTGTAGAATCCACAGGCTTTGCACCTTGATGTTCCCTGTCCAGATTTTTGGGACCATGTTGGTGGATAGAAAAGTTCTGTTGGGAGCTGTTGCTGGATTTGTTCTCAAAACAGAAAACATCAACATGTCATTATTTCAGTCATTATTTATTTTAGTATTGCATCCTGAGTTCTGTTTGCAACGTGATCAGTGCATGTCCCAAAACTGCTATATAGAATGAGAAAAAGCACACAAACAAGCCAACAGCAACAAGGAAATAGGAGGGCTGAGTGCGTTCAGATGAGGAGACAATATTTAGATTTGCAGCTTGGAGAAAGATAATTATGAGTGAATACAACAGAGATCTTGCAGATCATGAGTGATGACAAGAGTGTGCCTAGGAAAAGATAGAATAGAATCATAGAATCATTATGGTTGGAAGGGACCTACAGGGTCATCAAGTCCAAACTTTATCCCATCATATTCCTAACCATTAGACCATTATGTTTATTTCTCAGGATATAAGAACCTGTTGTGGGTTAACCCTGGTAGGCACCTGAGCACCATGCAGCCACTCACTCCCTGCCAGCAGGATGGGAAAGAATCAGAAGGGTAAAAGCACAGAACCTGATGGGTTGAGATAAAGATATTATAATAGATAAAGCAAAACCTGCATGCACAAGCAAGGCAAATCAGGAATTCATGAAGTACTCCCCACTGACAGGCAAATGTTCAGCCATTTCCAGGAAAATCCATCATGGTTACTTGGGAAGAGAAATGCCCTGACTCCAAACACCCCTCATTTTCTCCTGCTTCCCCCAGCTTTTTGATTAGCTGGGAATTTATACACTGGGGCTTCCTCAGCATGAGTCACCTCTCCTGGTTCTGCTCCAAAATTTCTGCCGTCTCTCCAGTCCGTGATGACCTCCAAGATTCCTGGGTCATCAGAGTTTCCCATTCAAGCCCGTGATCACTGTGATCCATTCACTCCATGGAGTGTCAGCTCCATGATGCATAGAGGGGACCATCCCACTGAATATCCAGTTCAGCACAGGCAATCGAGGTGCCAAGAGGAGCTGAGCTTTGGTACCAACTATTTGTGAAGTGGCTCAAGCCCTGTCATATCTACTAATATCTCCTTTTCATTTGGAGGGTGTAAAGCACGTTTCTCCCATCTTGTCCTGCCTGGACTGGCCCAAGGGCTAGCCCATGAACTGCCTCCTGTTTGCTTGGTTCAAAGGCTTATTGCTGCTCCTCGGTGAAATTATTGGCCCTTGGGTTTGAAATGAACTGAGAGAAGTGTGTAGGGCGTGGAACTTGTTCCCAGGAAGAGCTGTGGAGGCTCCACATACCATGAGGTGAGAAGTGACTTGGAGGAAATTACTGAGAAACACTCCACGGGTGGTCCTTGAACATGATAGCCCAAAGTTAACCTTCAGCTCAGGAAATCCCACATCCCATCACTGCTGGAACCTGCACATACTGGGCAAAGCCATCTTTTACTTTTGCCTTGTTTCTTATGGTGTTTCCATACATAGTTGGGGTTTCTGTGAAGAAGGCAGAACATTGGCCTTTGGAGCAGACCCAGTGTGTCAGCTGGTTCAATATTTTCTGCAATATTCATCGTAGTTTTTGTCACTTCTTTCTAGAGCCCAGCACCCCACCACTGCTGTGTTCTCCATGGAAAGAGGATGGCAGGGGTTCATTTTAATTTTTCACCACACTAAACCATCAGGACTTATTCTGGATCTGGTTTCCAGAAGATTCAATTTAGTTTTTCCATGTTGCACCTGACATAAACCACTTTGAGATCCAGTTCATCCAGATGAGACAGAACTAGATGCCTTAATCTCAGCTATACTGCCCAGGATGGACAGAGTCCAGCTCAGTGCACACCCATGGCACCCACTGTCACCTCCTAGGCCAGGGCACAACCCTCTTGGGGCAACCTCAGACTGTTTATAGGAGCAGAATCACCCCTGTTATCAACAATCCTGGTCTCAGGGCACAGTGAAAGACTCCAAGGAGAGGCAGCTCAGGCATCCATCTTGGTTCACACCCCAAATGAAGGGACAGGTGGGTGGATGTAGCAATTCTCATACACGGTGTTCAGCTGGATGGATCTGAGCATTGGGCAGATGCTTTTCAATGCCAGAGCTGGTGGCTCACAGTGAGTGGTTTCCAGACAATTGACACTAACCACTCACTGGGGTTGGCCACCACCAAGGCCTCTCCAAAGTGACCATCCAAACTGGAGGCATGTGGAGAGGGCTTGGCTGACCAACAGGGGATGGCCAGCATCTCCCCTGGCCTGGGTGGAGAGGTCTCTTTTCCTTCCCCCCATTTCTGCCATGCTCCATTCTGGATTGAGTGTCCCATCACCTCCTCCTCCGTGTCAGGAGATGTTTCCCTCCATCAGCACGAGCCTGGGGGAAGAGGCAGGAAGCTTTCTCCCGAATTGCTGATGACAGGATGAGAGGAAATGGCCTCAAGTTCCATCAGGGGAAGTTTAGGTTGGAGATTAGGAAGAAGTTCTTTCCTGGGAGGGTGGTTGGGCACTGGAATGGGCTGCCCAGGGAGGTGGTGGAGTCCCTGTCCCTGGGGGTGTTCAACAAACGGGTTGATGAGGCACTTGAGGCCATGGTCTGATGGTCTAATGGTTAGGAATATGATGGGATAAAGGTTGGACTTGATGGCCCTGAAGGTCCCTTCCAACCAGAATGACTCTATGATTCTATGATTCTGTGATTCTAAGGGAAGGCAAATCCGAGTTGGTGAGTTCTGGCTTTGCTGAGGTTGCCTTGCAGGCAGGACTGGCAGTGGGAGGGTTGGTGAGGGGACAGCAGCAATGACAAATGTGGTGGCCTTGGTGGCAGGCAGTGCGTACGCAAAGTCCTGCCAGGACTCACCAGTTTGGAACGAGCAACTCTCCAAACAGATTTCAGCGTCTTCCTTCGGAGGAAAGGTTTTGCAGTGCTGAAAATCTTGCTGTGTTTATTGCAGTCGCAGCCTGGAAGCCTTCATTTGCATATGCAAATCATATGCATTTATGCAAATTTCTGCCGGAATAATATTATCACAGTCCCTGCAGAATAGCTTCTCTCCCATGGCAAATCACTTGATTGTGTTCTCTAAAGTGAGGGTGACACTGCTTTGAGCAGGCATTACTGAACATAACATTTATATCTGATACGTGAGACAATGAAGGAGCCCGGTTCCTGGACGCTCACCCTTGTCAGCAACTTTATTCAGGCTGCATTCGTCAGGAAGAGAAGGAGACTCCAGCTCCCAAGCCATGCCCCACCCCCCTTCCCCCCCAAGCCCTTCCAGCATTCGCTGGCAAATAAGTCAGAGCCAAGCTGTGTGTGATGCCAAGACAAAGGGGTGGAGGCAGATGCCAAATCACTTTCAAGCCCATGACAGAGCCCTGAGTCACCCAAACTAGAGCAGCTCTCCTGGAATGGGCTCGTGGTACAAAAGTGCTGTTGCTGCAGCAACACTAATCCACCCGCCAGTGGGCAGAGAGATAATGGCAGGGATGCAGCAGCAGGTTCCTGCGCTCAGCGCCGTGCTCAGACAAGGGGAAATTAAGGTAATCTGGAGGGATCTGCTGGCTCTGTTAAGAAGCCCTTTGTTGTGGGAAGTCCTCAGGCAAAGGGCTTCTGGCATTGGAGGGAATAAATCTCGGTGCAGATGAACAGCTCGGGTCTGACCCTGCTCTCTGCTCGCTGGCTGGGCAATCCTACAAACCCAGCAAGGGGGGGGGTTGGCAAAGCTCCCTTTGCTCTCTGAGATGGGAGAATGACTTCTCCACCAGGCCACCTGAAGCCCTAAGGTCTCAGCTGGACCGTGCATCACACCCCATCTGATCCTGTCCCCATCCTGTCCCCAGTTCCTCCCTAGCAATCACTCACCAGCAGGCTCCAAGGCCATCGGTGCCACAGCAATGTCCTCTCTCTGCACACCCCTCCTGCCCTGCTCCACTCCATGCACTGCCCTGCACCCACACTGCAGTGAGAAAGGTGCTTCTAGGGCAGTGTGGGCACCATCACCAAAGCCTGGTGAGTGGGGTAATATGAAAAACATATGCAAATGTGAACAGTGGCTGATTGGGTCTGTTGAGGGAAAACCTCAGGGAGGTGTCCCTGCCCATGGCAGGGGGTTGGAACTAGATGATCTTTAAGGTCCTTTCCAACCCAAACCGTTCTGTGATGCTATGACTCAAAGTTACACAAGTTTCAAGATGTGCCAATTGTGCCTCTTGCTGCCCTTTCACTCATGCCATGGTCAAGCAGGGGTTCAGTTGTCCCACTGGTGGGACTGGAATAGGCCTTTGCCAGTGCTCAGACTTGACCAGTTCAGAGAGCAGAAGTAGGTCTGAGGAGGAAGCAGCAGTCACCCAACAATAGGGAAGAAGGACCACAAGAACAGAGAGCATCTGTCTTAGTGTGGAAGCACCAAGCATGATGGAGGTGGAGGTCAGGATCATGCAGAAAGAGACTGGCTACAAGGGAGTAGAGGCAATATGGACACTGCAAAGAGGGTTAACAGGAGCAAAGTACATGAGGCCAGGCTGGTCCTTCAAGGACCTAGGCAGGACAGCTGAGGATAGAGCACATCAAATGGCTCAGGAGAGGAAAACAGAGCTGGGGAGAGAGCTGGAGCTTTGAAGGGAGGGGACATAGCTCAGGACACAAACAGCAGGAGAGGGGTGAAGACCATGAGGTAGAAAAAGAAATGTTTCAGTAGCTGGAAGAGGCATAAGAGGAGGTGAAGGGGTGGTTTGGAACAGAAAAGCAGAGGTGTGGGTGACGTGAGAAGAGGAAGGATCATTAAGATTGGAGTAGGAGGCAAGAGGGTTGCAATGAGTCACAGATCAAAGGGAAGGAGAAATGTCCAGGGGTAGGAGGTTTATGCAGGAAGAAAGCTGGGACTGAGCAAAGGTAGTGTGAACAGAAGACATTTGTGGGGTTAGACATTCTCCCATCAGAAAGAAAACGGCTTTTAGGGTTGGATTTTCAATGGGTGATGTTGGGATACAGTGCCCAGACTGGAAACAAGAGGTTTTCTAGGCCAGGTGTTTAAAAAGCATGAGGTTAGGAAGATTTTTACCTTGACAATTCCCATCTCAGTAGTGACTGGGGAGGACACAGGAAGGGAAGAGGAGAAACAAGAGAGGTGGAGGAGGGTAAGAAGGACTGCCCTAGCAGTTGTTCTGGCTCTGGTCAGACAGACAACAACTCCAGCTCCCAGCTGCCTAAGAAAGTTCAACCAGGCAAAGGGGTAGGAAGAGTGGAAAAGTGGTTGCAAGAGTCACTGTCTTTGTGGCAATGGCATTCAAACCATCTGGTACATCCTTTATCTCTGTGCTCTTGTCACCAGTGAGATGTGTGTCCCTCCACCCTTCTCTCACAGCGTGATGAATCCAGAAGTGTATCAGTCAGATCTGCCCCAAAAGCCCCCAGCAATGCTTTGGGTCCTTCAGCATTCTGTCCCTGCTGTGTTGCCAAAGGACTGAACATTTACTCACAGAATCAAGGAATAGCTGAGGTTGGAAGTGACCTCTGGAGATCATGTAGTTCAACACATCTCCTTGAATAGAGCAGGTTGTCCAGGTCTGTGTTATGAGTATCTCCAAGAATGAAGTCTTCACAAGCTCTCCAGATCACCTGTTCAGCATTCAGCCACCCTCACAGTAAGAAAGAGTTTTCATATATGTCCAGACAAGGTTTCATGTGTTTCAGTTTGTTCTCATTGCCCCTTATCCTGTCGCTGGGTACCCTGGAGTCTGGCTGCATCTTTTCTGCTCTCTCCCACCAGTTATTTATACACATTGACAAGATCTCCCCAGGGCTCCCTTTTCTCCTGGCCACACAGTTCCACCTCTCACAGCCTCTCCTTGTATGTCAGAAGCTCCAATCCCAAAACATCTTTGCTCCTCCATCAGCTGTACAGATGTTTCCAGCTCCATGCAGGCCAACGAGGAGATCATATAAATGCTCTTTAGTTCTGCACACGCAGCATCTAGGATTGCCAGCAGGGTTAAATGCTCTGGGCTGGAGCACCTCCTCTAGCTCCATCCAGTCCATGTCAATACCAGTGAGGTGGTGGAGTCACCATCCCTGGAGGTGTTCAAGCTGTGTCTGGATGTGGCACTGGGTGATGTGGGTTAGTGGTGATGGAGGTGGGGGTTGGACTGGGTGAGATTGAAGATCTCTTCCAACCTCGATGATGCTATGATTCTGAATCTAGTCTCATCTTAACAGAAAAGTCCCTTGTCATCCAGCAGCTCAGATGCCACTTCATGTACCTTCATCATTTACCTGCACAAGCATCTGTGTGTGCAGAGATAGAGGTGCTGTGGTGGTACTGGCAGTGGTACCACCAATAGCAGGACCCAACTCATCCCTGGGTGAGTCTGTTCACTGAGCAGTCACTTCTGTTACAGTCAAACAATCCCTGAGCAAGGAGAAATAAACAGAGTCCAGTGCAGAGCCACAAAGATGATGAAGGGAGTGGAACATCTCCCCTGTGAGGAAAGGCTGAGGGAGCTGGGGCTCTTTAGCTTGGAGAAAAGGAGACTGAGGGGGGACCTCATCCATGGTTACAAATCTGTAAAGGGTGAGGGGCAGGACGATGGAGCCAAGCTTTTTACAGTGCTGACCAATGATAGGACAAGGGGCAATGGATGCAAACTGGAGCACAGGAGGTTCCATGTGAATCTCAGGAAGAACTTCTTTCCTGTGAGAGTGCCAGAGCACTGGACCAGGCTGCCCAGAGAGGCTGTGGAGTCTCCTTGGCTGGAGACATTCAAACCCCGCCTGGATGCGTTCCTGTGTGATGGACTCTAGGTGACCCTGCTCTGGCAGGGGGGTTGGACTGGATGAGCTTTCGAGGTCCCTTCCAACCCCTAGGATTCTATGATTCTGGGATTCTGTGAACAACAGAGTCCATGAGATTGAAGGCTTCCAAATCAGCATCTCTGAATTGCTCTGGAAAAGTGGGCAGGCATCTTGGCTTTCACAAGGCATTGCTACGGGTGAGGTGCATGTTCCTGTGTCAGCTTGTGTGAGAAACATCTCTGTGGCTTTTCCAGCAGCATCTTGGCTTTTCCTGCTCACCTCTTAAAAAGATCATGCACCCTTCGTGGTTTGGGCTCGCAGCCTCATTCAACTCTGGTGGGGATGAAAAGTCAGTGAGTGCCATCTGAGGCAGATGTAAAACCAAGTGTCTAGACCACATGTCTAGACTGGAGTGCAGAGAACCTCATCCAGAGGTAAACAGGTAAAACAGGTCAGCAGGCCATGTCCTGAAAGTGCATAATTTCCTCCATTTGTTACAAATGGAGTCTGGGGGGCTACCTTAGGTGGAGATGGCCATAATGGGGACACCTAAAGGTTAGTTCCCGAAGCCAGCCATAATTTCAATGTAACTTGACCAATGAGGCATCAATGCAGGTAGGTTGCCCTCCAGCCTCAGGTACTTTCCATGGAACACAATGGAAAGCAACCTCCCATCGGTGCCTGTTCTTCTCTACTGACTGGAGAAGGAACCAGCACAACCATCTGCAATGTTGATAACTAGGTTTTAGGTATCTACAGTTTGGAGAAAAGCATCCATCACTATGGAGTTCACAGCCACGCTCCAAATGGATGAGCACACCAAGCTTTCGCAGTGCCCATGGAAGCACAGTATCATAGAACAGGTTGAAAGGATCATCAGTCTCTTACTCAAACAGCCCCCTGACCATCAGGATGGTCTCCACTGGACTGTGTGTCCATGTCTTACCTTGTCCTAGGGAGCTCCAAGCTAGACATGGGATTCCATATGTGGTTTCACAAGTGCTGAGAAAAGGAGAAGAATCACATCCCTCAATGTTCTGGTCATTGCCTTGCTAATGCAGCCCCAAGGTGCAGTTGACCTTTTTTCCTGCATGGACACAGGGACTCCTGTTCAAGTTGTTGCCCACCAGGATCCTCTAACCCTTTCTTGCAAAGCTGCATTTGAGCAGGTCAGCCCCTACTTGCCCTGTTGCATGGGGTTGTCCCACCCCTGGAGCAGGACTTTGCATTTGCTTTTGTAGAGGTTCATGAGGTTCCCATCAACACATTTCTCACCCTGCTGAGAATTTCCCTTCTGAATACCTGCCCTGCCCTCCAACCTGTCACAACCAGATGCCAGTTAGACTTTGAGCCATTGAACACTGGTCTTCCAGCCCAGAAGTCCACCCACTTTTCAGTCCATCTGTCTATATTTCATCTGGTTTTCCATAGGGATGCTATGGAAGATCATCTCAAACACCTTTCTAGCCTGAGGTAAACAACATCACTGCTCTGCCCCCACCACAGAGCTGGTCATCTCATCACAGGAAGCTATTAGGTTGGTCAGAAACAATTTATTTTTGTTAAAGTCATGCTGGCTCTTCCAAATCACCCTCTTGTCCTTGATGTGCCTGGACAGGGCTTCCAGGAGAATTTTCTCCATAACCATCTACAGCTGAAGGCATTGTGTCCCGTCTCTAGCTGCTGAAGCTGGTGTTATTGGTGTGCCAGTTTTATTCCACATTTGCAAGACGCAATGGTAATGGTATCTAGGAACACTACATAGGAGAACACAGAGCCAGCTGCATCTTAGAGGGGGTTGTGCATGACCAGGAGAGATGTGACAAACCTAAAACACTTGAAGAAACAGTGCAAAGGGAGAATCATAGAATCATAGAATCATAGAATCATTATGGTTGGAAGGGACCTCCAGGGTCATCAAGTCCAACCTTTATCCCATCAGATTCCTGACCATCAGACCATCAGACCATGGCCTCAAGTGCCTCATCAACCCATTTGTTGAACACCCCCAGGAACGGTGACTCCACCACCTCCCTGGGCAGCCCATTCCAGTGCCCAACCACCCTCCCAGGAAAGAACTTCTTCCTAATCTCCAACCTAAACTTCCCCTGATGGAACTTGAGGCCATTTCCTCTCGTCCTGTCATCAGCAACTGGGGAGAAGAGATCAACACCAGCCTCACTACAACCTCCCTTTAGGTAGCTGTAGAGGGCAATAAGGTCTCCTCTCAGTCTCCTCTTCTCCAGGCTCAATAACCCCAGTTCCCTCAGCTGGTCTCCATAAGGCTTGTTTGCCAGACCTCTCAGAGACTTAAGAGAGCAGCCCTGAAAAGTGCTATTTCTCAGCAGTCCTACAAGGTTCTGTGGACGAGCAGAGAGGAATCCCAAATAGAAATGTCTGTTAACCTGGAAAAAATCTCTGACATTACCCATTTAAAATCCTTAGGCTCAGGGGAAGCATCCATGGAAGGACAGCTGAGATGCCCTTGAATACACTGTGTCCAACACTGGACAATTTGTAGGAGACAAGGAAAGGCAACAAATTTACGTTTATTCAGAGGTTCAGGTTGGCCATGAGGAAACACTCTTCTCTCAAGGAGGTGGCACAGCCCTGAGATGGATTCCTGTGAAGGTGGGTAACCTTCACCCTTGGAGGTTTGCAAAATTTGGCTCATCAAAACCATCACTAACCTAGTCTAGTGTTGGTGGTTGTCCTGCTCCAAATCAGGTTGTCCTGAACCACCTTTTAATGAGACATTCCTATTTGCTCTTTTAACCAGACACATGTCCTAGACTCCAAGCTGAGGGGGTATGAGAAGATCTTAAATGTCATTATAGCAGTCAGACCACACCTTCCAATCGTTTCTCCTGATCTGTTAATTCAAGATTTTCTGAACATTTTAGTATTCATCTCTAGAGGTCCTTTTAAACCATTTACCAAGTGCAGTTATAATGTGACACTCCTGCTTTACACAGAGGTGCAACCTTCCAACATCTCATGGTCACAGAAAAAATAATATTAATTATTGCTGATAGCCTGAGTGGTTTTATAACCACCTTCCTCCAGCTTTGGTATTACTTGCTTTTGCCAGTTCACTCCTGATCCTCCTCTCTTCTTATGACACCACAATATCCAGCAACACATTAATTCTGCCTCTAAAAAGAGCTGCTGTTCATGAGTCACCAGCCAATATCTTGATCTTCCTTCTGTCTCTTCCTTCCATGCTTCACGCAAGCATCTGAATTTCATCATTTCTTTAACTGTCAGCACTACAAGGGTCAGCTTAGATTTCTGACCACATCTAGACTGTCCCTCATGCCTCTTGGTGCCAGCCCCCAGCCAGAAGCAACAATGCTTTTCAGGAACTGGAGTGATGCTGGCTACGGAGTAATACCATGTGACTAGAGAAAAAGGTTGTATTTGTACAATGAGGAACATTCCTGAGGATCAGGAATTCATTTTCTTTTACTTAGGACTCTCCTCACTCCAAAACATGAAACATGAATTTAGTTGCAAGACTTCCTGCCCAGGACATAATTTTGCCATAGTCCCTTCTATGCCCAGTGCCTACCCCTCACGGTGCCTATAGGTCTCCAGCCCCTCATGAGAAATGAATGTCTGCTTCTCTGACTGGAGATCCAAAAAAGCATGGATCTTCCTCAGATCTACACCAACATCAGCGATGAGCTGTTGTTCCAGCACGTGCAGATGCTAGGTCTGCTCCTACGAGAGCCAAGGCAACTCACAGCCAGGTACGCATAGAATCATAGAATCATTATGGTTGGAAGGGACCTCCAGGGTCATCAAGTCCAACCTTTATCCCATCATATCCCTGACCATCAGACCATGGCCTCAAGTGCCTCATCAACCCGTTCTTTGAACACCCCCAGGGACGGTGACTCCACCACCTCCCTGGGCAGCCCATTCCAGTCACCTGGGGTGGTGGGAGCAACTCCCAGGTTTGCACTGATGTTTGCAGA
The DNA here is from genome assembly GCA_013398125.1 of Aegotheles bennettii. NCBI lineage: Eukaryota > Metazoa > Chordata > Aves > Caprimulgiformes > Aegothelidae > Aegotheles > Aegotheles bennettii. The sequence continues at coordinate 84,041 of VZRW01006054.1, read as the reverse complement.
CTGTGGATGTTCCTGCAGGCAAAGCACTTGAAAAATGATGAAAGCTGATTTCTTTACAAAGCTTGTTTGGATCAGAAAGGAATAGAGCAGCTCCAGCAGAGGATGTAGGACCAAAAACGTCTGCCAGGGACAGAGGATCTTTCCTTTGTGATCTTTGAATTTTAAGGGCAAGACTTCAGCATCACATGCCATTGCACTGGGGGGGGATGTTCAGCACAGCCATTCTGGGGATCCCAGTCCCCTGCACTGGGGACTGTGGGATTCGTGTGTGTTCTGCAGATATCACAGTGTTATTTCAAATCACTGAGTTGGCTTTAACTCCTTACACACAGCACTCCCATGGCCTTCCACGTGCACCACCTCCGAATTTAAGAATTTAGTGAATGCTGATGGACCACCACCTCTTTGTTTAGAGAGAATATTCAGGAATTTCAGGAATATTGATGTCCCCGAAGCCAGCCCCTCCACCACAGCTGGTCCAAGCTCCTCCAACACTGCCCAAGCACATCCTCCTGCTTTTGCTGCTCCATCAGTCGATATGTGCAGGGGACCTCTGTGGCAGAAATCACAGCAAGACACAAACCATATGGGCTCTCCCTCTTCATGAACCCAGAGGACAGAGGAATAAAAATCCTCCTTGCAAAGCCCAGCAGGGCTGTGTGCTGCTGCCACTGAATCTGATCCTTTCACCCCAAGGGTGAGGAATTCATTTGTATTGGCTCAAAGGGTTCCTTTCAGAAAAGCACGGGCTGGATCCGAGGACACTCAGTGATAGAGAATCTGCAGCAAGTGTTGGACATCAGTCTTTTTCTTTGAAACTTGTGCCTTTGCATTTTGCTGGTCTCAATTCCCACTCACCAGCCATTGTCTTGCCCTCTTCTGCTGGACAGAAAGTCTTAATCTTCCCCTTCTTCTCACTGTAGCTGAATAATCTCTCAGAAGTCTTTCCAATAGACCAATCAAACTGTCAACATAAGCCACTGCCTCAGCTCACTGCTATTGCTCTTTTGTCCCCTCTCCATGTTTAACATCCTATTTACAACAAGGAGGAGGCTTAAAACACTCTGGTTTCTGCAGCCACGGCTGCAGCATCAGGTGCTCCTGACTAGACAAGACAGCACCCACTTGGTCAGGACTCAATGAAGGCAACAGAAGTACAAATCCATCCTTAATATGTCCATGAGGGAAGCTGTAGGCAACCCTCAGAGCCTGGGAGCTCAGTAATCCAATTTCATAAACATGACGCTGTCCTCTTTCCCCTTGGATGTCTTATTTAACTTTGCTGAATGTCAAAGGAGATGGGTGCATTCTCATGGAGATACCATTGTGGATGGGGTGACTCAGCCCACACCAGCTCCATCAAAGCCCTGCACGGATGTCAAGTCAGACGTCTGCTGCTAGAGAAGTCACATCTGTGCTCAGGCTTCAACATGCCCCAGCAGAGTGTTCACAGGGCAGTCATCAGCAGATGCTCCTGGACCAGCACACGAATCACACAGGGAGTCCTTTGGAGAAAGCTGCCAGCCAAGCCCCAGCTCTGTCAGTGCCCCCATGCTGCTGCCCGCGGGCTGGGTCAGTGCCACGGGGTTGTGACACCTTCGAGTCTGTTTCTGACTCACCTTGGAGCTGGACACATCCTAGCTCAGCTCATCCCACCTCCTGCCTCAGTTCTGGGGAAAAGGGAGGTATTGTCATGGCAAGGTGAAAGCTGAGTGCTGGGCAGGCATGGCCAGGGGGTACCACCAATAAGGTCATTCTTAAAGAATTTTATCCTTTGGCATAGAATCCCAGAATCCCAGACTGGTTTGGGTTGGAAGGGACCTTAAAACTCATCCAGTGCCACCCCCTGCCATGGGCAGGGACACTTCCCACCACACCAGGGTACTCCAAGCCCCAGCCAACCTGGCCTTGGACACTGCCAGGGAGGGGCAGCCACAGCTTCTCTGGGCACCCTGGGCCAGGCTCTCCCCACCCTCACACCAAACAATTTCTCCCTCCCATCCCATCTGCATCTCCCCTCTGGCACTTGGAACCCGTTCCCCCTCGTCCCATCACTCCCTGCCCTTGGCACCAGTCCCTCTCCAGCTTTTCTGGAGCCCCTTCAGGCACTGGAAGGTGCTCCAAGGTCTCCCTGGAGCCTTCTCTTCTCCAGGCTGAACACCCCCAACTCTCTCAGCCTGTCCCCAGAGCAGAGCTGCTCCAGCCCTCGCAGCATCTCCGTGGCCTCCTCTGGACTCTCTCCAACAGCTCCGTGTCCTTCTGATGCTGAGGACCCCAGAGCTGGCCCCAGCACTGCAGGGGGGGTCTCACGAGAGCAGAGTAGAGGGGCAGAATCTCCTCCCTCGCCCTGCTGCTCAGGCTGGGGATGCAGCCCAGGAGACAGTTGAATACCCAGATCATCCACTATCTTTGTCCTTTCCAATAGGTATTCCTGAGCTTTCCATATTCCAACTGCAATTGCAGAACCAAAGGGATGGATGCTGCACTTTAGATGAGGTGTCCTCTAGGGGTTTTACATTTCTTCAGCCAAACTCTGCTGACTTCCACCTAGGGAGAAGGCACCTGATACAGCAAAGTTAGGCTGACAATTTACCCCTCCAAGAAGAGGGCAGACCCACTGCTCCATCTCTCTTCCCTTTGCCAGCACCTGGTCCTTCCTGCCAACCACTCCCCCACCCGTTCACTTGTGCCAGGTCTGGCACCTCTCTTGATCAAAGCCAACATCAATTTGACTTGGGAAATCGGCAGAACACTCACTGAGCCAAACCAAACCCAGGGCGAACACCCAGGTCTGTGTTGGGAGGGCAGGTGAGACATCCTAGTCCTATTTTATTGCAACCCAGCTGCAACCTGTACAGTAAAAACCGTGCATAATGGTGGCAGTGGGTGCAGTGGTGTGGGTGATGGGTGGTGAGTTCATATGTAGGGGTGCAACTCATGCCACATCTGCAGGACATCCCCCTCCCTGGAAGTGTTCCTCTCCCTGGAAGTGTTCCCCTCTCTGGAAGTGTTCAAGGCCAGGTTGGATGGGGCTTGGAGCAACCTGGTCTAGTGGGAGGTGTCCCTGCCCATGACAGGGGGGTTGGAACCAGATGATCTTTGAGGTCCCTTCCAACTAAAACTATTCTCTGATTCTCTGACACAAGGAGATAAGGGGGAAATGGATTAAAACAACAAGATTTAACTCAGTTCACATGGCAAAAATCTCACTGCAAACTTTCTACCCTTGGTCAGACCTTGGAGGTCTACCCTTGGTCAGTCTTCTCTTAGTTGGCCTTCACCCAGTAAAAGCCATGTGCATTGCACTGTCTGGGACTCCAGGGCAGGTTCATCTGACCTAATCTGAGAAGTCCTTCCCTAATTCTCTGTGGAGTCAGTGGAGCTTTTCTGGAGTGTGGTACCTCTCCTCTACAGCAACTCTACATGGACCAGACTAACTGTGCCCTCTGGTGCCTGTTTTTCTTCACCAGTGACCCAGGAAGTCTGGGTTACAGCCACTTGGACTTTACAGTGGAGAAGTGAACCTGGTCCCAGTGATAGGCAGAACAGGAGGTCCCATCAGTTCGGTGTCAGGCACACTCAGGTTAGGAGGAAAGCTCAAGAAATCAGTATTTTCTGAAACTCTGATGCTGGGTAACAGCACTCAACATGTTCTGGCCCTTGCACCCATCCCATCACCCAGATGAACCTTCACTACCAAAGCCACTTCTGGTCTTAGTCTGGACATGTTTGTACTGGCAGTATTTGCATTTCCCTAAAATCTTTCACATCAAAGAACTCAAACCCTTCTGGTAGCAATCCCTGGAGGCATCAACCCCTCCCAGGGCCCACAGACCTCACCATCCCTGCCAGGGAGACCAAGTATTGCACAAATGGCATCACTGAAATTCAGCCACACTCAGGTTACCTCCAGCATCCCACATATTCCAGAGCTGGACATTGATCTTCCATGGTCCTGCCTGAAGAAGGATACTTCTAGAAGATGATGGTTGCCACCTCCAGCCCATCAGAGGGCACATGATATCAACAAGTCTCTGCAAATGGGCCAGAGTGTGAACTTTCTGTGTCCAACCAGCAACAGCCCCCATGCACATGTAAACCTGAGGGTGTTTTGTCCTTGTCAGAACACAGACTGCTGGTTTGCCTTGGCAGCAAACACGGAGGGCAGGCAGGTGTCACTGAAATGCTGACCCAAAGCATGATTGTCCCCTGGTTATTGTAGAGTTACTCATCAGTTTGTAGAGCTGTTGAGGTCTGCAGCCTTCGCCATTCTCCCAGGATCTGTGTTCTCCCATCATCCTCCTTCTCAGTCCCAGGTTGTGTCCTGTCCTCCTCATGCAGCCTCTGCCACCATACTCCCACAGGACTGTCAGAGATGACAGTCATCCCACCAAGGGGATGGATACCTCCCCTTCTGCCCCAAAATCAGAGCCTGTCACAGCAGTGATGTGGGATGGGGACCTTTATGGGTCTGTAGTCCAACCTCCCCTGGAGCAGAGCCATCCCAAGCACCATCCCAGGGCAGTAGGGTCTTTGTCCAGCTGAACCCCACCAAATCCCATGGATGGAGACCCCCCTGCTTTGCTGGGCACCTGGAAAGGGATTTTTTCCTAATGCCCAATCTGAACTTCCAAGCTCCGCTTCTAGTTGTTGCCTCTTGTTACATCATCTGGTACCACTGGGAAGAGTTTGACCCCATCACACCTGTAACTGCCCCACAAGTAGTTGTAGGATGTTGTTAGACACTCCTCAGCTTCCTTTCCTGCGTACTAAACCAGCCCAGCTCCCTCCACCTCTCCTGGCACACCACAGCCTCTCAACCCCTGACCATCATGGTCGCATCTCTTGGACACTGACCATTTTCTATACATTCCAGTTCATAGAATCATAGAATCATTCTGGTTGGAAGGGACCTCCAGGGGCATCAAGTCCAACCTTTATCCCATCATATCCCTAACCATCAGACCATCAGACCATGGCCTCAAGTGCCTCATCAACCCGTTT
>VZRW01006054.1:54400-79009 GCA_013398125.1 Aegotheles bennettii | reverse complement strand
CCTGTCATCAGCAACTGGGGAGAAGAGACCAACACCAGCCTCACTACAACCTCCCTTTAGGTAGCTGTAGAGGGCAATGAGGTCTCCTCTCAGTCTCCTCTTCTCCAGGCTCCATAACCCCAGTTCCCTCAGCTGGTTCTTGTTTTCCAGACCTCTCCCCAGCCTCGTTGCCCTTCTCTGGACTCGCTCCAGCACCTCAATGTCCTTCCCATCCCGCAGTGCCCAGAACTGGACACAGCACTCATTTTCTATACATCCCAGTTCACTAATGGACCTAAAAATGGATGAAAAGTTCCCAATCTGATGTCACCATCACCAAGAAGAGAGGACAGGAATTTCCCTTGATGCTCTGACTCCACCCTGACATAGCCCCATAAGTGCTTTGCCTTGGTGTTGAGAGCAAAGACTGATTTGGGTTCAAACTAGGCATGATCAGTCACTTCAACTAGGAGTGAACCCTGTACCAGGAAACAAAATTCCCTCAGAAGTTCACATAATCCAATCAAGAGTTGAAAAAACATTTTAGTGGCACAAGGATTGGGTTCTGTGGAGCAGGGAAGATCTTGTGGGTGACATGTTGGAGAAGCTACACTGAGCATTGCTCAGCACAGCCAGGTGGAGTAGCACAGGCTTCTTGAGTAGGGTCACATTGTCATGGAAACCTGACAGAGACCTGTGGATCAGGAATGGTTGTGGGATCAGAAATAGCAGTAAATGTGAGGTTTTTAACCCTGGAAGAGCTGAATCATTTTCACCACAGTGGTGAAGAGATGATTCACAGGTGGACACCTTCATCTTCTTTTCTACATTTGCTCTTTTCCTTCTCAACATCAGAACTCCCAAGGAGGATCAGTTTCAAACTGCCAGAGGGGAGATGGAGATGGGATGGGAGGGAGAAATTGTTTGGTGTGAGGGTGGTGAGAGCCTGGCCNCTTCTAGTTGTTGCCTCTTGTTACATCATCTGGTACCACTGGGAAGAGTTTGACCCCATCACACCTGTAACTGCCCCACAAGTAGTTGTAGGATGTTGTTAGACACTCCTCAGCTTCCTTTCCTGCGTACTAAACCAGCCCAGCTCCCTCCACCTCTCCTGGCACACCACAGCCTCTCAACCCCTGACCATCATGGTCGCATCTCTTGGACACTGACCATTTTCTATACANAACCAGTCTGGGATTCTATGATAGGTAGAGCAGACCAGACTTCAGTGGGGGAAACACCTGTTTCCCAAAGCCTCCATGCTCAGAAGCAGCTTTAGAAGGAGATGATGCTCCTGCCCCAGAATCATTGTCCCATTGCAGGGACAACACCCTCAGACACCAAGTTTGCATCTCCTTGGCAGAGGTGGGATTCAGACAGGTATCTCTCCTGTGCCATGTGCTCCTGTGCCATGTGCTCATCCCAACCCCAAGGGGCTCAGTGGAAGAGGATCCTCTGGCTGCTCCGCACACGCAGGCTCAGCCTGGGACTGGGGGTGCCCGTGAGAATCAGTCCAGCAGACAGAATTTGGGGATTCTCACCCTCCTACCGTGTGAGGGGCAACAGACATTATCTGCAAATTCAGGCATTTGAGATGGCAAATGTGACCCAGAGTATCTGCTAGGTCAGTGGGAGATTGAAGAAAACCCATTTGGGGTTTAGAAACTGAAAAAACTGACTACACCTCCATGTGTAACTCCTCCTTTCAGCTGAGAAAACATCTCATGATCTAAACCCTGAAGGAACAGAGAGTTTTCGAGTGATGCATCTCCCCTGCACCCTTATATGCCCCCAACTTCATTAAACCTGCATCTGGATGCACTTTATAAAGGGAATGAGGGAAACCACATCCCATTGACAACAGTGACCTTGCTTTAGAGTGGAGGAAGAAGATAAAACCCCAAGAGGATGGTCCTTTTTAGAAGGGATGCCCTGTTGTTACTGGACATCTTTTGGAATTTTTTTTAATGTTTGAAAACACAGAATGAGGAATACAGAAAATGATAGGTAATACCCCACCCCCAACAAGCAGGGCAAGCTCCTCCCCAGCCACCTCCTTCCAACACCTTGATGCTTCCTTGAGCCTCCTCCTGGCTTTTTCCTTCTCTGCCTTTCCCTTTTTGACGTATCACTGCATCCATTAAGCTCCTTCCCATTCACGTCTCCCTGGGATTAAATGCTCAGAGCTTAAAGTAATCCAGGCTCTGCCAGCCTGTCTACAGGGCAAGCCCCTTCCTGCCTTCTCTGCCATCCACCCGCCTGCTGGCTCTTCATTCATTCTCCCGCTGCTGTGTCTCTGCCAGAATCATAGAATCATCATGGTTGGAAGGGACCTCCAGGGTTATCGAGTCCAACTTTTATCCCATCACATTCCTAACCATCAGACCATCAGACCATGGCCTCAAGTGCCTCATCAACCCGTTTTTTGAACACCCCCAGGAACGGTGACTCCACCACCTCCCTGGGCAGCCCATTCCAGTGCCCAACCACCCTCCCAGGAAAGAACTTCTTCCTAATCTCCAACCTAAACTTCCCCTGATGGAACTTGAGGCCATTTCCTCTCGTCCTGTCATCAGCAATTGGGGAGAAGACTCACCACCCTGCTTCAGTGCCCTGCTAGCAGTAATCTGGGACGAGGCTTGTGAGCCCTTGGGAAACTGGCTGAGGACCCTCATCTTGGGATACCCATCTCAGGGACCCCATCCTGGGGAGTCGCATCTCATGGACCTCAGAAGAAAGCCCTGGCATTGGCATCAGTAACTAAGTCGGGGGGCTGACATCCTCTGTTCAACTTCAAGTGGTCAACGCAGGGCCTTTGGGAGGACCTCACTCCTTCCTTTATCCAAAATACTTGAGAAGGAGACAATTTAGTGAGGACTTTCCAGATGGCCACACAACCACTGCCACCAGCTGTCCCCAAACAGCAACCTGCGTCCCCAAACTTCATGTGTCCATAACCAACCTTGGTGCTCAGACCCTTTCAGCCAGGCAGACCCCCACATCTGGGTCAGAGGACTTGCACACTCCATCTCTCTTCGGAGGCTCCTGATTGGCCAGTCCTGCTCTTTTCTTGTTTGCTTGACCTGCCAACCCCAGGTGACCTTGAGGCAGTTTTTGTGACACCAGTGTTGCTTACAACCACTCTTTCCCATCCGTCATGCACTGCTTCCCTTCCCAAGAAGTGACAGTAGTTCCTAGGACCCCAGACCAGACTGTAGAATTTATTTGTCCCCCTTTGTCTCTATCAGCAGATCCCAGGGGCTTGAGCTGGTGTTCTGCAGCCCAACTTCAAGTTCTTGTTGAACTTAACACCAGCAGGTGACAGTCAGCATTTCACTGGTGCTTCTCTGTGACTTGACAGTTCTTCTTACTATAGCAGGACCCCATCCCTCCACCTCTTGCAGAAAATATTTCATTATTTTGACACTGTCTACAAGCAGCACAGTTGATGGAGAGGATGGAAACCCTCCCACAGGAGTGAGTCCAGGGTGGGTTGACTGCTGTCCACTTCAGCACAACTTGGTCAGTGAGCTGCCAGAGGGTTTGTGGTTCCTTCTTTGGTGAAATAGTCACGCTTCACCCCATTCTGAGAGGCCCCTAAACCCATGCCCAGTGCCAGCTGGTGCACCATCATCTGCAAGAGTGGCTTTATGGAGCTTTGCTGCCTCCTCACCTGCAGCCCAGTCTGGTGGCAGGTCCCAGGGACATGAGATGATCACCCCAGAATGACCAGACCACTTGGTACCCAGCCACCATGACAAAAACCTTTGTTTATGAAGAATTTCCCCTGTGTGCAGATATGGGGCTTCTCATTTGTAGATTCAGCCTGTGATGTGTTTCAACCCCTACTTCAACATCAGTGTTGACTGGAGGCTGAAACACAACACCACTCGCCCTCCCCTGCAATTCCTCAGGCCCCAAGCAGTATCTGTGTGTACACCTGAGCAATCCCCACTCTGATATCTCCAAGCAAAAGCACATGCATTAATGGCACCTCTCCCTTCACCTGGGATTGTAGGCAGGGGACAGGCTGTCCAACCCTCCTGAGCAGAGGATCATTCCATTAAGTGCTTTCCCCTTGTCTTCTTCTGGAGATAATCAGCATTTCTCTGCAATTCGATCAGGTTGACCAATTTCTAACCAGTTAGTGCTACGTGACCCTGAGCAACACGGGTCCACCACCCCTGCTCTTTGCAAGATCCTCCTGTGGGGCACTGCCCCACCACTGGGAACATCTCGCTGTCCTGTGGTGCTTAGAGGAAGGGTTAAGCCCTCCTAGAAGAGGTTGCTGGAAGTGGTCTCAGCAGCTGTAGGTAGGACACAACTCATGGAGCATAGAGAACTCTGGGCACCACGGGATGGGAAGGACATTGAGGTGCTGGAGCGAGTCCAGAGAAGGGATACGAGGCTGGGGAGAGGTCTGGAAAACAAGAACCAGCTGAGGGAACTGGGGTTATGGAGCCTGGAGAAGAGGAGACTGAGAGGAGACCTTATTGCCCTCTACAGCTACCTAAAGGGAGGTTGTAGTGAGGCTGGTGTTGGTCTCTTCTCCCCAATTGCTGATGACAGGACGAGAGGAAATGGCCTCAAGTTCCATCAGGGGAAGTTTAGGTTGGAGATTAGGAAGAAGTTCTTTCCTGGGAGGGTGGTTGGGCACTGGAATGGGCTGCCCAGGGAGGTGGTGGAGTCCCCGTCCCTGGGGGTGTTCAAAAAACGGGTTGATGAGGCACTTGAGGCCATGGTCTGATGGTCTGATGGTTAGGGATATGATGGGATAAAGGTTGGACTTGATGGCCCTGGAGGTCCCTTCCAGCCAGAATGATTCTATGATTCTATGATTCTGTCATTCTATGAGGGGGCACCACTTGGTTACATGGACAATAAATAAAAATCACCCAGGACCTGAAGGGATGGGAATACCCTGAGCTGTCACTCCAGGAGAGCTCTCAGAGGGATCCTTAACCTATTCCTAAGCAGCCACAGGTTTGGGAGTGATTCCTAGGTAAACTTCTGCCTTTGTGAAGGTTTTAGGAAGGTTCCTAACCCTTAGGTGTGACTGAATTAAGGGAGAAACTTAACTGGACAGCATCTGGCCTTGAAGGATGCTGAATTTTGTACAGACCACACAATTCAAACACACTATTTAATGAGGTAATTTTAGAACATACCAACTGGGGAAAAAGCTCTCCAGTTCAAGCAGTCACATCACACTGGTGTGTAAAGTCTACAGAGATTTTCCAGGGCAGTAATACAGCAAAACCCTACCCCCATGCTCATGCCCATGGGACTCACCTGGTCTGGGGATCAACCTCGAACGCTCAGGCAGCTGAACCTCTTTTTTTAAAAAAATAAAGAAGTTCCTGTCTGTTTTGCAGAGCCCACCAATGCTTGCAAAGTTTGGTGGAGAGTCTGTGTTCACGACAATGTCTCGTACCAGGGACACAAGGGACCACTCTGCAGAAAAGCCCCAAATTCAAGACCCATTCAGTAGCGATAAAATAGTGGGTGATTTATGAGCAGAGGCATGGGATTCATTAAAGCAATCCAGTTCTCCAGCAAACTGCAATGTTCCTTATTTGCATTCTGTCATCTTTTTGTCTGATCTCCACGTTCAGTCAAGACCTGGCATTTCTCAAGCTCATGTGTGCATATAGCTTGCATGCTTTGACTTGCAAACCTTCCCCCCTTGCTGCTCTTGATCTTCAGACAAACCCAAGAATTTGTGTCTTGCCCCGCTCACAAAGGGCTGCAGTCAGCACATTCAAAGAATTAAAAGATATTAATATTTTATCAGCTATAATACCCCCTTCAAAGGTCAGGCAGCAGAACAGAGATAGCAGCTGGAGGCACTTGTTTGTGTGTGAGGACGCCTCTGTCAAAGCTGGGGTGAGATTCATCATCTCTGAGTTGAAACGAACGCCTGCCACGTGGTGAAAACGCTCTGAGCGTTGCGGGCTGAGCCAGGTGGAGTTCAAAAGGTGCCATAAGGAAAGGAGCAGGGTCTGGCTCTGCAGCTGGAGGGTCTGTACCCACCGTGCCCCCCTGCTCCCAGTGGTTTTGCACAGCCCTTCGTGCACCTGAAAAGCAAGAGTGTGAAAAGCAAGGGGGAAAGGGCAAGGTTTGCAGGAGCTGGGAAGGGCTCGTGCAGCACTAAATGAAGGGAAAAAGCCAGCATGGGAACTCCTGGCTCCCAATGTGCATTTCAAAGCATCAGCCCTGAGCTGCTGCAAGGCAGTGGGGTGCCAGCCTGTACAATTGTTCACTCTAAGCAGAACATGGCCCAGAACTGGAAAATGCCAAATATGTCTAAAAATAGTACAATGAGAAACCCTGCAAGCAGAGGAAGGTTTTCTCCAAGGCAGCGGGTGGCAAACGAGATCTGAACCGTGGTCTGGGTCTGTCCTGCAGATTCATAGTTCTCCCAGTGCATTATAAGAACTGCAGGGATTGCTATGGGGCATTGGGAAGATGTGAGAGGGCACGAGCAGGACGGACACTTGTCCTGGAACATAACACTGTGGTGACCCCAGTTGCTGTGGGAGGAAATATCGTGGCTTCAAAGAGCCCCAGTTTCACCAGGTCCTGGGAGCCCTCATGGAGTGTTGCTAGCTGTGGCTCTCAGAGTAGTTAAGCAAAGTAGTTATTTAATTGATGCTGAGCTGGAGGGAGAAGGTGATGGTGTGGTGGCCATGCAGCACAGAATAATAGAATCATAGAATCATAGATTCATAGAATCATAGAAAGAATCATAGAATCATAGAGTCATTATGGTTGGAAGGGACCTCCAGGGTCATCAAGTCCAACCTTTATCCCATCATATTCCTAACCATTGGACCATTAGACCATTGGCACTCGCACAGCAGAGCCCTGCAGGCAGTTGAGTCTTTGCACAGGTCTGGCTCCAGGGCAGGAGGGAGCCAAAGGAAATCTGAACCCATGAGCACATGGTCCTTGCCAACCTACAGGTCCCACAGGCACAGTGGTTGGTGTGACCTCCCTTCACTGCTGGAGTCACCACCACCAGCATCCTCTGCTGGTGGCTGGTGGCTCCGTGGCTATCCATGGATCTCCAGGTGCACTGGGGCTCCGGGGTTGAAGATCTTATCTCTTTCTAACAATTTTGTGAAGGGAAATGGTACAGGGTCCCTATAGCCTGTCTACATTGACATGGGAGATCCCACATAAGAGGCAAGGCAGAGCTGCAGTGTGGAGTCTCCATCTCCATGGCCCATGACCCTTGGAGACACAGCTCTACAGCCCATGCTGTGTCTGCTTCCCTGTCCAGCTGCTCGCAGGGCTGGTGGTGTCCTCAATATAGCAGGAAAAAAGAAAAATTGCTCTTCAGATTCATCCACTTTCAGCTGCTGGGTTTAGAACTAGAAAATATTCCCTTAGCAGCACAGCCCAGAAATGTTCTCCCTGAATTTCAAGTGAAAAGCTGCAACGTTGACCTCAGGCAGCCACAGCAGGCAGAGGTGCTGCCCCACTTTGGAGCTCGTTGGGGGTTGCAATGCACCCCTCCCACAAAGGTCAATATTTTCTAGGCTGGGACAGGCAAACCCAGGCTCCTGGCCTCCAGCTGGGCTCCCAGGACCCATTAAAGATGGCAACAGGTTTGTGGGATTGCAGCAGAAAGGAAAAGGAGTGACCACACCAGATTGTCCCCAGGAGGCTGGGCCACTCCTGACACTTCATTTCCCTTCTATTTCACCATGAAACTGGAATGTGACACGTGTGAGCAAACCCTCTGGCTCAGCCCTCCCCGTGCCCCACTCACACAGCACAGGGGGGGACAAACCTTCTTCCAAGAAGTTGCTTTCTGGCCAGAGAGCAGCTCAGCAGGGCATTGCCCCCAGCCAGGCTTCCAACACCCACCCACAGGAGTGGCTCACCAAGGTTTGTCTCTGGCTGGGATGGGGAGCCCCTGGACCTCAGTGCTCCCAGTATCTCCCAGTCTCCTGCAGAGAGGAAAGAAGCAATGTCCTGGCAGTGTTTGCGCTCACTGGCAGGAAACCTCTTAGTGGTCATCCTAAAAACTCCTTTTTATGTGTTTTGGCACAGTTCTAATCTGGCCAAATCCTGCTCCTTTCCAATGCTACTGGGTGTCATTTCTCTGATACTGTGTGACTTTCCAACCAGTGGTCCAAATAGAAGAAGATGGGTTTGTTGGTCACCTCCAGAGGAAGGATGATGATGAGAGGGTGGGCACAGAACCTTCCACAATCCTGGAATGCATGGGGTTGGGACCAGATGATCGTTAAGGTCCCTTCCAACCATTCTGTGGTTCTATGACATGAGTCACCTCGCCAAGGGTGCATCCCCCAGTAACTGCAGAAAGAGGATCTGCACAGGACCATTTACTCCCAGGGCTTCAAAAGCTCATCCCAGGGCCATGGGAACCACGGAGAGTCAACTCGAAGCTGCTGGATCCACGGCTCTGCTGTGTCTGGCACTATGGGATGGCAACAAAAGGAGTCACTGGCCTGACAGACAGTGTCGAGACTCCTGAGAGGTTTAAGGGATTAAGCAGAGAGAGAGAAAAGGGATTTCCCGTGCGTTTGACACAGGCACTCATGGGCCTTGTGCTGTGCTCGGTGCTCACGCGCGCACACAAAAGCCGTGGTGTGGGCACATCTGTCTGCTCACACTCCCACACCCAGCCAGGAAAGGGATCTCCTGACCCAGCAGAGCTGCCTGGGCTTCCCTGGCTGCTGCCCTTGACCTGAACGTGTGTCTGTCACCTTCTGCAGGGAAAGCTGGGGATGGTGGAGCAGCGGATGAGATGGCTCTTTGGTGTGATGGGAGCTGGAGGAACCTGGGCATCAGCAGCACAGAAGGACGTTAGCACCAAAAGAGACACAGAGCAGGGGGGTTCTGTCACTCCTGCACTTGCCAGCCTTGGAGTTGTGTTTTCATAGAACCCCAGAATCCCAGACTGGTTTGGGTGGGAAGGGACCTCAAAGCTCACCCAGTGCCACACCCTGCCATGGGCAGGGACACCTCCCACCACCACCAGGGTGCTCCAAGCCCCATCCAACCTGGCCTTGGACACTGCCAGGGAGGGGCAGCCACAGCTTCTCTGGGCACCCTGGGCCAGGCTCTCACCACCTTCACACCAAAGAATTTCTCCCTCACATCCCATCTCCATCTCCCCTCTTTTGTGCTTTAACACTTGGCCATGTCCTCCATCTATGCACCCTGTGATGATTCCTTTCCTACCCTGTTTGCTTCCCCTCCTCGAGCTCTTGTGATTTCTGTGTTAGAGTCACACAGAGCCACGATGTGCCCCTGGGATCTCAGATCTGGATTTCAAATAGGTTTTGCTTCATCTTCATGTTTCAGCCACTATAAAGAGCAGTCATCAGCCTCTGGAACCCCAGAGTTCAGAGCAGAGCTGCAGCACCTCAACCACAGCACCCTGACCCGTGTGCCTTCCCAGGACCTCTGGGGAGCTGGGGTTGATGGGCCAAGAGACATGAGATTTTTTGTATCTGTCTAAGAAGGATCATCAGCAAGGAAAGCACAAGTTCATTAACATGAGAACAGAAATGAAAATTAGGTGATGACTGGAGAAGGGTGCTCTTGATAGTCATCAACAAGGGAAATAGAGAACAGACACTAGGAATGAAGGAGGGCTTGCAGAAGAGGAAGAAAAGGAACAGGTTGGAAAGAGCTGAAAGAGGTCATCAAGAGCAGATGGATTCCATGTGGTCTGAAAGAGGTCATCAAGAGCAGATGGATTCCATGTGGGCATGTATGTATGTTCCATGTACGTGGGCAAGCAACTTCACCAGCTGGGTGTGTGACCATGTGCACCCAAGAGCAGTCTCCACCCTCCCCAGGGACTTCTCTCATGCAACAGATCACAACTCCAGCCTCAAAAGAAGATGGACCAAAACTGACTGCACCTCTCTGGACAGGACTTCCAGGCAGGGAAGTCTGTCGTGAGATGACTCAGGGGCTTAAAGAAGGGATTTGACCAAGTCTGTGGTTGACTGGGAGGATGGGTCCTCCCAGGAGTTCCTCAGAACTTTGTGGGAAGTCCCAGCTCTTCCTCCCTTGAGGCCACTGCTGCTCTCTGCAGGCTCCCTGAGGGACAAAACTCCTCATCCAGATAAAAAATTGGGCCAGGTTTGACCCCGGTGAGCTACAGCAGAATCAAACTGCATGTGTGACATGATGTGGAGCTCACAGGCCAACCCTCCATCACCACCACCACGAGAAACTGCTGCTGCAGGCACAGCTTTGTAAGCTCTGACACTGAATGTGAGCTTCACCTCCATCACTGTGCAAAGTCAGGCAGGAGAAGGCACCTCACAGTGTGTCACCCACCTGAGACGAGTTCCCCCTGCCTGTTCCCCACCTTGGTGGCCTTGGAGATGAAGTCAAAACATCACATGTGGTGCTATGGTCCTGAAGGCTTGGGCAGCTGAGACCAGGGCAGAGAGGTGCAGGAGAAACAGGGCTGAGAGATGGTTGAGCAGGGAGCTGTGGCAGAAGACACCACTGGGACAGGGACTAGAGGCATGTGCTTTCCAAGCAGGATGGGACTCAGGTCTTCTCTTTCAGCATCTTCAGCAGAGATGACCCTCCTGAGCAGGTTCCCTGGGAACCCCTTTATATCCTAAAATCATTAGAGTGCAATTAATTCAACCAACTGGTGTCAGCTCAGCATCCAGCCTGAGGCTCCGGGCTGGATGAGCAGTTCAGGACAAGGATGGTCAACCACAGCTCTCATAAAGTGGTGGCATCTCTGTCCTGAGAGGTTTTCAAATTCTAGAAGGACAAGACCCTGAGAAACCTAATGTAACTTGAAAACTGGGCACCCTCTGAGCAGGAGGTTGCACTAAAGATCTCTTGAGGTCTCTTCCAAACTGAATTAATTAATTGACTATAAAATTATTGATTAGTTCACTTGCAATCTTCATATGGGTTTGGGAAAAACACAACAAAAGTGGGAGCCGTGGTTGATAGCCCTGATGGTTGAGCTGCCATTGGAAGGGAACATCATGCAATTCAACCAAGGGACCTGGGGAGAAACAACCTGGGGAGAAACAGCCCCCCACACCAGTAACAGCTGGGGAGTGACCAGTTAGAGAGCAGCATACAGAAAAATACCTGGGGGTGCTGGTGGACAGAACTTTGAACCTGAAGCAGCAACGTGCCATTGCAGCCCATCAGGGCTGCAGAAAGAAAAGCCTTACCAGGGGGTAGAGAGAGGAGAACCTTCCTTTCCACTCAGCACTGGTGAGACCTCATCTCAAGTCCTGTGTCCAGCTGTGAACTCCCCTATACAAGAGAAATCACAGAATCCCAGCCTGGTTTGGGTTGGAAGGGACCTCAAAGCTCACCCAGTGCCACACCCTGCCATGGGCAGGGACACCTCCCACCACACCAGGCTGCTCCAAGCCCCATCCAACGTGGCCTTGGACACTGCCAGGGAGGGGCAGCCACAGCTTCTCTGGGCACCCTGGGCCAGGCTCTCACCACCCTCACACCAAACAATTTCTCCCTCCCATCCCATCTCCATCTCCCCTCTGGCACTTGGAACCCGTTCCCCCTCGTCCCATCACTCCCTGCCCTTGGCACCAGTCCCTCTCCAGCTTTCCTGGAGCCCCTTCAGGCACTGGAAGGTGCTCCAAGGTCTCCCTGGAGCCTTCTCTTCTCCAGGCTGAACACCCCCAACTCTCTCAGCCTGTCCCCAGGGCAGAGCTGCTCCAGCCCTCGCAGCATCTCCATGGCCTCCTCTGGACTCTCTCCAACAGCTCCGTGTCCTTCTGCTGTTGGGGACCCCAGAGCTGGACCCAGCACTGCAGGGGGGGTCTCACAGAGCAGACCTTCTGGTCACAATAAAATACAGACGTACGAAGCCAAAGCTCTCCAATGTCTGTCTGTGCCAGTGTCTGACTGTGAGGCTCCTGCACTGGAAGCAATTGAGTGCTCTGCTACAGAACCAGCTCATGACCACATGTTCTGGAGATGCTGCAGGATGGCCTGAGCCCTAGGCAGCAGCTGTAGGACTGTCCGTGTC
Organism: Aegotheles bennettii; assembly: GCA_013398125.1. Taxonomy (NCBI): domain Eukaryota; kingdom Metazoa; phylum Chordata; class Aves; order Caprimulgiformes; family Aegothelidae; genus Aegotheles; species Aegotheles bennettii. The sequence continues at coordinate 66,999 of VZRW01006054.1, read as the reverse complement.
TGTGTAAGAGCAGGTATCTGAGTGCTGCTTTAATCAAACACGTGTCTTCACCCTTCAGTGACAATTTCTGGCCAAATAAACAATTTGACTCGAATATTTAATGCTGGGCACTTGGCAGGTCCTTGGACCAGTAGGAAAAGGTCCTCTCAGATCTGCCCTCCAGCACCTTCACCAGACACCAGTGTATCTGCCTGGCTCCCAGGTGCAGCTGGAGGCTGATGTCCATCAGGGTGGAGCTGTGGTGGTTCAGTCTCTGCTGGCACCACCTGCACAGGTGTCAAGACAGCCTGGGACACGTGGCATGGACATGCCAGACCCCAGAGCAGCCCCTCGCCAGTGAATGACAATCTTCCTGCTGATGAACTTGGCACGGGACAGGGAACTTCCCACCTTGGCCACAATTCAGAAGCTCTCATGTCAGGGTTTTCCCAGCCTCCAGGGGTTCTCCCCCAGATGCAGCTCCTTGCAGGTCCTTTATCACATCCACCAGCCCCATGGGGGTGTCTCAGATGTCTCAGAGTACATTGAATGGCTCCAGCTGTCTCCATGAAGGGAGCTGAGTCCCTCCCTCTGTGCCCACAAAGGACCAGGGTGTCTTCAGGTGTGAAAGCCCTTTCCATGTCAGTGCTATTTAGTAGGAAGTCTCTTCTTTTCTTATGAAATCCCTCTTTTTTGCTATTTTGTCTCCCTTCGGTATTGGTTCACCTTGGCTCATCGAATTTCCCCACGGATCAGAGAATCAGAGAATCACAGAATCATAGAATCATAGAATCATAGAATCATAGAATCATAGAATCATTCTGGTTGGAAGGGACCTCCAGGGGCATCAAGTCCAACCTTTATCCCATCATATTCCTGACCATCAAACCATCAGACCATGGCCTCAAGTGCCTCATCAACCCGTTTGTTGAACACCCCCAGGGACGGTGACTCCACCACCTCCCTGGGCAGCCCATTCCAGTGCCCAACCACCCTCCCAGGAAAGAACTTCTTCCTAATCTCCAACCTAAACTTCCCCTGATGGAACTTGAGGCCATTTCCTCTTGTCCTGTCATCAGCCATTGGGGAGAAGAGACCAACACCAGCCTCACTCCAACCTCCCTTTAGGTAGCTGTATAGGGATGCTGGTGGGGCAGGACCATTAGTGCTAACTGGTTTCCCAACCCTCACGCTGTCCTCTGTCCCTTGCAGGTCCCTTGCACTAGGTCAGCAGTACAGCTCCCTGGGGTCCCAGCCCATCCTCTGCGGCTCCATCCCCGGCCTCGTCCCCAAGCAACTCCGCTTCTGCCGCAACTACATTGAGATCATGCCCAGCGTGGCCGAGGGGGTGAAGTTGGGCATCCAGGAGTGCCAGCACCAGTTCCGGGGCCGCCGCTGGAACTGCACCACCATCGACGACAGCCTGGCCATCTTCGGACCAGTCCTGGACAAAGGTAAGCAGTGAAGCTGAGGGCATCGTTGTGGAATGGGCTCACCAGGGTGGGGGAAGCTGTCACCTCTTGGCTTTTGGACACACCATGAATATCCTACTGGGAACACACTGGGGAAAGGATCTGATGTCCTCACTTTCAACCCTTATTTCTCCAATTATGTTGTTTTGGTGTGTTACATCAAAAGGGGTAACAAGGGAAGGGTCTGCTCCCACCCCAGGAGCTCTCAGTAGGGCCAGGGAGGATAAAGTGCAGGAAGGAGAAGGTCTAGCCCCACACATGCTCACAAGTTCTGGAATCGTGGGCTCGATCCTCCCTATCCAGGGCATGCAGAGAGTCCAAACAACAGGGTCCAGCAGACCCCGTGGAGAGGGGTTGTGGTTCCTTGGGTGCTTGGGGTCAAGGCAGGCCCTTTGCAGCATGCACTGTCTACCCCAGGAGGCCAGAGGGCAGAGGCCTCCCCAGCAGCAAGAAGCCATGGATGAAATCCATGGTTGAAATCCATGGTTTGACCCGGCTTAACTGGGATTTCAACATATCTGTTCTCAGATGAGCCCAGAATGGTCAGAGCTGGAAATTAATAGGGGGAGAATAAGAGTATTTCCCCTTTCCTCTCTCCAAATACATGTGTTTGCTCCTCTTCATCACCTCCTTCTGAAAGGCCACCTCTCCAGACCCACTGGCATGGCTCAGGCACACTGGAAGCACGTTGATGAGGCACTATAGAGTTGGGATTCCCAAAGAGGTCACAGCCTGGGCATTACACTAAGAAAAGTGAAATGTTTGGCCCCATGACAGCTGGGCACCTGCACCACTAGCCTGCAGGCAACTGTGGCCTGAAAGGAGGGTGCTGGAGGACTTTGGTGGCAGATAACCTGTCCCACATCTCATGTCCAGTTACCAAACCAAGATCTTAAATTAAAATGCATTCCCATGAAACTGAACCATATGGAGGACAAAAAACCCCTCTCCTCTCCATTGCATGACTTTGTACCTTGGCACTGATGGCCAAAGAGAATCGATCATATGTGGAAGTCACCAGGGCCAACCATAGCTGCAGCTTTGCTCCTTCTGGAGGAACCTTCCCTGAAGATGTGATGAGCTGAGCTCCTCCAGGTAGAAACGAAGCACTGCCTGCCCAGAGTGGCAGCTGGTCCAGGGCATTGCCTTTCTCTTCCCCTTCCCCAAGAGCCTGCACTGTCCATGGCACCACCATGGGTTTGAGGACCTCCAGAAGGTTCCTCGTTACACCTTCTTCCTCATTTCCAGGAGAATGAGGCTGAACATCTGCACATTCACAGCACTCTGCCCGTACCAGGATCAGGCTAGAAACACCTTCTGAAGGCAGTTGGTCGAACGCAAGAAGGGGGGAATGAAAGCCATGGTGCCCTTCACTGACTCCATGCCAAGTTTAGCACAAGGGATGTCCATAGATTACATCCTGGTTTCACAGCCTCATAAATGCAACCCAAACCATTTCTGACCTCACTGGTATCACCACTCACTGAGTCTCTGCAGTTCAGTGGAGTCTCTTTATTGAAAAAGAAATTGTTCTTTCCAGTGATGCATTGGAAATGGGAATCTTATGGAACAGACTTTAAGAAACTGGAGAAATTAAGGTTAAAAAGGTTTCCTCCCCCTCTATTCTGCCCTAGTGAGGCCACATCTGGAGTCCTGTGTCCAGTTCTGGGCCCCACAGTTCAAGAAGGACAGGGAACTGCTTGAGAGAGTCCAGCACAGAGCCACAGAGATGATGAAGGGAGTGGAACATCTCCCTTGTGAGGAGAGGCTGAGGGAGCTGGGGCTCTTTAGCTTGGATGAAAGGAGGCCGAGGGGGGGCCTCATCCATGGTTACAAATCTGTAAAGGGTGAGGGGCAGGACGATGGAGCCAAGCTTTTTACAGTGCTGACCAATGATAGGACAAGGGGCAATGGATGCAAACTGGAGCATAGGAGGTTCCATGTGAATCTCAGGAAGAACTTCTTTCCTGTGAGAGTGCCAGAGCACTGGACCAGGCTGCCCAGAGAGGCTGTGGAGTCTCCTTGGCTGGAGACATTCAAACCCCGCCTGGATGCGTTCCTGTGTGATGTACTCTAGGTGAACCTGCTCTGGCAGGGGGGTTGGACTGGATGAGCTTTCGAGGTCCCTTCCAACCCCTAGGATTCTGGGATTCTGGGATTTGAGTGCTAACAGGGACCACGAGACTCAATTCTCTTGTTTTGCCAGGATGTATTTTGGGGTAACTGCTGTATTTACTATCAAATAACTTGGCACCAAGGCTTGCCACACTATAACTTGCTGCCTAATAGAAGCACGTCCTAAGTGTCAGCACTTAGAAGATCAGAAAGTTTGAATTCTCTTAAAAACGATCACAAAAACGATTATAAAAACTTTAAGCACATTATGAAAGAACTGTTACAGCGTTCAGGCACTGGAAATCTCTCACCACCATTTCCGTCAGCGTGAAAGCACTGGAGAATGGCATGTGAACCATCCTCAGTGAGCAAACTGAACTTTGAATTTATGAAGAATATTTTCAGGTTCTTTGGGCTGCAGGGAGCAGAGCAAACCCTCCCGTGTGGACATGTCCCGACATTTCCGCGCGCTCCGAGCTGACAAAGTAAAATATCACCCAGTGCTCAGAACCTCTCCTGACAGACAGAGAGAAATTATTGAGCACGTTTGTTCTAAAGCTTTCCCAGTCACGCCGTGACACATCCATAGTCTCCTAGATGGGACTTCCAAGCAATTAGCTTGGAAAAATGCATTTATTCTGGTGTCTCACTAACTCGTAAGTGAGTTGGTTAAAAATAAACAGCATCACCTGCAAATAATGACACATCAAAGCCCAACCCATTTGGTTGTGGTTATTATTTACAGTTTTTACATGTGCTAATGCCTTTTCACTGCTGCCTTGAAAATTAATGAGCAGAGAGAGGATGGGACTCATCTACGGAGCAAGGAGTGACACCAGGAAAGCCTTTGTGAGTCCCAAAGTTTGCAGCCTGAGTAGTGGCAGAGAAAAACCTCACCTCTGCAGCCATGGCTTCCTCAGCTGGAGGGAGAGAGAGGATGTTGGCAATGAAAAGGCTTTGGTGCTGCCCCCATAGATCTCATTAGCAGTGATGAACCTGGGGACCGACACCGCTCAGCTCTGCCGTGGGGGCTGTGGACAGGGCTGCTGGACACTTCTGTTGCCTTCACAGCATCGCCTTCTCCCACACTGTTGTCCCATCTTCCTTAGATGCAGCAACAACAGAAATCAAGGGGTTTGAGCCCATAACCTGGGTCTGAGCTTTGAGATCAACCCCAGCTGCGTGTGTGACATCTGGCCAAGCCCTCAGCATCTGTGGCAGCTGGTGCCATGTTCCCTTCTTGATGGCTTCCAGGACCCACAGAGGGTGTAACCCCACAAGCTGAGAGTCATTCATGAACAGCAAGACTCCAACTAAAGATGACAAACACCACTGCAGTTTGCACTGTGCATTAGGCCAACAGGCATTAAATGCTAAGCCCAAAACAGCCAGGATTTAAGCTATGATAACTACCTGGATGAAATCACCTCTAAGTATATCAAAGAGCAACATTTAGGTTAATCTCATGTCCTGCTCCCTTAGGTAGATTGAAGCTATTTTGGAAAAAACTTCAAAGGTCTAGGTCTCACAGCTAGAGCATGGAAAATCATTTCTAATACAGCTTGAAAATAAATTGAGGATAATTTTATTCTAAAGGAGCTGCAAAAATGTTAATGACAGTTGGTTCCATTCAGGCAGAGCTTAGGCTGAGGAGCCGTGTGGGGTGTGAGAACGCCGCAGCCGTTCACGATGGTTGGGCTGTGCAGATCTTCTTGTGGTTCACACGTTCAAGATTTTCATGGCTCCTCCTTCTGGGCACATCACCCAGGCTTCGAGGGTTGGTGTCAGCATGGGAGCACAGGGCATCCCTGCCCGAAATAGCCCAATTTCTGCCCCAGGTCCCCCCACAGCTCCATCCCCATCTCACTTTTCTCCCCAGCTTCAGGATACGACTCCAATGTCTCCTCTCACAGCCTCTTGCAAGGCTTCAAACTCTCAGCAAAAACAGCAAATACAGCACAGCAAAACCCCCTGGGACTGATGTGCTCCCATCTGGGGGCTGCTGAGCAGTGATCCTGCCCAAGGGCTCTGCCCTGACCGACCCAATTGCCTCCCATGTCTCATACCCAAGAGTCAAACTCATGAGTTCTCGTGGCTGGCGTGGCCTTGGTTTCCCCAGGCCCCTGGTTACCTTCCTGCAAGTTTTATTTTTTGCATGTTTTTTTTTTTCTAACCCTGGCTATGAAAAAAAGACACAAAACCAAACACCCCAAAACCAACCCCAGGATGTGGGGCAAGATCATGTTTTTACAAGCAAATTCTCCAAGATGATTTATACGGCAGGTGTGCAGTCTGGGACAAGAAGGGAAGAAAAACCTGCTTTCCCCCTCTCCCCTCTCCCCTCCCCCCTTTTCTTTTAAAATAAGGTCAGTTTGTATTAAAAGACAACGTTTCTTCCAGCCAAGTCCTACCCCAAAGCCAAGGTTAAGCCAACAGACCCTGGGAGAGCGAGCAGTTTAGTGATAAAATCTGGGATCTTGGTTAAAGCAGAATGCCCAGGAAGAGCTGGGTGTGAGTGCAGGAGGCAGGAACGCCCCATGGGCATCTGGAGACCAGCTCCTGGGACAGAGAAGAGGTCCCTGAGCTGCAGGCAGGACTGGATCTGCAGAGTGGGTTTGGCAGGAGCCCCAGCAAGCTCATACATCTCCCCACTTCTTCCCCTGCCCCCTCGCACCGGCTGCCCTGTGCTTGCTCTCCCTCTCCAGGAAGGTGCCACTGGTTCTCCAGAAATCACAGAATCCCAGAATCCCAGAATCCTAGGGGTTGGAAGGGACCTCGAAAGCTCATCCAGTCCAACCCCCCTGCCAGAGCAGGGTCACCTAGAGTCCATCACACAGGAACGCATCCAGGAGGGTTTGAATGTCTCCAGCCAAGGAGACTCCACAGCCTCTCTGGGCAGCCTGGTCCAGTGCTCTGGCACTCTCACAGGAAAGAAGTTCTTCCTGAGTTTCACATGGAACCTCCTGTGCTCCAGTTTGCATCCATTGCCCCTTGTCCTATCATTGGTCAGCACTGTAAAAAGCCTGGCTCCATCGTCCTGCCCCTCACCCTTTACAGATTTGTAACCATGGATGAGGTCCCCCCTCAGTCTCCTTTTCTCCAAGCTAAAGAGCCCCAGCTCCCTCCTCAACCCTGCCCAGGCTCCAGGCTGTGGCTGGCAGGGCCGGCCGGGGCAGCGTCTGCCGTGCGCGGGTGCGAGGAGCACGATGGTGGCAGGGACAGGTGCAGAGAGGGCAGCTGGGCCCGGGCTGCCTTCGGGGGTCCTTGTGTGCCGGGCTAAGCCCCTGACACGAGCTGTGAAAAGGCAGACCCTCACCAAGATAACCCATGGCTTTTCTCAGCCATGACACTCGCAGTCATTTGCATCTAAACAGGGGTGTGTGGGATCAGGGGCCGTCTTGATATAAACTCAACGGCTTAAAGGGAGGGGGAGGGAAAGGAGAGAGGGAGAGAGAAAAATAAGCTTATACCGATGAGAAAGAGCTAAGCTTCCTCCCCTACTGTGAGGCAGGGCGAGCGATACCATCCCAGCGCCGCAGTCGTTTCAAATCGCGGCAGCATTCACACGCCCTTTAGCCATTCTGATCCGGTGGCGGGGGGCTGGGGAGAGCCATCAATAGGGATTTCCCAGCCGGGCTGGCGGGCTTGGAGGGTGACGGCAGGACAGGGGAACATTGCCCCGTTGCTACGAGGTGCTCCTGGGGAATGCCAGTGCTCTGTGCCGTGGGTACGCTGGCCGGCGGAAACATTCTGCATTATGCTGGTAATACAGTGTGACACCGCGGGAACAATGGCAAATTGAGTGTCCCAGCAGGTAACGGGCCTGGCTGGGAGACAGTCCCAGTGGTGCACTGTCAAGACGGCTCTAATCCTCCCTGCCCAGCCCCTCCCCTGGTTCTGGGAACGCTTGCTCCCGCATTTCATCTCTGGGAAATTCTCCCAGCTCCTCGCCCAGACCCAGGGGAGAATTTCAAGGCGAGGGGTTTGTGTTTTGGCTCGCTCCCCCCCAAGGCCTGGCACGGCAGGGAGAGCTCGCCGGGCACACACAGGGGTGCTGGGGGGCAGCTGACACAGGGGTGCAACCCCCTGGACACCCTGCATGGCCCCTCGGCCCGGCCGTTGGCTCCCATCCCAGCACCCACCTCCATCCAGGAGAGTCACAAACCTGCAGCCACCGCCATGGATTCACCATCCTGTGCCCGTGGCCTTTTCACCCCCTCCCAGGATGGAAAGGGAAGGTCTGTCAGCCAGGAGAGCGGCTCGTGTCCTCCCTCTCTGCCCCCAAGCTGTCCTGGTCTGGGGCCAGAAGGGCTCGCTGGCTCCTCTAATCTGATCTGCTTTAGATCATCGGCCACCCAAAGAGCCTTTGTCGGGCTGGAACACTCCAGTTGGAGCAGTGATCTCCAACCATAGAATCATAGAATCATTCTGTTTGGAAGGGACCTCCAGGGTCATCAAGTCCAACCTTTATCCCATCATATTCCTGACCATCAGACCATCAGACCATGGCCTCAAGTGCCTCATCAACCCGTTTGTTGAACACCCCCAGGGACGGTGACTCCACCACCTCCCTGGGCAGCCCATTCCAGTGCCCAACCACCCTCCCAGGAAAGAACTTCTTCCTAATACCCAACCGGTGGCCCATAGCTCCCAGTGGTCCCAGTATCAGCAGTTGGTGAAAGATATCTAAGGAAAACCTTAGTAGGTAGAGGCAGGATCTCTGTTGGCTGATCAGAGGTGGGAAGGGCAAGGAGGGAAGAGTTTGAATTAGAAGAAAATTAAACCCACCGAGTGGTCCCACTGGCAAAGGCAGGACTGAGTGGCCCTGATTTAGGACCACGTTTGGCATCTGGATCTGAGCTCCCCACGCTGCAGCAGGGCAGAGCTGTGTGGTCCACAGCTGGCACATCCCCATGAGCTGCTCTTTCGATTGCCTGCACAGGGTGAAATCAGCTCAGTTTGAGATGCCTGGGTTTTGGAAGCCAGACCCCACCTCTGCAGAGAAGATGGCAGGCCAAGGAGCAAGAGCTGGTGCAGCAAAGATCTCCCCAGGGCATGAGGCAAGAGCAGGTGAGGAGTGCATGGGGCATCTGAGAAGATGGTTCATGGCTCCTGCTCTGGAAGGAGGGGATGGTCTCCAAGGTTATCACTGGTCTGAGCCAGCACAAAATTCTGGCTTCATCCCACATCCACTGACAACTGCCCTGGTCATTCGGTCGAGCGACACCCACGAGGGAGCTGCAACCACCTCCTGCACTGCACCCAGGGCACCGCTCACCCGCAATGGTACCGCAGATACGTGGCCCCTGACCACCTGCCATTAGCACCTCCCTGGTCTCCTGCCGCCAGGTTGGACTGACTCCAACATCTACTCTGAATTTAGAGACCTACAGTCTCCATCTTCCTGAGATGTCGTGTAGGGTTAAAGCACTCCAGGGTGCTTTACTTCTGCTGTGGCATAGCAGGAAGCCTGGTTCCACCAGAGAGGCTCTGAACTGAAAGATGTCCCCAAGGAGAAAGCTGACTGAGATATTATCTACACTGTGCTTGGGAAAGTCTGTATTTGGTACAGCCTTATCGAAGTCAACGGTCAAACAACCAAGAAAGCTTTAAAACCACCCTGAGCAGAGCTCCGTGGTTGAACAACCAGGTCATTGCTGCAAGAACCCAGACTCCAAGTCCAGGGACAGAAGATTCTGTCACTGTGCTGATCTGGAAAACTTGCAGGGAACTGGCCAGTCCATGTCCTAACAGAGGAGATTGCTCTGAGCTGTTCCAAGCTGTGGTAGGAATTGCTCTGCTTCAGCCCCAGCCACTCCTCAGCTTGGCAGGGAGTTTGCTTCTCCTCACCATTCTGGAGAGCCCAGGAACAGATGCAGAGATGGGGAGCCAGGCTGATGAGTGTCATGGACAACATTTTATGGAAAGACTTCACAATATTTCTTTGAGCATAGCACAATGGAGGGTTTGATCTCTGCAAGCACCATCAAGTAAATAGAGGGACCATTAAAAGCTACTTGAAGATGAAAGCCCAGGTGAACAGAGGAACAGAGGATATGAACTGGCTGGGCTTTAATCTGGGTTGGAAATTCCAAGAAGTTTGCCACCGTCCTGCTTTCAAACCAATGGAAGAGCCACCAGTCAGAGCACCAGCAGAAAGACCAGCTGAGTTCAGAGCATGTCCCAGCTTCTCCAAGGACCTCCTGAAGAGTTAAAATACCAAGATATATAATGCAGGAAATCCTCTTTCCATTTAACAGTGTATTGTCCACTTAGAGACAGAGTGCAAGACTCCCAAACCCATGACATTAAACCCACAGACCTCACAGTAGGGAAATGCCATCACATTAAGTGGACAAAGTCATCTCCTTTTGTGTCCTCTAAACCAAGGTCTGGTACTCCTAGGTCTGCTCACAGTGTTGTTATTTGGTGCTTCTAACATCTCAGAAGTTTCCTCTGGTAGCAGCAGGCCAAGAAAACCTGTCTTGATGGCTCCATGCCAGCTGCTGCTTTGGGTGGTACCACCCATGGTGCCATCTCAGGGGTTCACTTCAATCCTGGGCTTTGGTCATTTCCATCCAGAACAACCCAACCAAAATAAGATGTTTCTTGTGTTTACGGCAACCACCACCGAGCAAGGAAGGGCCACGATGCTCAGGCAGAGGGTCCTGCAGCATGCAGGGCTGCTGGAAAGGTTCTGGTTCACGATGAAGAACAGCAGCTCCCTGGCTTCAGGCACTTGAGGTGAACTTGGAGGCTCCAGGTACAGAGCAGGCAGTTCTGGTTTCTCACCCATCCTGCTTGGCTTTGTGTCCTTCTCAGACCCACCTGACTATAACATCCAGCCAATGTAAACATCTTCATGGCTTCTGGGGGCTCCCCCACAGCATTTGGGCTGCTGCTGTCCAAAGTCCAGGTCAAGGCTCCACAGAAGGACCAGAGAAGGGGAGAGCTTGAACCATTGTCACAGGTGGAAGAGGAGATGGACAGAGATGTTCCAGTTCAGCAAACCCATTGTACCCTCATCTTCATGTGGATTTTCTTATTTTCTTTGTTCTGCTGAAACTTTTTCTCTCCCAGAACTGAGGAACCACATGTGCTTCCGTTTCCAGCTCCCAGTCCACCCAGGCATCCTGGGAAATTTCACTCCCTCTTCAGCATTCAGTGCTTCCAGGACCTTCTCCAGCCTTGCTCCTTTGGGCCTGTCGGAATCCATTCACCATAGCTGTGTACCTGGAGCACCCCAGTAGTCACCAGATCAAAGAAGAAACTTGAGTTTCACCTGCTTGGCTTCCTCCAGGACTGGTCACTAATTCATGAGCAACTCCAAGGTTACCCTCATGCCCTCAGCTGGTTTTATTCCACTGCTGCAGTCACCAGATGTAGTTCAGTCTAGATACACTCAACAGTAATTACCAGCTCCTGGGCTTTGTTCTGCCATTGCTGTCCTGTACCACCCAAAACTCTTCCCCTATCAGCACGCACATGAGCGTCTCCATCTCTCCTTGGGCTACCTTCAGCCATTGGGTCCATCTCTGGGTATCCAGACCGGGTATTACTCCAGTAACTCCCTTTTGAGGCCCTCCAAGGTCTCAGTGGGGGGTTGTTTACACATGGGGTGGATCAAACCCTGCACCCCATGTCTGGGGGGGAAACGCTGCTCTTGTGATGCACAGAGCTGGAGTCCCACTCCTGTCCCACCTACTCCTGTCCCACCTAATCCTGTCCCAACTACTCCTGCCCATGTGCTTCAACAGGTGATGGAAGCAGTGTCTGGTTCAGAAAGAGTTCATTGAAAATCGAATAATGCAACTTTTTGCTTTTTAATGAGATTTAGATGGTGCTGAAGGAGGTTGGGAGGAGAACAGAAGGGTCAACTTGACTGATAATCCCATGGACTCTCTATCCCCAGCCACGCGAGAATCTGCCTTTGTCCACGCCATCGCCTCGGCGGGGGTGGCCTTCGCTGTGACCCGCTCCTGCGCCGAGGGCACGTCCACCATCTGCGGCTGCGACTCCCACCACAAAGGACCTCCAGGAGATGGCTGGAAATGGGGTGGGTGCAGCGAGGACGCCGACTTCGGTGTGCTGGTGTCCCGGGAATTCGCGGATGCTCGGGAGAACCGGCCGGACGCCCGCTCAGCCATGAACAGACACAACAACGAGGCCGGCAGGACGGTGAGTGCTCAGCAGGTCCAGAGCTGGTGGATGGTCCAGTCTGGCTCCCCCTGATGCAATGGGACCATGACAATGCCCAGGCAGGAGCTTTCTAGGATTATTTTCCAGGGCACAGCATTTCCCCTCTCTCCAAACTGACGGGTGGGGGTTAAGCAGAGCTAGAACATGACTGGCTTCCAGCACAAACATCTCCCAGGGTAGTGTGTGGAAACCCAACTCAACTGTCCAAGACCCCAGGTTGAAGAGGACTTTCCTCCCAAGCTACTCCTTCCCTTGTGCTCCCCATTGTAGACTTGTCCCACCCAGTGATCCGTTGGACTGCACGGCTGTTGTTGGTCCCTTCCAACTGGAATGTTCTGCTCTATCCTTGCTGTCAGCAGGTACCTGGGTCACCACCTGCTCCGTGTCATTTGCAAACCCACCCCCGTGTCACAGTGAGAGTGCTGGAAGCAAACACTAGATACCACCTTCCCATCCCATGGCAGGCAGTGGTGGAAGGGTAGAAGCTTGAACTTCTAACTTGTGCTAATGACTGACAGCTTCCTGTAAGAAACCAACCCAAACTCTGATAACTTCAACAAAAATCAGTGATTCTTCTGCTCCACACAGAGGAGGTTTCTGTAGGACAGAGAGAGTCCCTGGATTCACAATTTCATCCCCTTTCTAGGGCAAACTGTCAGGCTCGAGGCATAAAACCAAGGGTTCTTGGCAAAGCCAGGACAAGGGGGGTGGCCCACGTGCCCACGTCAGAGACATCCTAGAACTCTCAGCTTCTCTGGGCTCTGAGTGTCCACACACCAGACAGGAAGGACCCCAGTGAAAGGATCGGACCATGGGATGGGATAAGATGGGATG
>VZRW01006054.1:34698-51226 GCA_013398125.1 Aegotheles bennettii | reverse complement strand
GAAAAATCTATTTCAACTCGCATTTTTTTTTTGTGGTACATCATTAAAGAGAAGGCAAAAATAATAATACTAAGCACTTGCCAGCTTGTGTGGTTTGCCTCTGAAGGTCCTGTGAACATCTACAGGAGTGGTGGGTCGTCATCCAGCATGGTGACAGTCCCATGAATCCAGGCAATGATGGAAAATGGAGCAAAGAGAGGAGATTTGACAGCTGAACACCAAGGGGTTTATTTCTAGAGAGAGATCTCTCCATGTGCAGAGAGATCACTGGAGTAAATCAGGCTCCAAGCTTCACACCCTGTCCCCACCACGTCCTCACAGGCTGTCACCGAGTCACCTCCTGCTGCTCTGGGCAGACTGGAATGGGAATTTTCTCATCTAAACCCATCTTCTCCTGCCCAGGAATAGTTCTGTGGGTGTTTCTGCAGTACCTCACATGCATTAACACCACTTCTGAATGCACACAACTCTCCACAGCCCTGGCCTCCAATGCACCTGTTGTGCATTTCCCCTGAAGGGGAAAACAAATCAATGCAATAATTCTGTATTCCTGCACCAATCCCCAACTCATCCAGGAAATGAATCATCTGCCTTCTTGTGGAGAGCTGTTCCACAGTGACACAGAACCAGGCATCGTTCGTGCCCGGTTCTGTCTCACTGCACCATGCTGGAGCCAGGGTGCTTCTGCCAGTGCCACCTCTGTGACGCCTTCAAAGCCCCAGTGATGCCTTCAAAGCTCCAGGGACACCAACGCTGACACACTGACAATCCAGAGAGCCAAAAAGTCCAGCCCCATGTTTGGAGCTTAATGGCTTTCTGAGTGGAAGCCATCTCTATGTCTGCCCACCACCCCAAGCCTTTCTCCACTGCACTCCAACCCCCCAAATCCCATCCCAACACTCAGAGATACATCTGCCTTTGGTCACCAACTCAATTTGAGATGTTACGTTTCTGGAAGGTTCAGGAAAAATCAGGAAGGGAACAAAGAATTTGGCCCTTGCTCATTAAAGCAGCTCTCACTGCAAAGGCCAGGCAGTGTGTCAGAGAAAACGTGGTGGGAAGGGGGTGCCAGGAGTCTGTGACCTGCAGGAAACATCTTGGATGGAGATCTCAGAATAGGTTGGAACGCCCAACAGTTTGTCCTGATTTCCCAACATGGCCTCCTTCAAGTGTGATACACACACACACACACACCCCTCTGGGGCTTCACCACCACTGCAAGGTCCACAAACTCTAGAAAGGGCTGGACCAAAGTTCTTCTCAGCCAGCTCACAGAGCGGTTTGGGTTGGAAGGGACCTTTCAAGGCCACCCAGTCCAACCCCCCTGCAGTGAGCAGGGATATCTTCAATGAGATCAGGTTGCTCAGAGCTCTGTCCAACCTGACCTTGAATGGTTCCAGGGATGGGGCATCTCCCACCTCTCTGGGCAGCCTGGGCCAGTGTCTTACCCCATGTAGCATAGAAAAATTTTTCCTAATATCTGGTCTGAACCTCCCCTCCTTCAGTTCAAAACCATCACCCCTTGTCCTGTTGTAACAAGTCCTGCTAAAAAGTCTGTCCCCATCTTTCTTAAGGCCCCCTTTAAACACTGAAAGGCCACAATGAGGTCTCCCCAGAGCCTTCTCCTCTCCAGCCTGACCTCACAGCAGAGGTGTTTCAGCCCTCTGATCATCTTTGTGGCCTCCTCTGGACTCACTCCAACAGGTCCATGTCCTTCTTGTGCTGAGGACCCCAGAGCAGGTGGGGTCTCACCAGGTTACCTGTGGTGGAGCTAACCAGGCTGGGGCTGTGTTCAATCCATCCATGCTCAGGTCCCAGTGTCCCTCTGGCTCTCAGCAGCCTGGGACAGCTCTGCTATCTTCAGGCCATGCAACACAACTCCATACACAGCCCTCTGTCTGCTGAGCACCAAGAACACAGATGGCTCCCAGATCACCACAGGTAGTTGTGCTTTTTATTGAATCCATCGAATGTGCAATTAAACCAGATATTTATTCATCAATATAGTTCTGGACAAAGACACAACAAGGTTTACAGCATTTACTCTGAGATATAAGTGAACGTGTGCTGCTGTCGCTGGGGACAGCAGAGGAAAGAAAAGGACAAATAAATTCACCAGGTTGTACAACAAAATGAGAGGGAGAAATAACCACGGGGCCTCGCCATGTCATCACAACACAACAGCACTGCCAAAGGGAAAGGAACCAGAGTGGAGCACCTGAAGCACTGCCACTGCTGTAAGCACACACTAAGGACTACAGAACCTTCACCCTCGGGCCCGAAAGCGAGTGAAGCACCCTCCTTCCCTGGGAACACCACTCTGGGCACGAGCTGCTAGCCCTCAGCAGCGTGTCTGCTCAAGTTCAGGAAGCTACACTGACTAAGACCTCATAAATGGCTTTGATTTCCTGCCCCACCAAACTGAGGTATGTTCCATGAGCCTTGTGAAACGTGTGGAGCCAAGGAACCAGGGGGGAGTCTCCTCACGCACCCATTGTCCACGGCATCTCCTTGACGTGGGACGACTATGGGGGAAGGACCACATAGCAAAGTTGGATACATTCCTTTATTTCAGTGCAAAAACATGGCAATACACATCTCGTGCACCCGCAGAGCTTGGCTTCCTCTCTGTCTCTAAGGAGGAATTTCAACCTTTGGTAACATGGCAGAACAATGGGACACAACGAGGCTGGCTGGTACCAAAGCTGCCACCTACACTGCACATGTGAAGAGCTTTCAGGCTGGAATCAGCATCTCTAAACCTGTTGTTGAACTAACAATGAGCTTTGATGCCTTAAATACTGGATTTGGAAGTTTCCTCTGCTCTAACCAACGTTCTCCCTGCCTTTCCCAGTCCCCAACGCCACCTGCCAGGCTCTCCCATGGGGCCACAAAACACCTGGGTATGAAAGCAAGCAGGTAGTAGCATCTGGGCAATTCTGGAGCTGAATTATTGTGGGCACTGTGTTCAGGTTCTCAGTGTTCCACGAGGCATAGGATGGCATCTGGGTAACACAGAGCAGTGCTTTGACACCTCCACCAGGGACCCACAGGTTTTATTGGGAACCAGGATTTCTCTCCTATCGTAGCAACTGGGTGCTGGACACAAGTGAGCAGTTGGCTTCAAAACTTACAGGACATTTTCCCCATGCTAAAATGAAATGAGAAGGCAGCCTCGCCTGCACACAGACAGAAGCAGAGTGTTCTAGGAGACACTTCCACATGACAGCAGTATATTAAAGACAAAGAATAAAGATACTGTATTGCACTAAACATGCAGATTCCACATTGGATTCTTGGAAACAGGGGAGCATTTCACTTTGTCCAGTGTGTTGAGCACAGAAGAGTAAAGATCCCAGTGTATATTCTCCAGGTTGGTCACTTTTCCAGCTGTTGATCTTGCACTTGGTCCACGTTCAGTCTAGGGGAGGAACTCTTGCAAAAGAAGCCAAATCCATCAAGAAAGCATGCACATGTATAAAAGCATCAAGCATACACTGGAACCCACTCACATGTAGCCAGGATAGATACTGCTGTGAGTCTCCCCAGCACAGGTACTGCCCTACATGTATTAGAAAGTCATTTTCTAGGAGATGCCACTGTCAAGACTGGGCTCAACTACTCCCTGTGATACCTACAGGGGAAAGAGTAGGACTTCTCTCAGACAGGAGAAACACAAGAAATCAACGTTCCAGATTTCAGACAAACAACTGAATTTGAGCAGAGTCTCTTCTGATTTACTGCAGTTAAAAAAAGCTAAACTGTGGTCCAGGATCTCATTCAGATTTTCAAGCCCCAGGTAAGTTAAGAAAAGCAGAGGATTCTGGCATGCAGGTGGGCAAAAAGTCCTCAGGACCTCCCCCCTCCCAGAACAACTGGCACAGAGCTGCATGGAGAACTGGGCTGCTACCCAGGTCTGTAAATACAGCAGGGGCTGACAAGGAGATCCCCTACACCACCCTGCAGCTTCCCCTCAGAGAGCTGCTTCTCTGAGTGGACAATTATTGACAATTCTTTCAAGCAGAAATACTTACGTTCCTTCTTCTCTCAGGAGAGCCAAGAACTTCTTCACCCGATACTCAGGATCCATCTAAAGAGCAAACAAAGCAGATCCCCATCAATGTGATGCCATCTCCCAAAGAGCACAAGAGGAAAATGAGACCACAAAGAGGGCTGGGGATGCCTGTGTGTGTCTGCTTTGCCCATGCACTGGCCTGGGCAGAGCTCAGCCTGCTTGAGCAGAAGTTCTGCAGTGAGTAGTGCCAACACAGCACTGCACCAGGAGAAAGAGCAGAGAAGCATGAGCTTAGGGTGCTCACACAGCTCCAGGATGGGCCAAGGCTGGAAACACACACAAGCATTGCTACCAGGTTCTGGTACCATGTGCACACGAGCTTCAGCCCACACTGCCAGTTCTAGCCTGGCTCTGCACAAGCCAGGACCACCCCGTGTCTGCCTCTATCTCCCCCTTTCCAGAGCTGGGACAGCAAATTAAACAGCAGCAGAAGGGATGGAAGATGAGTCTGTAGGAGGCCATGAAGATGCTCCAAGGGCTGGAGCAGCTCTGCTCTGGGGACAGGCTGAGAGAGTTGGGGGTGTTCAGCCTGGAGAAGAGAAGGCTCCAGGGAGACCTTGGAGCACCGTCCAGTGCCTGAAGGGGCTCCAGGAAAGCTGGAGAGGGACTGGTGCCAAGGGCAGGGAGGGATGGGACGAGGGGGAACGGGTTCCAAGTGCCAGAGGGGAGATGGAGATGGGATGGGAGGGAGAAATTGTTTGGTGTGAGGGTGGTGAGAGCCTGGCCCAGGGTGCCCAGAGAAGCTGTGGCTGCCCCTCCCTGGCAGTGTCCAAGGCCAGGTTGGATGGGGCTTGGAGCACCCTGGTGTGGTGGGAGGTGTCCCTGCCCGTGGCAGGGGGTTGGAACATGATGATCTTTAGGGTCTGTTCCAACACAAACCAGTCTATGATTCTATGTCCTCTATTTTCCTCTGTCTTACTTCCCCCTCACAGCTCCAGCAGCAAAGTGCCAGAGAAGAGGAGCTCGGTGTGGTGGGTCAGCACGCAAGGGAAAGCTGAATCACAGCACAAGGCTTCCACAACTTGCAGTACCAACTTGTGTTGTGGCTCCATCATCCAGGAACATCCCCTACAGATCAGTCCTGGCTCTCCCCCAACCCTGAGATAGACACAACCAGGGAAGTGGGAGGAGAGGCTACTAAGGAGATACTCGGGCTGCCATCAGAAGACAACTTGTGTGTAACTGCATCGGCCATTTGTGCTCATGCACAGCTTTGCTGCACTCCACAGTAAAAGACGGGGTAAATTGCCATGCCTACACCAAGACACAGAGTTAGGACTCTAAACATTTGGAAACTGAGGACCACTGGTTCTCAGAGTATCTTGGTGTTGCATTGCAGAAGTTCATTTGGCCTAGAAACTCCAACTCTTGTTCATTCTGCAACCTTCACAAACATCTGGTGTCTTCAACACATTGCTGAATGTACAGTGGGTCCATTCTGAGAACATTCAGTAAATGGTGCTATGAAGCTGACTGCTTGGAAGATTCCCAGCTCTACCACCCCTCTACCACCACCCACCACTCTACCACCAATAAACAGTTCTCTGTTAAAACATAAAACTGGGGCTTAGCCCTGGAGGAGGAAAGCAAAGTGCCCTGGGCTCCCACCAAAGAGGCAGAACAGGGCTCTTGAACTCCTCTACTACATTCCTACTAAAGGAAAGTTTCCATCAATCCCAGTAACTAGAGTTGCCAAGGCCAAGCTCAAGGAAAAAGAATGACCAGAGCACACTCTCAGAAGTTTCAGAGAGTCCATAAAAGAAAGGGATTTCAGGAAAAGGACAAAATATGTTGGATCTTTACCCGTGAGTAGAAAAGGGCACCCAAGAGAGAACCCTGGCCTTCCCAGGTAAGACACACAGTGTTTTTGTAAACACTGGCACTAAACAAGTCTACATCTCAAAGGACTTCTGCAGAGGAGCTACTCAGGTAACTCAAACCCATCAAGACCTCAGATTTGATTTCTCATCTCTGGTCCAGACTCAGACAGATTGAGCTCACAGAGCTGGAAGAATGAACGGCCAAGAAATGGACCTTGCTGGCAACAGTCCAAAACCCAAACTTCATCCACTCCTGGCAGAGCTGGGAAGGCCTGGTCCCCATCAGATGTTGAAGTCAAAGAGGCTGGTGAGATGTTTGTTACCATCTATCCATACGCTTTCTGAAGGTCTGAATTGGACCAGATGATGTCCTTTTGAACCAGAATGATTCTGTGATCCTAAGATCTTCAGTATTCTGCAAATCAAGCCAAGCAGTGATGGCTTGGAGATGGCTGGAGAACAGCAACTCACTACATGATACTCACACCCCTACAGAATCCCTGCTGAGGGTCAAACACAAACTCCATAGGAGCACAGCAAATGTTTACAGTGCCAGGCACACCAACACCAGCAGTCTGCTGCTTGCAACAGTGGGTGAAATGTCGAGATACTTTTTGCAGAGGCCACAGAACCAGGCAATTTACTCAGTAAAGGGAGAACCTTTCACACCTCAGACTGCCCCAAGGAACCCTGAACACTGAGATGCAGCACAGTCTGACTTTCGGCCAGCGCTGGAAAGCCCAAAGCTGGCAGAAGGAGAATGTGACACAGAACAGCCAAAGGCCTGGCTTATTCCAAGATCCCTCATCTCACTGACTGACACAGGGATCAGAGCATCATCTACCTGTAAAGACAGTCCTGTTGTCATGACCTTGGTGAAACCATGGAAACCATGGAAAACCATGGAAACCTTAGGAAACCATGGAAAAGTCATCACAATCAGGAAATACCAAGGAACCAGTCAGTGCTGTTAAAATACCCAGACATGATCTGAGATGGATATATCCAACCAAATCTCTTCACTCCTAGAAAATCTGTACTAATGGCACCAGCTGAAATTCAAACTTGCCAATGCCAGCATTCTTCCAAATCCAGATGCTGTCTCCTCCCCCTTTCCATTCAGACACAAGAAAGTGGCCATGGTAAGACACTGTGTCCACAATCCATACTGACAGAGCTTCTGCAGATTCCTTGGGAGGAAGAGCAGCTATCTAAAGACACAATATCTTGTCCAAAAGATAGCAGGAAGCTGAAAGGTAACAAAGAGGCAAAATTGACCAAAGAGCTTGTGCAGAAACGAAACGAGAAGGTTGACCTGGCCTGGAAGGAGCAGAAGATGGTGTCAATAGAGTGCAAAGGGGAAAGAGGTTCAGGACTCTTGAACAGACCTTCTAATGTCCTGTGAAAGGAGATGTGCTGCTATCAAACTGGATAAAACCTTTTTTAGAGGAGCAGTGCAGAGACTGACCCTGTGACACAGCTCAGGCAGGTGGCAAGACAATGGCTGTTCCTTGCCAGGCAACGCAGCATCCCCAGGACATGCCTGGGAGCCCTTAGGAAAGAAGGCAACTGAAGAGACTTCACTGATCTTCTGTCCAGAGGGGACACTCCACCCAAGATATGCATGCCCATGGGTAGCACAGCACCCCTGTAAACCTGTCAAAATCCAATCTCTTAGTATGTCCACACACAGTGTTTGGTTTAACATAATGCAGGCAATATTATTATGATGACCTTTCAAAATAAGTTCCCACATGTGCTAAAATATGTTACAGACAAACAGCTTGGATTACCTGAGGTTTTATTTATGCTAAGCAGAAGTTACCAAATCAGGAAATACTGGAGGTGCAAAAAAGGACTTTCTGGAAAGCTGCCTGGCTCAGTCAGGTTCCTGCTCCGAGCAGGAGAGAGCCCTTGATTTTTGGAGTGTTGCCAGCAAGGTCCAAGAGCAACAAGACAGGCAGGCAAAATAAGCAGAAGGAACCAGTCCCCTGGCTATGGAAAGAGAATGCTCCTATGTCCAGCAGCACCCCAGGGCAGGGCTGCAGCATCAGGGCAGGGTGAAGCCAGCGTGGCACCTGAGAGCACTGCAAGGTGGTCCATGTACTGCAGCCAAGGATGCTTCAAAACTGAACTTCACAGGGCAGATCACGAGTGTATCCATTCATCAAAGAGTTCTTTTGAACCAGAACCTAACATCATTCCAGGACACTCAGTGTATACAAGATGACCAAAGTATGTGACACTACACATGAGTAGTTTGACATTAAAGATGGCCAGGAATAGCAATAAACAGAGTTTGGGGGAAATGAAGCTGCCAAAAAGTGTGGGTTTACAAGGCTCATAAACAAGGTCACAAAGCAACTCAAGACACCAGAGCAATGCAGTGGTTCACGGTACTCCAAGAAAGGATTTTGATGTTGAGAGACTGGTTCAGCAAGACTTTAATTGGAAACAAACTGGAAGTCATTTGAATAGCTGAAGAATGCCAACATAGATTATACATTGGGTTTACCAGCCTAGTCAAACAAAACCAGTCAGGTTCAGTGACTGCAGAGAAAGAAACTATGTGCACATTCTTTGCCAAGAGTTCATTCATCATGGGATCTAATCAGCTGAATTCTGAGAAACTTCATCCATCACTTGGAATCTGTAAGGAATTTCAGATTCAAATATTCTTCTGAAAAGCTGTGGCCCAGCTCAGTGAATAAAGGAACCAGCCTTGGACTTGTCATTTGGTGAGATCCTGCTCTCCTGGAAAAGCCAACCATGATGGGTATCACTGTAGGCTTTGGATATGAGTGTTCTACTTACTGACAGCCTGCACTGCTTTCCCATATTTATAGCAGTTGAGTAGATGGAGTCCTGTAAACACCTCAGACCTTTTGGAACAGACTCATGTCTGGTTTCCATGAGCTATTCCACAATTAACTGAGTTGAGTGCGATAACGGAAGTCGCGTTGCTACCAACC
This sequence comes from Aegotheles bennettii, assembly GCA_013398125.1. Lineage (NCBI taxonomy): Eukaryota > Metazoa > Chordata > Aves > Caprimulgiformes > Aegothelidae > Aegotheles > Aegotheles bennettii. Next base: position 42,359 of record VZRW01006054.1, on the reverse strand, counting down.
ATCCATGTACAGCAGCACGGGTGGATTGCAACCAGCCCTTCACTCTACACTTCTTCATTTTGTCAGAAATGGCAGAGTGTCACAGTTCTGCCACCTTCTCCCAGCCTGACTGGTCATGGACTGGTTAAAAAAAAAACAAACACCCAAGACCAGTTTCCCAGTCTGGGGCAGCGTGAAGACTCCCCACCTACAGCATTATAGGTGAGCAGCCATGGGATGATGCTGTGCACAAGCCCAGGGGAAGCATTTCCACCCACACTGCAGATTCACAACAGCCCCTAATTTCCATAACCTTCACCTTGAGTTTTGAAAAGAACCAACACCTCAGGTCAAAGCAAACGTCCCGTGTCAGAAGAAGGGATCCATTGTCAAGGCTAAGTGAAATGGACTGCAAGAGAGCCCGGCAGTCCCTGAAGGCCTGCACCCCTTAAATACATTTAATACATGTGAGCAATGACTTACTGACTTGCCTGTAGGTATGGAATGAAAAGCCAAGGAAGAAGAGGAAAGAATAATCTAGATAAATGACTATATTCCCCGAGGTGACATCCAGTCAGAGCGGATCCTCAGCGCCGTGCAAGTTTTAACAGAATTGTGCCTAGTGAACAGAGGGATACATGACTTATATGCTGCTGAACTACATGCCTCTTAGCTTATGCTCAGCCTCTCCTAGGAAGATCTAAGGACAGTTCACTCAGCTGCACTAAATCCATTTGATGTGAAAAGAGAGTGTGTGCGAGGGGGGGCACTGCGCAGGGCGCTGCGATGTCAGCGTGGGGGATTAGGGCTGCATGCTACACCCTCTCATTTCAGCCTGCACACACTGTCGAGCACCAGCTTGATGGCTGCTCCCAGGCATAGCTGATGGCTGCGGGGGAGGGTTAAGAGCTACATATTTCTACCCTCTGCAATTATTTTCTTTAAAGTGCTGAAAGTGGAAAATCAAGAGGAGAGCAGCTGAACAGCCTGACAGATTTATCTTCTTCAGGGAGAGAGCACATACACCTGCACAGGCACCTTCTTCCTTGAAAAAAAGATAAATCCTAAGTGATTGCTATCTGCAGTCCTAACGTGCTGGGTGCAGAGAAGAAATTTCATGAAAGGTAAGTTAATCCAACCCCTCCTGTTGCCAGATGCTCTCCTCTGAGGTGCAGCTCTGAACAGCCCATAGGCACTGTGGGTTTTAAAGGTCTCTCCACAGACCCAGACCTGGTGATTTCTTTGTTCAGAAAATTTCTTCTCACTGTAGCTCTTTTCCCAATTTAACCAGTTCAGACTCCTACCACACAGCTAAAGTATGAGCCTGCTGAGAATTGGGAACCTCTGAGACTGCTCTGCCCACACCAGTCCTTCCCAGACCAGAAAAATCCTTACTTGTAATGACATTTCTATCAGCATCAGCAGCTTCTTGATCCCAATCCAGACAGGCTTCCCTTTGACATTCTGTGCAATAGTGCTGCGTTCCTTGTCTTTGAAGTTACCCAGGAGCTGGGGGGGGAGAAGAGAAGAAAAAAACCAATCAACAAGAGAAGACTGTCAGCAGGAGTAAAACCAACTCAGGAAGAGGGGGGTGAGAAGCTAGGAGGCATTCTAGCCTAGAAGGACAATTTGCTGCAATATATCCAGGCAAGGCAAACACAGATTCTTTTATTCAATAGAGGTTCTTTCCATAACATCTCTAATCAGTGATTCTCCTTTAGGATCCATTGTAGGTTCTCTCCAGACTGAAGTGTAGAGGAACACAATGGCTCGAGCTACAATAAGTCCTCAAAATCGCTGCGAGAGTGCCCGTGCCTCTCAGGCTTCAGTGATATTATCATGATATTATCACATCTTTCAAGTTTGAACAAAAAAATTGCCTGTTAAGTTTATTTTAAGAGCCTTCAATATTCCCTACAATTTCCACTACGGCACAGAGTAAGAAGCCATTAAGGGCACAAATTGATAAAGAACCTGTAATCTCTCCAGCACCAAACACCTTCATTTGATGTTCTTCCACTTAACGAGAGCTTGGTGCCCTCCCAGCACATTCAGGGTAAGTACCCTGATCATATTCATTACCCACTTCCATGCCCTCACAATCTTTCAATCCACTCCACAAACTTTTTCCCTGTTCTCTCCTTTTGCCTTCATTTATTGCAAGGAAAAGGAATCCAGTGAAGCCTGGTACCTTGTGACACAACGGGAAGTGGGACAGTGTTCCCAAAAGCAGAGCTACTGCAAAATCACTCATTTCCAGCAAATGTTGAGCTTGTTTGTCATCCTTGAACTTTTTCTCACCTCCAAAGCCTCCATCAGCTGCTCCCCTGTTGCGATGTTGGGCACGTGAATGGTAGTGCTGAAAGCATTCAGCATCTCCATCTCCTGCAGGACATCTTTGCGACTGGTGGTGCCGATGATCAGAAGCTTGCGACCCTGCCCACACAATGCAACAAGGGTCAAGAAAGGACAAACAAGAGAGGAACGAGCCCTGGGAAGCTCCAGCTAGCTATAAATGAAAAATACCACTTCAAATCAAATCAATAGAATGAAATCTGTCAGTCATTGAAGGAGTCAACATCAACCATACGTGAGTAGGATCAGATTCCAGAAGTCAGAGCGATGCCACCAACGGGGTGACAGAAGCATGGTATGCAGAAGACCCATACTCAAAGCTTCCCCACCTCTAAACTCATCATTATCAAGAGCTGACTCCTCATTATGAGTGAAAAGCATGAGCGAGCACTCCATTCCCAACACAGGAATCACCGAGGAGTGCTCAGCGAACAGCCTGTCTGCAGGAACCCTGTGGGCATGTGAGTTCTGTGCCGCTGGACAGACCCTCCCAATGGTTTCCCAGCTCATGCTCTAAGAGCAGAGGTTGCCCCAAGTTCCTAAGGCTCCCCAGTGCCAGAATGGTTGGATAAAAACATCTGGGAGCCTCCGAGTTCCAACTGACAGTGCACACACCAGTCGGTGTTGTTGGCCTGAGCAATAACAGGGTTTGTAAATACTCTAAATATAATAACATTATATATTATAATAAATAATAGAGCAATGCCTGGAAAACAACAACTGCCAATAAAAATCAACTTCCGTGAGTTCATCTTGCAAATGCCACCTCGATGTTGTCCATGTCCTTCCAGTGTCCAGACACTGGTAGTGTTGGCTGATGGAAGGAGCTGGGGGGTTATGAGCTGTGATCAGCCCCTTTCCCAGTTCAGACACGAGGAGGGGCCTGGCTGGCCAAGGATGCTCCTCACCAGCTCTACACAAGTTCAGCTGATGCTCAGAGACAAAGAGTAAAGTTCTATATTTTGACTTTGGGACACAAAAGTCTGTTCATCATTATTGAAAAAAAAAGGAACAAATGAAAACCCTAAAATCCAATGGCACAGAGCAGCCAGGATTCACTTCACCAGTGCCCTGCATTCCTTTGGCAAAGGATGGAAACCTGCTTAAACTTCACAGGTCTTTGAGGAAGATGAGGCATCTTCACACTGTTTGCTCCCCTCTCCCTGAGCACCATTGTACTCACTGACCTGTGTGTGACCAGAGCACCCTGCTTGTGTGGGGGACAATGAGCAAGCACCAGAACTGGTCACGAACTCCAGAGCTCACTCCAGGTCTGTGTTTAGCCCAGGAGAGCAGGAGGAAGCAATGCCTGGCATGATGAAACCAGAGCACAGCCCAGGTCAGGAGCTTCACACAAGGCACTGCCAGGGAGGCCCCGTGCTGACCCTGCTGTGCACCCAGCACTGTCCTCAGTGTCCTCAGCTCAGGAGGGACCACGCTCACCAGCTCAGTCACCTCTCCAGAGGGGGATCCTCAGAAACCTGCTGCGCAATTTAATGGGGAAAGCAGCCAATTCCAGAAGCTGGAGAGGGACTGGTGCCAAGGGCAGGGAGCGATGGGACGAGGGGGAACGGGTTCCAAGTGCCAGAGGGGAGATGGAGATGGGATGGGAGGGAGAAATTGTTTGGTGTGAGGGTGGGGAGAGCCTGGCCCAGGGTGCCCAGAGAGGCTGTGGCTGCGCCTGCCTGGCAGTGTTGAAGGCCAGGTTGGATGGGGCTTGGAGCACCCTGGTGTGGTGGGAGGTGTCCCTGCCCGTGGCAGGGGGTTGGAACATGATGATCTTTAGGGTCTGTTCCAACACAAACCATTCTATGTCCTCTATTTTCCTCTGTCTTACTTCCCCCTCACAGCTCCAGCAGCAAAGTGCCAGAGAAGAGGAGCTGGGTGTGGTGGGTCAGCACGCAAGGGAAAGCTGAATCACAGCACAAGGCTTCCACAACTTGCAGTACCAACTTGTGTTGTGGCTCCATCAACCAGGAACATCCCCTACAGATCAGTCCTGGCTCTCCCCCAACCCTGAGATAGACACAACCAGGGAAGTGGGAGGAGAGGCTACTAAGGAGATACTCGGGCTGCCATCAGAAGATGGCACTGGGTGAGCTTTAAGGTCCCTTCCAACCCAAACCAGTCTGGGATTCTGGGATTCCTGAACTGAAACGCCAGGTTTCAAACTGCAGTGGGAGCAGAGAATGCTTTAGTGCCAGACAAAACCCACCTGGCTGGTGGCACATGGCAAGCAGAAGGTGGTCTGAATGTCTAAAAATATCTGTAGGTAGCCTTGAGAAGGGCAGAGCATGTCTGCAGAAAGCATAAATACAACCACTCTGCAGGCTGCTGCTCCCAGTATGCTCTGCCTGCCCACAGCTCTACCAGCACGCATTATTTGGTTCATTTTTTATGGTCATTCTGTAAAAAGCCAGGAAAACATTTTATCATTTTACAAGTTTGAGCCAAGTCTGATCAATTCAGTACGGTCTTGCATGCAAAGATGGAAAACCAAGGCACTCAGTGGAGAGTGAATGAATGGCATTTGATCCTCACTCCTCCAAGGAGCATAAGTTGAGGGATTCAGAAAGCCCCATCAGCTGCTCATCTTCAGCTAAAGCACTTAATAGATCAAGAAGAATAAATTATGCTCAGAAACTGAGAAGCTTTTCACCTACTTGAAGAGAAAATTTAAGTGGTCTTCACCTTTGGAAGAGGCTGATAAAACAGTTTAAACGTGGGCTTGGAAGCTGTGTGAGATGAGTCCCCAAAGAACACTTGAACCACCACCTGATGGGGAACCATGGAGGTGTGGGACCCACCCCTCTGACATTTCCTTTGAAGTTCCCACCCAAGGACAAGGTTAAAAGGTGCCTTCAACTTGCTAAGAGACACTTGGGATAACAGCACACGTGACAGCAGAACTGATGCATGCTTAAAATCTTCAGGACACAGAGATGGGCATTACCAGCAGGTCTGATGGAGAAATATTCACCTCTGCTCTGATTTACTTTGCTTTCGTGGTTGCTCTGTATCTCCCCAACACACTGTCCCCAGTGAGCTTCTGTTCAATTAATAAACGATGCTGAGATAGCTGATATTATGTCTGCTATAACTCAGCATCAGCCCTGTAAGGAGAATTTCTGCCAGCTTATTCAACTGTAACACATCACCCACGTGCTGTAAGGCACCTTGAGCCACTTCTCTCATTATACAGGCGAGGTGTCAGGGTACAAAGGAAGCCAAAGACAGACTTTGAACAGAACTAAGACCTCCAAAACACACGTCAAGCCCTTCTTGCAAGCACAAAGCCATGCAAAGCTGTCCCACCACGACCACTGTGCTTTGTAAGCTCCAGTAATCATTTCACAAATTATTTATTACTGCATGGAATCACACAGAATCCCAGAATCCTAGGGGTTGGAAGGGACCTCGAAAGCTCACCCAGTCCAACCCCCCTGCCAGAGCAGGGTCACCCAGAGTCCATCACACAGGAACGCATCCAGGCGGGGTTTGAATGTCTCCAGCCAAGGAGACTCCACAGCCTCTCTGGGCAGCCTGGTCCAGTGCTCTGGCACTCTCACAGGAAAGAAGTTCTTCCTGAGATTCACATGGAACCTCCTGTGCTCCAGTTTGCATCCATTGCCCCTTGGCCTATCATTGGTCAGCACTGTAAAAAGCTTGGCTCCATCGTCCTGCCCCTCACCCTTTACAGATTTGTAACCATGGATGAGGTCACCCCTCAGTCTCCTTTTCTCCAAGCTGAAGAGCCCCAGCTCCCTCAGCCTCTCCTCATAAGGGAGATGTTCCACTCCCTTCATCATCTCTGTGGCTCTGCACTGGACTCTCTCAAGCAGTTCCCTGTCCTTCTTGAATTGTGGGGCCCAGAACTGGACACAGGACTCCAGATGTGGCCTCACCAAGGCAGAATAGAGGGGGAGGAGAACCTCTCTGGACCTACTGACCACCCCCTTTCTAATGCACCCCAGGATGCCATTGGTGCCTTGGCCACCAGGGCACATTGCTGGCTCATGGTCATCCTCCTGTCCACCAGGACCCCCAGGTCCCTTTCTCCTACACTGCTCTCCAGCAGGTCAGCCCCCAGCCTGTACTGGGGCATGGGGTTGTTCTTCCCCAGATGCAAAACTCTGCCCTTGCCCTTGTTGAATTTCATTAAGTTGCTCCCCACCCAACTCTCCAGCCTATCAAGGCCTCTTTGAATGGCAGCACAACCTTCTGGTGTGTCAGCCACTCCTCCCAGTTTAGTGTACAGGGATCGTGTCAGTAACAGCTTCCCATGAACTGTGAGCATTTTAGGGGGGAAAAACTGCTCAAGTGCAGCCAGCAAGCCAGGATCTGTTCCCAAAATACTGCTAAGAGCATGTGTAAGAGCCTGACACAACAGCCAAGACAACAGTCAGTGGCTTGAAGGATGCAACCTCAGCAACTCCTACACTGCTAAAGTCCATGCTTGATTATAATAAAAATGAAGTCTAGTTTGGGGTTTCATCAGGAACTAAAAGGTCTCACCAGGATGTGAGCAGCACAGAGATGTAATGGGTGAGGGGAGTTTCACCTCCTCTAACTTCAGATGTCCACGTATGAGCTCATTCTCTGCATTTCCTCCTCGTTAATGTAGCCCAGATGGCACAGACCCCTCCCAGAGAGCTGCCTCCACCCCGGGCTCATCCAGCAAACCATCTGCTGAACAACTACCCAAGCCACTGACAGCCACGTTTAGTCAGCTGGATCCCAACCTCGCTGTAAATCAGGCCAGAGGACAATCACTCCACACACAAAAATGACTCTAAAGGACTTATTACCATTTGGAAAAGCCACAGGAATTGGTCACTGTGGTGAGTTCTGGGAGAACACCAGCTCACGCTGAACCTCACTCCAAACACAACCACCCAGACATTTTTAGAATAGGAAGAGAGTAAAATCAAAGACATTATTCTGCTGCCTGGACCCAGAGTGCTCTTCCTTTAAAGGTACCACACAACCTGGCCATTGCAAATCCATCACTGAACTGGAGACATCGGAGGGAAGCCATGGGGATGGTCAGAATTCTGGAATAACCTCCCCTAAGGGGGTCTTGGTAAGCTGAGAGAGAGCAGGTGTAGAGGAGGTGAGGGGGCAAATCGCTGTTTCTCATCATCAAAGCAAGGGAGCACTGTATGGAATTATCAAGCATCACTTTTAAACTGAGCAAAGGGTGTTTGCTTTCACCATAAATCACAGAACCATTGAGGCTGGAGGAGCCCTTCAAGCTCACCCAGTCCAACCCCCACCTCCACCCCCACTCACCCACATCACCCAGTGCCACATTCAGACGTCTCTTG
>VZRW01006054.1:1578-34456 GCA_013398125.1 Aegotheles bennettii | reverse complement strand
CCCTCCCAGGGAAGGAATTGTCCCTCATGGCCAACCTGAATCTCCCCTGCTGCAATTTCAGGCCGTTCCCTCTCGTCCTTTCCCTGTGGGCACGGCAGAAGAGACCGATCCCCCCCTCACCCCAACCTCCTCTCAGGGAGCTGGAGAGAGCCAGGAGGTCCCCCCTGAGCCTCCTCTTCTCCAGGCTGAACACCCCCAGCTCCCTCAGCCATTCCCATCAGCCCTGAGCTCCAGGCCCTTCCCCAGCTCTGGTCCCTTCTCTGCACCCCCCCTCAGCCCCTCGATGTCTCTTTTGCAGTGAGGGGCCCAGAACTGACCCCAGCACTTGAGGTGCAGCCTCACCAGTGCCCAGCACAGGGGGACAATCCCTGCCCTGCTCCTGCTGGCCACACTGTGCTTGATGCAGGCCAAGATGCCATTGGCCTCCTTGGCCACCTGAGCACACTGCTGGCTCATCCCCAGCTGCTGTCACCCCCAGGTCCCTTTCTGCCACTCTGCCCCAGCCTGGATCAGTGCCTGGGGAAAAAGTCTGGGTGAACTCAAGCAAGGACAACACTAAGAACAGCAAAACCTTCACAAGGTTCAAAAGCAGCAGGACAAGTTAACAGAGGTCAGATCCAGCAGTGACTTTTAGATATCTGTTGGGATCCATGCTCAGGACCCTGAGCTGCTGGTTGAAAACCCCTCAGAGCAGATGGCTGCTCTGCAAAACCCTGCTTCAAGTTTTTTAACAGCTCCACCCAAAGGGTGCTGATTTTTCCCTGCTTTCTCCAAAAGCAGCCATCAACTTGCTACCTTTAAACTTGACCCACTGGAAAACCAGTTCCCGTAGAACAAGCCTAATCCCTGCTGTATCAATTACTGACACAAAATGAAGTGTCAGGAGTCCCTTGTACTTTTCAAAGTTCCAGGCAACTTGTTCAGCAAACAAGTGGAAACCCTACAAGTCAGAAATGTTTTGCCCCAGGCATTACCACGGAAGCATGAGAAGCCATCAAGCCAAACTGGAAAAGCTGCCCTTGTCCAGCGACTCCACAGTGGGAAGGCACCACAGGGCATCACTGGATTTGCTCCTGCTGTTGTGACTTGGACTGCCCAAGTGTCCCCATTCTCACAAATCTTAGAATCAAAGAATCATTATGGTTGGAAGGGACCTCCAGGGTCATCAAGTCCAAGCTTTATCCCACCATATTCCTAACCATAAATCTTTACGTTTTTAAGCCTTGATTTCCCCCACAGCCAGTGCCAGGCCAACGTGTGCAGTCCATGGAGACCAGGATTTGAGCTGAACTCCCAGAAATCAGCACAACACGACAGTGGCTGCCAGGTAAGGAGGACCCAAGCTTTTCAGCAGCTTCACAACATCTGGTGCCAGATCACAGAATCACAGAATCCCAGAATCCTAGGGGTTGGAAGGGACCTCGAAAGCTCATCCAGTCCAATCCCCCCGCCAGAGCAGGGTCACCCAGAGTCCATCACACAGGAACGCATCCAGGCGGGGTTTGAATGTCTCCAGTGAAGGAGACTCCACAGCCTCTCTGGGCAGCCTGGTCCAGTGCTCCGATCCATTACCAGGGCTCCTCCAGGCCTAGCTCTTCCATCAACAGACCAGGGACAGCCACCTCACTCCAGCCTGGATTCATCCTGCCCATTTTTAGGCAAAGAGAGTGCTCCAGTTCCGAGTCCAAGATGCCCCTATCCTGATGGGGGGACACCAGTAGAGGTGTGTGTCTTGCCACGCTGCCTTTTAGGTGTGGGGTAACCCCAGATTTCACCTCTCTTCTCCAGGGATTTGATGTGAATCCAGGATACAATCCTGCAGGGAACCACGACATTCCAAGAGGAATTACTCTTAAACAGACTTCATTTTCAAGCACTGGGGGATTGATCGTTACTGCATCGACTACTGAGGACAAACCAGGACATTAAGGAATTAAACAGACTCTGCCACAAGCAAATGGAGTCTCACGTGTCGTGGATGACAGAATTTCAGCAAATCCAAGCAGCTGTAGGCAAGGGGAGTTGAGGGAAGCTTAAACCATGCCATAACCAAGCATTGGGGGGTACTGAAGCGCCTCTCTCAGTCACCCCCCAGCTGTTTACCTTGGGCCCCTGTATATTGTGTGTGGTTTGGGGTATCAACAATCCTTCACACATAATGGGAGAAACCCCAATTCCCCAGGTTTACAAGTACAAAGGGAATGTCACTGTTGCATGATTGCATGATTGGAGTTGCTTCCAGTCCACACCAAGTGCCGTGGAATCGGGAATACATCTGGGATCACAGAATCACAGAATCCCAGAATCCTAGGGGTTGGAAGGGACCTCGAAAGCTCATCCAGTCCAACCCCCCTGCCAGAGCAGGGTCACCCAGAGTCCATCACACAGGAACGCATCCAGGCGGGGTTTGAATGTCTCCAGCCAAGGAGACTCCACAGCCTCTCTGGGCAGCCTGGTCCAGTGCTCTGGCACTCTCACAGGAAAGAAGTTCTTCCTGAGATTCACATGGAACCTCCTGTGCTCCACTTTGCATCCATTGCCCCTTGTCCTATGACTGGTCAGCACTGTAAAAAGCTTGGCTCCATCGTCCTGCCCCTCACCCTTTACATATTTGTAACCATGGATGAGGTCCCCCCTCAGTCTCCTTTTCTCCAAGCTAAAGAGCCCCAACTCCCTCAGCCTTTCCTCATTCCCCCCTTTCCCCCATAACTTTCATAAATTGGCAAAAGCCTCCAACGTTCCGGCGAGGAAAGGGGCTGGGGGCCTCTGGGAGCAGTGGAAGGGCATCCACGAGAGTGGTGGAGAGCACCTCGCTCAGGCAGACCCTTCCCAACAGTGCACAGATTGCACGTCCAGCTTAGCGCGGGGATGCCGCGAGGGTCTTTCACCCTTTGAGCCAATTGTTAGCTTTTCAGGGGAACCAGCAGGGAAGCACATGTGAAACCTCTGTGGGGCTGGTGAGTGGCTCCATGCCTTGTGTGACTCTGCATGTAGATGAAGCAGCTTTGGCTTTCGGAGCTGCTGCTGCTTAGTTCTCAGAGAAGTCCTTTTCTCCCGCGTGGCTCCCTGCTGCGAGAGCCCTTTTCACTCTTTCCATCCCCCCCCAGTCCCTTCTCCTGCACAACACAGGGAAACTCCATTGAAATAAAGACCTAAGAGAACATGGGTTATTTTCTTCTCTTCAATCCGTTGTAGAAAAAGCTTTTTAATTGGTTTAAAAAAAAGATGCTAAGCAAAATGCAACGTCTTTCAGTGCTCCTGGAGCAGTAGTAACAGATAGCACTATTCAAGCATTGCTGAGTGGGGATACACAGCAAGCTGGAGCTCAGACTGGGAATTTAAAGCAAATTCAGAGATGTTTCCAGTTCCTTTAAAACCTGTGTTTACACCCAAAACTTCGGCAAAGTCCAAACAAGCCAGAAAACCCAAAAGCTTCCAGTATTTGCCCTTCCCACAGCACGTTAAGATGACACTAATTGGTTTAGAAGAGGGGAGCCTGGGAGGCAGTTTTCATGAACCAACCCCTCCAAGACACACACCTCAATGTATAATTAATCACACTGCATCCCAGAGCTGCTCCTCTTGCACACGGAGCCTACAGCAACTGTAGGAAGCTGCTTGCACACTGAGCACCCCCTGCAAGGGATGTGACAGCACCCTGGGAATGCATCATCTGGGCCACAGGGATGGGAGCAGCAGAGCCACTGCCCGAACGTGTCCTCCCCTTCCCACCCCCTCCTCGTGCAGTTCCAACTGCTCCATCACCCCCGTTCCTGAGCTTTCCAAATCAACTCTGTATTTTAGGCCCCTTTGTCTGGTGAAGCAGCAAAGAGCCCACCTGGGAGCAGTGGAGAACAGGTCCTGTCTCTGTCTCCCCAGCACCCTGCCAGCAGTTTCTCTCGGCATAGGGACACTCCTGGCACATCCCAGGACTCGCTGTGTTTACAGGGAATGAACCTGAGCCACGATCCCAACCCCATGGAAATTCCTGCTGGTTTGACCTCGTGGAGCAGGTTGGTACCACTGATGCTGGTGAGAGGTCTGGCAAACAAACCTTATGGAGACCAGCTGAGGGAACTGGGGTTATTGAGCCTGGAGAAGAGGAGACTGAGAGGAGACCTTATTGCCCTCTACAACTACCTAAAGGGAGGTTGTAGTGAGGCTGCTGTTGGTCTCTTCTCCCCAATGGCTGATGACAGGACGAGAGGAAATGGCCTCAAGTTCCATCAGGGGAAGTTTAGGTTGGAGATTAGGAAGAAGTTCTTTACTGGGAGGGTGGTTGGGCACTGGAATGGGCTGCCCAGGGAGGTGGTGGAGTCACCGTCCCTGGGGGGTTTCAACAAACGGGTTGATGAGGCACTTGAGGCCATGGTCTGATGGTCTGATGGTCAGGAATATGATGGGATAAAGGTTGGACTTGATGACCCTGGAGGTCCCTTCCAACCAGAATGATTCTATGCTACTCGTGTACACTGAATGCACGTATCTGCACTCCAGATTACAACAAAAGCCCTGGAATCAGCCTCTACTTCCAAAGAAACAGCTCCCCAAGGGAATGAGCCATCTCAGAGGGGACTCAGAAGCTTAAAAACCCCAAGAGTCTCCATGCCCAAATTCAATCTTTCTCACAGTGAACATTCACATCAGAAAAGGCCTTCTTATCCATGACTGTGCCTCTGTTTTGGTTTATTAATGAAAACAATTAATCCCCCCAAGCCACGACTATCTCGGGGAACTCACAAGAAACAAATGCCAGAAGAAACCCATCAGCAGAACCTCCAAACTAGGTCAGCCCAAAGGGTCCATCCAACCCCATGTCCTGATTTCCACAGTAGCCAACAGTGGACACTTGGAAAAAAAAAGAAAAAAAAAGAAGAAAAAAAAAAGCACAACCCCACAACATCAATCAAACAGTGACATTTCCTCAGAAAACTCTCTCTCTGCCCTCCAACAATTTATGGCTTAAGTCACCATAATATTGGCTGTCAACCCAAAGTCTTCCAGCCTCAAGGGCATTTCAAACATTGCAAAGTACAAACCTCTAGCAACAAGCATAAACTTGGCAAATATCTGAGAGCTCCAAGCCCTGTGTCCTGCTTTCAGGGCGACTCGGGTGCCAGCAGAAGTGCGTCTGAGCAGCAAAACACACCCAGAGGATGCAGAGATAAAATGGACAACTTCGTATTTTAAGTTCCTTCAACCAGTGAACCAGATCAAGTCCTGTTTTCCCCCATCAATTCCCAGGAACGAGCATTTCCTGGCACTGGGGAAACACCCACACTAGGACAATGATTACATGAGATCATGATGATCAGAAACGGTTGTGCTGCTGCTCCAACGTGTGGAAACACCACCCAAGGTTTGCATTGAAGAATTCACCTGGCATGGAAAGCTTCCTGGGAAAAAATCTTTATTCTCCCAGGTTGAGAGTCACAGGGGGAACTTCAGGGCCTGGGGCATCAAAGTCCTATATTGGAGAGGTCTTTTCACCAGACTCTTCAGTGAGAACAATACTCAGGCACACGTTACTGCTCCCAGGATATTAAAAATGACCAAAAAATTGAGTTCACCCAGAAGAAGAAGCACTCCTCTGCTTCTTCCTTGAGGCCATGGTCTAATGGTCAGGAATATGATGGGATAAAGGTTGGACTTGATGACCCTGGAGGTCCCTTCCAACCAGAATGATTCTATGATTCTATTCCTGACACAACTGCCAAGGTTTTCCTGTTAGTGTGTTCATTATTTATGCAGATACTTTCACCCATGTAGCAGAATTGCAGTGAACAACAGGGAAAATGGCAAACAAAAAGGAGTCGTCCCTGCCTGTGTCCCCTTTAGCACAAGCTTCAGAAACGTCACCACTTGTGAGGTCCTTAAATCCCATCAAGCCAGAAAGTGCAAATAGCCAGGGTCAGCCGGAGATGCGAGATCCCAAGCTTTCCTCACCCTTTGTAATTAACACCTGAGAATTTCAAGTGAAGAACAAATCAAACCCCTGACATCCACTATTACTTAGGAATTGATTTCTCAATCAGGAGGGAGTGTGGGGGTGAGACAGGGATTGATTTGGACCGAGCAGCTCCTCTGTTCATTGGAAAGCAGACAGCTTGCTGTTGAAGTTTTGTATGGTGAAGGTTAAACTTGTTTCCTCAGTCAGCATTTCTAGGGCTAAATACAGAAAATTCAGCCTTAAGTAATTAGATAATTAAAGCTGAATCCTCTGTGGTTATCCCAGAACTGTCTCACTGAATGAACAGCAGCAGGCTGGGATTAACTTGACTGAATCAGAGACAATGGCACCAATATCACTGGCAGCACAGCAGCTCTCAGCATGACACAAAGCTCTCCACTGTCAAAATTATTACAGGAGCAGGGCACCTCACCCCTCAGTTGCTTTCTTACCTGAGGGGGGGCCTTCTTTAGCAGTACAAGAAGGGCTTGCAACACCAGATTAGAGAACCGTGGTCCAATTGGGACATAATCTGAAATGAAAAATGCATTTTAATGCCCACATTTAAACCACTCACTGCATCAAAACCAGTTCAAGGCTCCCAAAGTAAATGGTCCAGATCGTTTCCAGTTTGCAACATTTCAATATTGCAAACATTTCAGCACTTCTGCACCGCAGACATGTCTCTCTCTCATTGTTCTAACTCACCTAAAAGTCTCTCGATGTCGTCCACAACGACACAGCTGAGCTGGGACTTGTAGGCATCGTCAAAGATCTGCAAAACAGCAAAGTGACTCATTGCTAAATCTCAGCAGCAGAACTACAACAGTCATGATGGGACCTGCTGATGTGTTTTTAGCTAAATACAGCAGTACTTAGAGGAATAAACAGAAAATGAGAAGGATAAGTACCAAGAGGCTAGACTGTACCTGCATTTAATAAAACACCACCATCTCAACAAGCTCAGTGTTGTTCACTTACCCCATATACTTCCCACAAAGCCAGCTGCCCTGTGTTTAACTGCAAGCCATGGACAAAACAGGGCACTATTCCCCTGATTTTTGAAGCCAGAGCAATACTGATAACATAACAACACACACACAAATCCCCCACAACTGTTATGCAATTATGAAGCTTTTCTGCCCAGGCTGGCTACTGGTTACCCTCTGTAACAGCAAACTGCAGGGAGAACCTGCTCAGGTAGGGATGGAGCCTCCACATCACCTTCACAGAGCAGCAAAGCAGTGTCCTGGGAAGCTCTGGGTTTACACAATAAGCAGCAGTGAGGACACAGCAGTGAGGACATCAGTGGTACTGCCTCCTGCAGACACCGATCCAAGTGACATCCACAGGCTCCTTTCTGAATGTAAATTACAAACTGCTGCTCTTAAACTACACAATCCTGCAACAAACTGACCCAGAGTAACACCTCACTCAGTATCATTCAGCTGGAAGGATGAGTGCAGCTTGCTTCAGTCAATGGCATCTCCTTCCTTCCACCTGGCTACTTGAAATGATTTAAGGTGTTCAGCTTCTTTGCATCTCTCTACCCCCCAAGTTGTCAAAACTCTTGTTTAACTAAACTTCACCACCTCAAAACTGCCTCTAGTCTCATTCAGGCAGGATCCATTCTTTCCAAATGCAAGCCTAAGCCCTTCCTGGCTTCATCTTTGTAGACAGAGCTCCAGACTTGCTCATCACAGATGTTTCATTCCACTGTTAGTCACGATGACATATCAGACCCAGTTGGGACAGAGCCTTGGAATCTTCCCTGAGTCACTCAGCATTCCTACCACAAAAACATTCATTAACTTTATAAATAAATATGTGGATGGGAATTTAGGACCTACAGAGAGCAAAAAACACAAATCCCAAGAGCAATTCACTTCTCTGCCCACTAGAGAACACAGAATTGGATTGTAAGCAAACAGGAGAGTGACACACAAGAGCACCTTCTTCATAGCCTGGCACTTGGCCGTTTCAGAAAATCCGATCATCTTATCAGGAGAGCAGATCTTGATAAAGGGAAAGTTGGATTCTTCTGCTATCTTCGCTGCTAACGCAGTCTTCCCACTGTGGGGGGGACCTGGAATGAAGGACAAAGTAATGAAAAAAACAGGGAGGCAACAGTACTTTCCTTCTACTCACAGAAGGAACACACTGACTCCCAGCACAATGCAACCCTCCAGATGGAAGGGAATTAATGCAACTCTTTGAGCACAGGCAGACCAAGCTGCCATGAAACCAACACAAAAGAGAACTTGACACATCTTGTACACATTTTGTACACATTTGTGCCACAGCACAAAGATTAGCAAGTGTTTGTATTCTGGAGAAGCCTCTGGAACTACGTTTATGCCCTTCCCAAATATGATTTCTGCAGGTACTGTGGCAAACAAGTCAACAGCATGAACCCCGGGCAAATATTGACAAAGACATTTTGTTATCTGCCTGAATTCACAGCAGAAGAATTCAAACAGACACCAAAGACACATCTTAGTCCATAAATCCAGTGCAAATCAATTGGGAGTGCAAGAAGGCATTGCATGCCCATGATATGCTGGCCACACACACACAGAATTGTTCAGGGGATCTATTCAAGGTTCATTTCAAAGCCACAGACCACAAAGCAATAGTGGTAATCCACGTTTTTTGACTCCAGGAAAAGAAAGAGGGAAGTGCAAAATAACAAATTCTATTCCAGTATCTGTAACATGGATACTGGGACTCATTTCCTAGGCTCTTCATAGCCAGTGAGAGTTTAGATAGAGAGCAACCCACCTCTGGAACAGCAGACACCTAAACGTGGCCAGATGAACCATTGTTTGAACTCAGCTAATCACAGGGATGAGCTCTCCAGTGACTCCAAAGAGAATCTGGACAACTCACTCAGCTAGAGATATTCACACTGTGAAATCCCATGTTTGGGTTATAACTGGGTACATTCACTTCTCCACTGTTCCACGAGCAGGATTCCTCTCAGGCTGAGAAGCCAGTTTTAACTTCTAAAGCAATTTCACCCCAGGAAACTGAAAGAGACCAATTCTATCTTTCCTCCCATGTGTTCCTTTTAAATCCAGTTGCAGGACACAACTCAAGACCACTTGGGTAACTGATAGGAACAGTTTACAGGAGTCACTTGGGGTTTTGTACTTTATTTTTTTCCTTAAATTTACCTTCTAGAAGGACGCTGACCAGAGGAGTGCGGTCACTGTTCTTGGTTTGTTGCACAAGCAGCTCCCCATCATCCAACACCCTCGTTACTGGATCACCCCACTTAATAATACCATTCATGATGTAGCTTGCATAATCTTCCTGGTTGGTTCCAAATGCCTGTATTGAGAAAGAGAACACTTCTTTTACCAAGAAATTTCGTATCGCATCAGAAAAACTTGAAACAATTCAACACCTCCAGAAGGACCAGGACCTCTTGAAGATGCTCAAGTGAGGCAGTCAGGACTGGAAGACTCATTGGTGACATTTCAGTTCAAAGGACTGAACACCATTGGGCACTGTGAACATTTAGAAACATCTTTTCAGGTACCCTCAGAAGACATCCCAACCAGTGCAAGATAACAATGGGTTCTGAAACCACATCACCTAAAGGCAATTCTCCTGAGGTTCAAACCTGCTCCCACAGTCCATATCAAAGCACCCATCCAACCACTGAAGCAGCCAAAAAGGCAGAGTGTACACACGATGAGGAGAAGAAGTTCCAACCTGCTCTTTTGATTTGTTCTACTCCTTTTTATGATTCCTGCATGTGACAAAAGGTACAGGACAGAGCCTTGGCACTGCAGGCAGGAAGAGGCTCCCTGCTCTCACTCCTGGGACACAGTCTGTCAGCCCACAGCACACCACTGCATGTCTGATCCCAGGAGGAAGCTGCTACCTCCAGTTGTTAACTGTACTGGGGGATATTACACCAGTTACACAGGGCCTACTTACTGGTTTGATGTCGTTCTCCAAAGATGCAAAGAAGTCTCCTCTTGTCACACGTAAGCTCTCTGCCTTCTCCATATCCACTTCCACTTTGTTGCTGGCCTAATAAAGGCAACAGAAGACACTGAAGCCCAGCAGTACCACACATGACCTCTTACCAACTTCCACCCACAGATCCAACCCTGCAGTTGGTCTGTGTCACTCACAAAAATGTTTCTTAACAGGCCATGGGTTGGTTACCACTGAGCAACCATCACCTTCACAGAGCCACATCCATATGGCAGCCCCACAAAGTCATTGAGTGACAGTTGTTCCACTCCACTGGGAGGGAAGGTGAAGTGAGGAGTATGGCCATGAGGTCCCACTGCAGAGAAGCCACCTCAGCTAAGAACAAGATGGAAGCTCTGCACCATCCTTGTGGTTGCTGTGCTACCTTGACTACATAAACCAAGTGTCCTTGAGGCTCAGACTGGTGTCCAGTGCTGGGAGTGATGTCACCCAAGTGAGATCTCACCTTTAAATTTCTAAAAGTTACTGGAGTTACGTAGGTTCCCTTTAGAGTAGGGAACTCCTCTTCCCATTAAGAGGTTGCAGAAAAAATTGTGGTTATGTGTCTGGGTGTTGGATGGGAAGGGGATGAGATCTCCTTCACTGTGTGACTTTTTTTAGAAAGACAAATTAAAAGTTTGGTGTAACCCAGCTCTGAATCTCCCCACACCACCTTCAGCAACCAAGCCAAACCCAACAATTATTCCCACACCTCTGTTTCAGAGGTTTTCATTTTCTATTCAAACCATGCATTCTCTGTACAAGTCTTTAAGGGGATTGGTAAATATGAGATTTCTTTCTGCTTTGTCTTTGTTTGCTTTAGTTCAACCAAAGCCATGCATCTTCCAAGGCAGCACTATTGGTATTGCTGGGAATAAACCAGCTGCAGTCAGCACAGTTCACACTGTGCTCCCTTCTGAATGAGGAGACCTTATTGCCCTCTACAACTACCTAAAGGGAGGTTGTAGTGAGGCTGGTGTTGGTCTCTTCTCCCCAGTTGCTGATGACAGGACGAGAGGAAATGGCCTCAAGTTCCATCAGGGGAAGTTTAGGTTGGAGATTAGGAAGAAGTTCTTTACTGGGAGGGTGGTTGGGCACTGGAATGGGCTGCCCAGGGAGGTGGTGGAGTCACCGTCCCTGGGGGGGTTCAACAAACGGGTTGATGAGGCACTTGAGGCCATGGTCTGATGGTCTGATGGTCAGGAATATGATGGGATAAAGGTTGGACTTGATGACCCTGGAGGTCCCTTCCAACCAGAATGATTCTATGATTCTATGAGCACCACCTTTACCCCTTCTGCCAATCCCAAACCATCCAGCAACATTCAAAAGCTCATGACTGGAAGCAAAAAGCCAGTAGAGACAGCTCTACTGCAATCACTCCTCAACCACAACCTGAGGTACCTCCAGGAGGTGGCCCAAAGCTGCTCACACTGGAGCCACAAGAGGTTTTTCATTCTTGAAAACAACTTGAAGACTTTATTCAGATGTCTGCAGACTTCAAAGCCAGCTGTAGGTTCATCACTGAGTATGGCTGCATCTCCATTTACTGGGGTTAGTTGTAGATCTGTGAACACGTTGATTGCCTTGGGCAGCTACCAGGAGTTAAATGCATTCAAAACAACTTCCCCAATCCCCAGCACACACACACTGGTTATCCCACACTGACCCCAGGGTGCAGCCTGCTGAGGATCCTGGGTGGAGTCAGAGACAGCAAAAAAAGGCTTGGTCACAGGCTGGTAAGTGATAAGGCAGAAACTTAATTTTTAAGTAGCACAGAGCTAAGCCAAAAGATCTTCATTATTTTCCACCAAAACGTACCCTTGGAAGGCTTTGGAGAATCTTGGAATTTCCCAATTATACCACAACAAATTTCTCTAGATTCCAAAACAAGTATAAATGTCATTAAAAGTTACCTGAGTCTTACAACACCCCTGCCACCACCTGTAATGGTCCTACATGATCTGATAGCTCAGGAGGCAAGAATTTGGGATTTCCAGGAGTTTCTGGAAGGCACCAGCAGCCTTAGCACCTTTGCCTAAGACCAAGGTGATGGATGAGTCAGATAGCTTTGATGCTCAAAGGTGTCTCAGAGACATTGTCTCCTGACTAGGATGATCTACAGGAACAAGGAGCCGTGCACGAGCATGGGAAGGAAAAATAGTAGTAAAAATAATAATAACATCATCATAAAAATAATAAATATAATCACATTCTGCTTGTCTTGTAGAGTAGCAAATGTAGCCTGTAAACAGCAACCTCAGGAGCCTGGACTGGTCAATAAGCCTGTGCCAAAGAGCAAGCTGTAACCAGAGGCTGGCTGAAATGAGAGTTCCTTCTCACACAAACACCCAGGGGTGCCAACTACACCAAACAAGGGGACCTCTAGTACAGCTTGATCACTCTTCCACCTTGCAGACGGAAGTAAAACACTATCAATCCATTCCTGAAGTTGTTTGTACACTTGGAAACAGAGGGGTTTCTTTCTTTCCTGGCCTTTAATGAGTTATATTTTCATTTTTAACACACACTTGGAGAGATTACCAGAAGGGTTTAAATGATTCAGATGAATGACGTCTCTTGATTTTCAATTTGTGCTCTTTCTTCTTGCAGGTGCTTCTCAAAACTAGGTCAGGCCTATGATGTATATTTTACATTTTGCAGTACTCACAGGAGAGAATACAACACCTTAGTGCATCATTTGGCTGAAGGCATCTTCACAATCAACAAGATCATCCAAAAATACCACGGCAAAGTGGTTGGAAAGAACCACAAAGTGTGGCTGCTTTGCATTTGGGAGATATGCACATGTATTATTAAGATGTCAATCACAGACCAACCTAAAGGAGGGCACTGCTCTTCCACAGTTCTCCACTGCCATTTCCTCTTCTCCCACTGTGACATTTTGGCATTTTATTCCAATCAAAACACTAATGGGCCCCAAACTCACCCAAAACTCAAGCATGGGAAAAACATCAACTATAAGCAAAATGAATTATTTAAGGAAAATGTTTTGCTTGGGAAGGGGTGAAAATGCCTCCAGAGGTGCTGATTTTTTGGGTCAGAACACAAGAAAATTAGAAACTGTTGATGTCTGTGGGTTTTTGCTATGGGGAACAATAACTTTCAAGTATAATGGCTATAGAAGAAAAATGAGCAGAAAGAGCCATTTCTCCTTTAGGAAGAATGTTCCCAAGGGATAGAAACATCTAAGCAATCCAGGGATTTAGGATTAAATGCAAACATGATTTGCTTTCTTCACATTCGAGGCTGAGCAGACTTTTTACTTAAAAATGCTGTGGAGCTGATGTCAAAGGCTGCTCTCTGCAGTAATTCACATCAGCTCTTGGCCACCAGAGCAAAGGGGCTGAGCCTTCCAGCCTCCTTCTTCACAAACTAATCATCTCGTATTTCAACACCACCGAATACTGGGGTTTGCATCTGGATTAATACAAACTGACATTTCACAGTCCTTAACTCCTTGCTGGTTAAAGATACACTGAGCTCCCACAACCAGCAAACACTGGGCAAGCAAGGCAACAGCTCCTCGCGAATGGCCGGAGCTGAGAACATTGCAGGGCTCTGTGCACACTGAGATGATCATCAAGTGAGTTCCCCATTTTAAATGGAAGACATTGCATGAGCCTCTCCCAAATCAGACCAAGATTTTAGCATCTGCAACATCTTGGAGCAGAAGATTCCCTCCACAGTTTAAATACTTCCCACAGTGCACGTCTCCTTCTCTTCGCTTGGAGCATGGCCCTGGTGGCATCATCTGCTGTCCTCTGAGGTCTTGTATTAGAAAAGAGCCAGCAGTCGTTCCCCAGCCTACTCATCATTTCATAATCCTTCCTCATGTTTTTTTCAGGCTGAGAAATCCTAAATAACCATTCTTCCAATGAAAACCCTCCTATACCTCCAACCTCCCCGACTGCCACTCCACATCCCAGCTCTCCCACAACCTTCTCAAGGTGGGTGTCCCAGGGACACACAGATTCAAATACCCCAGGGATTTTATCCAGGACATAATCACAGAATCACAGAATCTAAGGGGATGGAAGGGACCTCGAAAGATCATCTAGTCCACCCCCATCACAGCCTCACTTTTGCTCTGTGCACTTCTCCTAGCAAATTCCAATGCTGCATTTGCTTTTTTCAGTGACAAAGACTGAGCTGATAGTCCAAGATCATTGTAACTCCAAGAACTTGACCTTAGCAATGGTCAGGTCAGTCCCTATCACTGCCTGTGCCTTTCTGAATTCTCTCCCCAGTGTACACTGAAGTTCCCTGACTCCATCTGGTGCTCTCACATTATTTCCAATGCCTTCTGCAGTTTTCCCTAGGTGGCCTTCATCTTGGCGACAACAAAAACCACCCATGAGCTTGTAACCTCCCTTCCCCCCTCTTTACAGATCATTTATGAATATATTGAGCTGCATCAGCTCCAGCAGAGATCCCTCCCATGTGACTGGCTGTTCTCACCTCCACCTCTTGTCTCCTGAGCCCAATCCATAAACTGAGCTCAACACTTTCCATTTTTATCAAAATACATTGACAAACAATCCCCTTCTGTCCCCATTGAGCCCTGCAAGAACCACGTGGAGGCCAGGAGATGACAGAGTCATCCAGAATCACGCAAAAGCACAGTGAAAAGGTGGTGTCCATATGAATTTCATCTCCTAAGGTAGGCTGAGACACCATTACCCATTTGGAAGTCAACATGCAAGAAAAGACTCCAAATGTAATTTTTTCCCCTTTTTTTGCCCCAGTGAGAGATGATGGGACTGACCTTGATGTGTCTGTTCATGGCAGTAGACTGAGCAGCTCGAACTAAACCTTCTAACTCAGCACCACTGAAGTTTTTGGTCTCAACTGCCAGTTCTGAGATGTCCACGTCCTCAGCCAGCAGCTGGTGCTCCCGCATCCGCACCGTGTGGATATGGAGAATCTGAAACCGACCCTTCTCATCTGGCAAGCCTAGGAATCAAACACAACTCATCACCCAGTGCCTCGGCACAGCGAGTGCAGCCAAGTCTTTGCCTCTCCTCAATGGTCCTACCTCACAGAATCCCAGAATCCTAGGGGTTGGAAGGGACCTCGAAAGCTCATCCAGTCCACCCCCCCTGCCAGAGCAGGGTCACCTAGAGTCCATCACACAGGAACGCATCCAGGTGGGGTTTGAATGTCTCCAGCCAAGGAGACTCCACAGCCTCTCTGGGCAGCCTGGTCCAGTGCTCTGGCACTCTCACAGGAAAGTTCTTCCTGAGATTCACATGGAACCTCCTGTGCTCCACTTTGCATCCATTGCCCCTTGTCCTATCATTGGTCAGCACTGTAAAAAGCTTGGCTCCATCGTCCTGCCCCTCACCCTTTACAGATTTGTAACCATGGATGAGGTCACCCCTCAGTCTCCTTTTCTCCAAGCTAAAGAGCCCCAGCTCCCTCAGCCTTTGCTCATAAGGGAGATGTTCCACTCCCTTCATCATCTCTGTGGCTCTGCGCTGGACTCTCTCAAGCAGTTCCCTGTCCTTCTTGAACTGTGGGGCCCAGAACTGGACACAGGACTCCACATGTGGCCTCACCAAGGAGGAGAACCTCTCTTGACCTACTGACCACCCCCTTTCTAATGCACCCCAGGATGCCATTGGCCTTCTTGGCCACAAGGGCACATTGCTGGCTCATGGTCATCCTCCTGTCCACCAGGATCCCCAGGTCCCTTTCTCCTACACTGCTCTCCAGCAGGTCAGCCTCCAAAGGCTCGTTCTCACCACGACCAATTCATTCCCACAAGTGGAATATTTGACAATGCTTTTTGTTTGAGAACGTTCAATCACACTACTTGCCCTCACAAAGTTGATTGGCATCACCACCAAACTAGAGAGGAAAAGTGTCACGCTGGGTTTCTTTCCTCAGGGTTCCTCCAAGTTGGTTGCTCTCAGGCTTCTATACCAAGAATTCACCTTACACAAACACGACCTGGTCAGTCCCTTGGCATCCCTAAACCCCGTTCCCAAGAATCACAGAATTGGGGTTGGAAGGGAACTGTGAAGATCCAGTCCACCCTGCGCCATGGGCAGGGATTTCTCTCACCAGATCAGGGTGCTCCAAGACCCATCCAACCTGATTCTGAACACTTCCAATGATGGGGCACCCACAACTCCTCGGGGCAACCTGGGCCAGTGTCTCACCACCCTCATCGTACGTTTCTCCTTTATATCCAACCTAGCCCTGCTCTCTGTTCATTCCAAACTGTTGCCCCTTGTCCTGTCACCACAGGCCCTGGTAGAACATCTCCCTCCAGCTTTTTTACAAGCCCCCTTTAAGTACTGAATGGCCACAATGAGGTCCCCCCTGAACCTTCTCTTCTCCAGACTGAATCACCCCAACTCTCTCAGCCCTTTTGCACAGCAGAGGTGCTCCAGCCCTCTGACCACTTTTGTGGTCTTCTCTGGCCCCACTCCAGAGTGTGAACTTTCCTTTAATCTTCCTTCTCTGACCAATGCCCCTCCAGAAGCACTTCTTATCATTCCCATCCCTCGCCAAATCCAGCTCCAGCTGTGCCTCAGCTTTCCTGATCCCATTCCTATGCATCCAGGCAGTGTCCCTATGTACTTCCCAGGACACACGTCCCTGGTTCCACTGTCTGTGCACTTCCTTCTTACACATTAGGTTGACCAGGAGGTCCTTACTGAGCCATGCTGCTCTCCTGCCTTCCTTGCCCTATTTCTTACACATGGGAGTTAACGGGTGCAAGGTGGAACACAGGAGGTTCCAGGTGAACAGAAGGAAGAACTTTGTCACTGTAAGGTGACAGAGCCCTGGGCCAGGCTGCCCAGAGAGGCTGTGGGGTCTCCTTCTCTGGAGACATTCAAAGGTGATGAAGGGAGTGGAACATCTCCCTTGTGAGGAGAGGCTGGGGGAGCTGGGGCTCTTTAGCTTGGAGAAGAGGAGATGAGGGGTGACCTCATGAATGTTTATCAATATGTGAAGGGTGAGGGTCAGGAGGATGGAGCCAGGCTCTGCTCATGGATGGCCAGGGATGGGACAAGGGGGAACGGGTGCAAGGTGGAACACAGGAGGTTCCAGGTGAACATAAGGAAGAACTTTGTCACTGTGAGGTGACAGAGCCCTGGGCCAGGCTGCCCAGAGAGGCTGTGGAGTCTCCTTCTCTGGAGACATTCAAACCCTGACTGGATGCATCCCTGTATGCCCTGCTCTGGCAGGCGGTTGGACTGGGGGAGCTTTCAAGGTCCCTTCCAACCCCTGGCACTCTGTGATTCTGTGAGTTGAGAGCTCTTGCGTGCCAAGAAAAACGTTCTTGAAGAGCAGCCAGCTCTGTTCTGCTCCTTTAAGCTTGAGGGCAGTTCCCAGGGAGTCCCATCCACTAATTACTTAATCAACTGAAAGTTTGCTCTCCTAAAATTCAGGGTCTTGACTTCACTCTTCCCCTGGCCCATACCATTCTTATACAATGGTCGTTTTGTCCAACTGAGGTGACAGCTTCCCAGTCTGCACCTTAGAAAGTGCCTTCTAAAATGCATCTAATGGAAGATACAGAAAAGCCTTTTTGTAAAAGAAAGCACAACAAGTCAGTCTGGCACATCACCACCTTGGTAAAATCACATTGTTCTTCAGAGCACATCCCAACCTACCTTCACAGCCTTTACTACAAGGATCTGACAATTCACACTGATCACTGAACAATTTACATGGAATATTATGGAGGGAGCTGCATGATGTTCAGCCCCTGTGCCACTCTGGTTAACTGGTCACACTCTGATGTCTGTTTGCTTTACTGTTGTAAGTACATGTGAGCTCATATATTGAGACATTACCGATCTCCATCTTCACCTCCAGTCTCCCAGGTCTCAGCAAAGCCTCATCAATCAGGTCAGGTCTGTTGGTCATTCCTAAATGTAAAATTAAAAACAAAACAAGCATTATCTGAGCTTACTAAGTGGGGGTCTCCAACTCCTGAACACCTCAGCTAAGAAGATACCCCAAAAGAGTCTCAAGAAAAGAGACAAAAAGATACCCATCCCCAGAAATATTGGAAAAGTCACGCCCTGGAGCAGAGTCAGGGCAATAGGGATGAAATCTGTATCTGGGACTGTATCTGCAGGGCTCCTGGCACCAGAACAAGGAGACAATGCAGCTAGAGGAGCCACACTCCTTCATACACCGACACATCGATGCATTATCACTCCTTGCAATTTTTCTTAAACTACAAAACATTTGTTATCAAAAGCTAAAGGAGGAAATTGTTGAAAGCAGCAACATGAGCTGGTTACAGCAGCATCTCCCTTTAAACCTGCTGCTGCTGCTTGTCAGATAGCCATCACCCAGTTTGGTTAGCCCAAACAGATCCCATATCCCAATGATAATTCAGTTGACCTGCAGGGAGAAAACACGAGCAGTTTTCAACCAGAGCCCATAACAGACAAAGGAAGCACCACCATACCAATCACCAGGATGTTATTGAGCTGCTCTACTCCATCAATTTTAGACAGCAACTGGTTAACGACGGTATCGTGGACTCCAGTGCTCCCAGCCATGCTTCCTCTCTGCTTGCAGATGGCATCAATCTCATCAAAAATGATGATATGCACACCACTGTTTGCTCCAAGCTATTGGAGAGAAAAACATGTCAGGAATGCCACGTGTCATCACTCAAAGCAATCCAAACAAAACAGTCCCTTCTCAACAAGCTCAGCCACGGAGATGCAGAACATTGACACCTCCAAGCGTATTCAGCACCACGTGTTGGGTTTGTATCAGACCTTGCCCAGAACAACAACTTGGCCTCCTCCAAAGTGGGGTGGGTGGTGGGCTCTGCCCAAACACAGGACTCCATAGCTGACACTGGTGAGAGCAGCAGTTTCAAGGAAGAGGACTAGACTGAACAAGAAAAGCACAAGCCCAAAGCTGGGACACGCAGCTCAGCCAAAGGGGCACAGCACTCGGTCCCTGGGACCGCCCTCCGACAGGGAGATGGAGAACCAAGCACATCTGTGGAGGGATGTGCCCAATGTGGGAAATACCCCAGGTCCCAGTGAAGTTAGTAAATACACAGCTTGCCAGAGTAGCTTTACTCTTAGTGTTTTTAAGCAGTCCATTTGTTCAGTGCCAACCAGGAAGAGAACTGTTGATTTCCAGGTTCACTCAAAGGTGAAGCAGTTGCAGCTGGTAAGAGAACAGGATGCTTTTTGTGACCGTATGATGAAGCTTTTTCCCTTCAAATTCCACCTCCAAAACATCTTTTGTGGACAGTGGAGACCATGTTAACACTGGGTAAATGTGCTGTCACTGGCAACCTGCCCCAGACTCGAGTCATTACAATACCAACCTTTTCGAGACCTTTTTAATCTCACAGCTTGTCATCAGGACCATCCCCTCCAGCCAATATCAAGTCTATTTTAACAGGTGTGTTATTGCAAAGGAAAAGACACTCACAGCTTTCACTCATATTGCAACAACCAGGGAGAAGGAGGTTGTTTACATCGGCGTGGGTTGCCATGCAAAGCTGACTTATTGATTAATAAATTCTTTGCAGAAGAAAATTGACCTCAAGACACGAGGAAAATCTGCAGTCGTGTTAGATGTAATTAAAATAAAGGGATACAATGTCCTTTGCTAATGCCTTGTGAAAAGAATTCCCTCTATTTAACTGTGACTTGTCTAAAATTGTATTTTCTTCACCAGAAAATCTTATCAAGATTAAGTGATCCACAGCAGAGAAAAAGTCTTTACACCTTCAGACTGATGACTGGGATCTTGATAGCCAGCTAAAGTAATGAATTAAAAGAACCCCAAGTTTGGGAAAAACAGAATCTTTATCTCCACTTCCAGTTTCAAAGATCTATACTCTCTAGTTTCGAGACACTGTTCTCATCCGTTAGTTTTCTGCTGAGAAAAATTAATGATGTATTGATTTTAACACTTCAAGGATTACCAACAAGCCTGTAACCCAAAAACCTGAAACCATGAGAGCTTATTTGAAATTCATCCTATGTTAGGTGCCACCTGCATTTAGCAGCAAAAATCCAAATAGATGAATGACGTGTCCCTCATGAGAAAGGAAAAAACACAGCAACATTTTTGTAATCCTACTTTTAAGCAGTCTTTGAGCAGGGTGTATTACTGCAATGGAACCCTCTGGAATTTAAACTCTCTGGAATTAAAGTGCCCTCTGCAGTGTAGCTGGCAGACCCTGCCTCCTCAGGTTCTAAGATTGTTTTTCAGCTGACAGTGTGTGGATCTGCAGAACACTAATCCTGAGTGACTTGCAAGGAAGAACTATAATCACAAGCTAAGCAGTGACTCAGTCTTTCAATGCAAGCAACAATTTTCTGATTATAAACCTCCTTTTCGGTCATCCTTAGGCACATTCACAGTGACCATGATATTTATCTCTGTTTGCATTACCCTTCTTTGTTCTTCCTCTGCATCAGCAAACAGCTTGCGGATGTTGGCCTCGGATTCACCCACGTATTTATTGAGGATTTCTGGCCCATTGACCACCTTTGGCTCTCTGGCATTCAGCATCTTGCCAATCTGTCTCGCCATGAGTGTTTTACCACAGCCTGGAGGTCCGTACAAGAGGATGCCTTTCACATGCTTGCAGCCTAGAACCAGAGAGGACAAGTTTAGAAAGCAGATTTACAATGGAAACAGCAGCCTGCGAAGGAGGGAACTGGCAGAGGGGGCTGGCAGAGATGTGCACCAGCCTTAGCTCTGCTCGGTGCCTTCACCAGGGCAATTCCAACGCAGAACTGCCAGACTGGGTCAGACTCCTTCTAATGGTGTGGAAAAACAACCCCTAGAACAGCAGCAACACCCCCCCCCCCCATGCATCAGGCATGCTAAGTGACCAGCTAAGGGCTGGCAGCCTGAATTATAACTTCTGGTTAGTGGTACACAGCTAAGATCACTTGGTAAACAGTGAGTAACATACTTCCCAGTTCAACAAAACCCAAGAGTAGGTCCCAGGCATGCTGAGCATCCCCAGGCAGTGTGGGGCTGCAGATACTTTTTTTCCATCCCCATATACCCCAAACGCCAAGCAAAGATGCACCAGCAATTCAGGACAAGCACCTGGTTCATCCCTTCCCTCCCAGAGGGACACACAATGCCTGCACAGGCAGAGCCTTCCCTCCCAGAGAGTCCCAACTGGGTTTAGTATTCAGGCACGTAAGGAAAATGAAGCATCAGACCCTCAGAGTTCCTCAACAGACAGAGAGCTCCCAGAACAGACAGAGATCAAACACATTGATATGATTTTTGAGAGAGAAAATGGGGAATAGCATGTAAAAATGCCAACCCCCTCACACTGGGTTCTAATGAGTCCCACATCCAGCTCTGGGATGGGATGAGTCCCATCCAGCTCTGATGCCAAGTTTGTAGGACAAACACTGAGAAGCCCAAAAAAGGCTTCTAAGAACCACCAGAACCATCAGCTCAAAAAGCTTGACCTGGAACTAGAAAGACCTGAAAAATTCTAATTTATTCAAATAACAGGACTCTGATCACTGTGCACGAGCACTGGTATTTAAATTCCCTCCTCCAGGGAGACAGAGGGGACAAGGGGTGCCAGTTAATGCTCAGCACATCCCAGTTACCAACAGGCAGGGGTTTCCCAAGCGTGCACACAACTCCTGACAGAGGTTCCCAGGTGGGAACAAGAGAGGTCTCCCTGAAGGACTCGTGGGATTTGGAATAGACAGTCTGTGAGCCCCAGATGTATTTTATCAGCTGCCTGAATACCCTTATGCCTGAATATCTGATGCTCTGCCTTACTCTATGCTAAGAGAGGTCGTGGCACCAGCACGTGCCCACAACACAGTTTGTTTTATTCATTTCATGGCACCATCCATGTTTTAGACAAGATCCAGACAGAAAGAGAACTGCATGGAGACAAAACCTTTTTCCTGGGAGCAATCTGAAGGGGCTGGTGCTGGAAAATCCTGAAATAGGAGAGCAGAGATCATGTATCAGCAGGACTAAGTTTGAAACACTCAGGGAAGGCCTCGAGGGAGTAGAAAGCCACAGTTTGGTAGCAGAGGCACCTAACTACAAAAACAGCAAAGGGAAAGAGAAGTGAAGGCCCAGGAGCTATGTCCTGCCTGGTTTAACAGAAATGCACAGACAGATCCAGGAGAGGAGCAAGTTTGGATGTTGTCTGGTCAGGTTGGTGAGGAATCAGGACATAAATAAACTCATTTATTTTGTCTAGACCCTTGTATTTCCAGCAGAGCTCCTTTTTCCATTTCCAGCTGACACTGAAGAACCAAGGGTAAACAGATTTATTTTGAACACTCAGGACACAGCAGGTACCTCAGCAGTTTATTTCTTCCCACGCAGTTCCAAGCACCAGAAAACACATTGGTTCTCACTGTGTCTCTTCACTTGGAAAAGGAAGACAAGCAGATGGCAAAACACTTGGCCTACATGGACTCAGGTGTCCTTCTCGTGTTCTAGACCACCTTGGCCACACACAGCATCACCACCAAGTTGTGACTCCTGCATCTCCTGCCCT
Organism: Aegotheles bennettii; assembly: GCA_013398125.1. Taxonomy (NCBI): domain Eukaryota; kingdom Metazoa; phylum Chordata; class Aves; order Caprimulgiformes; family Aegothelidae; genus Aegotheles; species Aegotheles bennettii. The sequence goes on along the minus strand of VZRW01006054.1, from coordinate 11,981 downwards.
TCCTCTAGAGCAGTAACTCTTGTCACCATCATCCTCCCCGACCAGACCAGTGAGAGCATCCCAGGGAAAGAGATCTTGAGGAAGCTTTAACCACTGCAGCTGATGGGAGAACAGCACGTTTGGAATCTGCCTCAACAAAAACCTCCACTTGGAACACGAGTGTTTAATTACAGAGGTCAGGAACTCAGCAGCACCTTCTCCTGTTCTCTTGCTCCATCTCATCCCTGCACAAGATCCCTGCATGTGCTCCAGATAACAAGTGAGGAACTTGGCATGAACAGAAGACATCACCATATTAAAAAACCCAAGACAATTTATCTCAAACCTTAGAAATCTTGATGAATTAATTGTCTGAGGAAAAAAGCAACTCAGTAATTAGTGGACACTGTTCCATACTGTAGATGCCACCGTCATACATTCATTTTATTCTATATTCCTGCAGTTTGACTTTTTTAAAGACGCAAACCACCCAACAAGAGTCCCACAGTGCTTAAGATTCACAAAGCAGCAAACTGATGGCACTGAGCTCAGGCTTAGAGAACACGAGTTCAGTTTCTACCACCATCAAAAGTTGAACGAGCTTGAGCACGTGGAGTTATTTGTCACCCATGTGGAATGACTCCCTGGCTGGTCTCTGGTGTGTCTCACCTCTGTGGTTAAGTTCACCCCATACAACAGAGTCCTCACAACAAGGTTCTGCCTCTAAAAAACAAGCACTTTCCTCCTTTATTAACTTACCAACACTCAAGCATTATTCCATTTACTCCCCAATATTGTAGCCATAAAGAATTCATTCATTCTAAACAGCTGCTTGATAGAAAATGATTTCCATTATCTGCAGGCACTGCTCTCCTTCAGGCTGTTCATACGCTGAAGTTCCAGGAGAACATTGCTATGAGGAGTGTCTGATCCCTACCAAAAGCCCAGAGAGCAACAGTGCTGCCTTGAGTAAGCACAGCAAGAAAGGGAAAAGATTTCTCTGGGCTTCTCTGCAGATAAAACAATTTACTCTGAAAAAAGATCCAGCTAAGGAGAACTCATTAGTCAACTTTCAGGCATCTAAGAGTAAAACATAAACAATATCTACTGTCAGGAAAGACAAATCTCACCCAGAAACGAATGAGGCAGAGATAAATGCAAAGCCATTCCTGTCAAATCAATGTCACAGAGGTATTGTTAACGTGTCCCGTGGGGAACATGATCACCCATGTAGCCAAAGAGCACAAAGCAGGATTTCAGTGATGAGTGATGCTTTGAAGGGAAATCCCAAGCAATCCGATGCTCAGACAGCTCCACTCTGCACAAGCAGGAGAGGCTATCAAAGGGCTACCAGCAAGTCAGGGCACATGTACACAGACAGGCCTGGGAGCATCCTGAGAGCAGCAGGAAAATTGTACTGCAGAGTATCAGTTTTCTCTAGCACACCTTCAAAAGAGAAACACAACTCCAGAGTCCTCATTTTTCCTCATTTTCCTGCAATTCCCAATCTCTCTCCTAGAAGGAGGTACAGCCTAGTTATATCCACGTCAAGTTTCTCTTCTATAGCCCAAAGGAAACGGAATTTCTGGAAAAGCCCCAATATTCCCCTCCCTTGCATGCACACAGCCCTGGCAAAGGGCTCCCACACCCCACCTGGAGTCTCCTCTCCATACTGGGAGCACATGGGAAGCAAAAGGCAAACTGGCAGGGTGGCAGCTGAGTGACCCCGGGGAAATAAGACTTTGAATAAATTTGCTTAGAAAGCCTCCTCAGATTTTCCCCCTCTTCCTATTCAAACTCACTGATCACGAGAAGGCACCACCTCTTATCTGATGAATGAAAGCTGAGCTGCTGAAAGGACAGAAGCTGGCGCAGGAGGAACGAAGAAAGGCGGCTGGGCAACATGGGGCCACTGCTTCAGCTGCCTCCCCAAGCCCTCACCTCTACCATGCCATCAGCTCCTGGCCCCTCCAGAGCTAAAACACCACGGGGGGACATCCCAGGAACAATGTGACAACCACCAAACCCTGCCCAGCCAAGCCCAGGGCAGCCAGTTCTGGGCCCCACAGTTCAAGAAGGACAGGGAACTGCTTGAGAGAGTCCAGCGCAGAGCCACAGAGATGATGAAGGGAGTGGAACATCTCCCTTATGAGGAAAGGCTGAGGGAGCTGGGGCTCTTTAGCTTGGAGAAAAGGAGACTGAGGGGGGACCTCATCCATGGTTACAAATATGGAAAGGGTGAGGGGCAGGACGATGGAGCCAAGCTTTTTACAGTGCTGACCAATGATAGGACAAGGGGCAATGGATGCAAACTGAAGCACAGGAGGTTCCATGTGAATACAAGGAGAAACTTTTTTCACTGTGAGAGTGCCAGAGCACTGGAGCTGGCACTGTGAGCCAGCAGAGCTCTGGCCAGGCTGCCCAGAGAGGCTGTGGAGTCTCCTTGGCTGGAGACATTCAAACCCCGCCTGGATGCGTTCCTGTGTGATGGACTCTAGGTGACCCTGCTCTGGCAGGGGGTTGGACTGGATGATCCTTCGAGGTCCCTTCCAACCCCTAGGATTCTGGGATTCTGTGGTTCTGTAGCCCACGCTGGGTCTGTAGCGAGGAACAACGCGCACGTGTGTGTCCCCACGTGTGAACACCCAGGACGTTCCTGACCATCTGCTGCAGGACTCGGTTGCCACTGAATGGGCAACATTGAGAGCTGGGTCTTAGTCAGGTGGAAGAACATTCCTGAGACCAAAGCAATTAGTTCCTCTTCAAATAAAACTGCCACCAGCTACACCAGTGGAGATTCTCCTGGATAGCGATGTTCACCTGGCGAAAATTAAAGTTTTAAACTTTATGAAAATAGACAGGTGATGACAAACTCCAAATGTTACAGCTCGAATCACAGTGGGATCCTGTGCACCACGCAGGAATTTTGATTAAGTTTATCTCCCCTTTGCTGGTTTCACAAACGCAGCCCAAATGTCAATACTATTATGAGAATCTTATAAACACAACTTATTAGCAGTGCAGACATCTCTAACTCGTTACGCTCACCATCAGGACTCCAAATCAAAGGTCACTCCTGTAATGTGATACTTAATTATGCAATTTAATGACATACAGTTTGAGGCTGAATAGGTGTGTTAGCAGGAACTAAAATAGCCCAACATGGCAAACATTCTGCACAAAATATGATGGAAAAAATCACAAAAATTGGTAATAATGAGAGTTATTGGTGCTGCAAGAGAAACCAAACACTGTTTTGAACCAGAATGGTCTCTTCTCCCCATTTGCTGATGACAGGAAGAGAGGAAATGGCCTCAAGTTCCATCAGGAGAAGTTTAGGTTGGAGATTAGGAAGAAGTTCTTTACTGGGAGGGTGGTTGGGCACTGGAATGGGCTGCCCAGGGAGGTGGTGGAGTCACCGTCCCTGGGGGGGTTCAACAAACGGGTTGATGAGGCACTTGAGGCCATGGTCTGATGGTCTGATGGTCAGGAATATGATGGGATAAAGGTTGGACTTGATGACCCTGGAGGTCCCTTATAACCAGAATGATTCTATGATTCTATGACTCTATTTAGCCTGGAGAAGAGGAGATTGAGAGGAGACCTCATTGCCCTCTACAACTACCTAAAGGGAGGTTGGAGTGAGGCTGGTGTTGGTCTCTTCTCCGGAATTGCTGATGACAGGACGAGAGGAAATGGCCTCAAGTTCCATCAGGGGAAGTTTAGGTTGGAGATTAGGAAGAAGTTCTTTCCTGGGAGGGTGGTTGGGCACTGGAATGGGCTGCCCAGGGAGGTGGTGGAGTCACCGTCCCTGGGGGTGTTCAACAAACGGGTTGATGAGGCACTTGAGGCCATGGTCTGATGGTCTGATGGTCAGGAATATGATGGGATAAAGGTTGGACTTGATGACCCTGGAGGTCCCTTCCAACCAGAATGATTCTGTGATTCCCCAAAGACAAGATGAAGTTTATCTGTTCAATTCTCACTACTCTTTTTTTTTCTTTGAAAGACCAGAAGAAATGCTTTAGTCTAACAGGGGTTTTCTACTTGGGAGTGTAATTCCCCTTTTCATCAAAATCAAAGCATTCTGGGGTGATGGTGTCATTCAGATGCACCTACCAGGACTCTACAGCGATGGTAAAGTATTGATCCTGAACACATCAGGGGGAGATGCTTATCTCTGCACATTAATCTTGAGCAGGTTTGAGTGAGATCAAGGTTCCCAGACTTCATCTGCCACACAGACAGAATTTCCCCAGAAATATAGCTGGGTGGAATTCCCCCCTCCTCTCCCCCCGGAGCCCCAGCGTTACTCCAGCCTACATCACTGCCTCCAGTCAATCTCCCTGCAGGATTTACGTCCTGCTGACAAGCAGCAAGGCTGAAGCAACTTGTTTTTGCTTTTAATTCAAAGCTGAGAATCTGTTCCTGTTGGGAAGAGCTCCACTTGAAACCGAAGTGGCCTCTCCATAGCCAGGATTTCTGATCTATCAAATCACTGCGAAGAGAAGACAACCAAGTAAGTTCTTCCTAGACCTTTGAAAACAGCTCTATCATGGCCTCTTGTCTGGCTGTGAGAAGTGTGATGTGTGTGTACAGGAGGAGGCAGTAAGCAGGGTTACAGCAGTGGCAGGGCATTTATCAGTTTCTGATGGAATGTGATAAAAATAAAAATAAATCAGCTTTAGAGAAGCTTCCAACGGAACACCCGGGGCTACACAAACAAAATCACAGCTCTTGGGAGAAGGGATTTCAATAAGAGCACACCCAAAACAAAGCCATCCTTAGAAGAAGTCATCACTGAAGCAGAGGAGGAGTAAAAGCCTCTGTCCCGTAACAGAGGAGCTACAAAAACGTGGCTAATTCAAGCCAAGGATCATGCAGAGCTGGAGAATGGATTGCTGAACTCAGCAGCTGATGTTTACAGTCAACACCCAACCCAGATGTCAACAGCCAGAAATCTCATGATTTTCTACTTTTTGGAACGATCTGGATCATTTCTGTCTGCTTAGAAAGTCAACCTGATGTGACTTGTAAATGGCTCATGGAACCCCCACCCCCAGAGCAACACAGAGGAACCAAGCATCAACACAATGGGGTCACTGGGATGTCTCCAGGCCTGGCTTTCCAGTGAGAGAAGAACCATGGCTGCCAAGCAGTGGGGATGATGCCTCCTAACAAACACCTCAACTGCAGCCACAGTTGTGCAGCCACTGCAAGAGCAAAAGTCCTCTCAGTATCTGGTAAGGATCAGCACAGAAACACAGGCACTGCTCACAGCACTGCTGGTGGGAAGTCCCTTGCCCCAGTCCAAGCCTGCCACTCACCACCTTCACCTCACAGCTCCACAATCCTCTGCTGAAAGAGAACATTCTTCTTTCCCTGCCATGCAGAAGTTTGAAGCCCTCTCTCTCGTACTCCTCCCCCTGGTCTCTTCCCAGAGACTGAAGATCTTACAGCCACTTGACTCTACAGAAACCTTTCTGGCCCTGGTGCCCTCCTTCAAAGTTCTTCCAGCTTCTCCATCCTCTCTGATACAAACCCCAGGAGCTGAGCTGTCCTTCAGTCCCCCATGCTGCCTGTCTATCCAGTCCATCTTCCATCAGTTTTCCTACAATGCTGTTATGGGACACCCTGTTGAAGCCCTTTTACGTTTGAGATAAGCACCCACAGCTCTCCCTCATCCTGGGAGCCAGTCACCTCATCGTAGAACGCTGTCAGGTTGGTCAAACACATTTCTACTTCATAAATCCATGCTGACCACTCCTGAACAACTACTCATCCTACATCTGTCTGGAAATGGTCTCCAGAATGAGTTGCTCCATCACCTGCCCAGAGCCTGAGGGTGAGGCAGGCAGGCCTGGAGTACCTGGCTTCTGCTTGACCTTCTCAGAGATGGAAGTGTCACTTGCTTTGTTCCAGTCCTCAGGAACTTCTCCTGATTGCGATAATCATTCCAAGAGAATTGAGAGTGGCCTCACCATGACAGGGGTCAGCTTCCACACCACTCATGGGTGCATCCATCAGACCCCAGCTGCAACTCAGTTTTCAGCTCAGATTCATCTCAACAGCTTCCTTTCCCCAGTCATTCATGAACACACTGAACAGCAGAGAACTCTGCAACTCTCCACTCCGAGTGCAGACCCAGTGATTCCTACTACTGCTCCCTCAGCCATTCATCCAGCCACACAGGACATCTCTTCATGGTATCAGCTTCTTCAGTTCCTTCAAGTCTCTCTAATATGGGGGATGCCTGGGTGGTCTTCTATGGTTTTAAGAAGGAGAGAGAAAAGACAGATGTCAGAGACTTCTTAGCTGTCCTCCCCAAAGAAAGTGCACACCAAGATCTCTTTGGATTTGTGGAGGAACAGTTAAGTGATCAGATTCAGCCTCACTGGCCACAGGGAACCATGTGCTTCAGAATGAGAAGTGAACTTCATTTTATACAGGCTGAGAGTTGGGGGTGTTCAGCCTGGAGAAGAGAAGGCACCAGGGAGACCTCAGAGCACCTTCCAGTGCCTGAAGGGGCTCCAGGAAAGCTGGAGAGGGACTGGTGCCAAGGGCAGGGAGTGATGGGACGAGGGGGAACGGGTTCCAAGTGCCAGAGGGGAGATGGAGATGGGATGGGAGGGAGAAATTGTTTGGTGTGAGGGTGGTGAGAGCCTGGCCCAGGGTGCCCGGAGAAGCTGTGGCTGCCCCTCCCTGGCAGTGTCCAAGGCCAGCTTGGATGGGGCTTGGAGCACCCTGGTGTGGTGGGAGGTGTCCCTGCCCATGGCAGGGGGGTTGGAACTCAATGATGTTTAAAGTCCCTTCCCACCCAAACCATTCCATGATTCATTCTATAATCACACTAGGAGAAGAGCCAGGAAAGCATTGGTCCACTTCTCCCTAAAGAAGAAAAGCTAACAACTGAAAATGCTAGGTTCAAACTGCTCAATACCTTTTTACATGAATGAGGACCTCATGTGTTATGTGGCAGCTAACGTTATAATGGTGACACATGGGCAAGAATAGGGAATAGGAGTAGGAAAAGAGAGACAGCCCCCAGGAATATTAGATATCTGCAGATTACCTGCATATGAACTTCACCCAAGAGCACTCAGAGTGGGTGAAATCATCTCAGAGTCACTGAGAACTTGGACAGGATGGGTGAGACACTGGGGGAAAGAAAGCGAACGTCACCCACCATGGGATTACCAGGAAAAGAAAGGGAGATGGAAGTTGGACTAAATCTCGAGAGATCCCTTCCAACCTCAGGTGTTTTCTGGTCCTGTGGTACACACTTATCTCGAACTTCATTCCCAGAAAATTCCAGCACAATGTCTTTTTCAGTAGGCAGCAGAAAGCAAGGACATAAGAAATAGCCAAAAGGAATTTATTAGATCAGTCTGAGACAACTTCCCTGTAGAAAAGGGTAGGAGGTCACACACAGAGGGTTTGAGAAAACAAATAAAGCAATAGAGGGAGATTTAGACTTTCATAAATATATAAATATGTCTTATACATCTTCATAAACATGTAAGAAAAACACAGGCTGAATTAAGTTAAAGGTGGATGAGAAATGGATGGAAAAAAACACAGACTTTAAAGCACAACACGAAAGGATCTGTCCTGAATTTACTGGTATGCAGTGCTTTTATTAATAGCCTGGAAGATGGAACAGAACACAGCTACTCAATCTGCACAGTACAATGCCAAGATCCACAAATACACTGACAGGCAGAATTAACTTCATTTGAAAACAATGTAATTTCATAGAATCACAGAACCCCAGACTGGTTTGGGTGGGAAGGGACCTTAAAGCTCATCCAGTGCCACCTCCTGCCATGGGCAGAGACACCTCCCACCACACCAGGCTGCTCCAAGCCCCATCCAACCTGGCCTTGGACACTGCCAGGGAGGGGCAGCCACAGCTTCTCTGGGCTCCTCTGTTCCCCTTGTCCCAACACTCCATGCCCTTGCCAAAAGGCCCACTCCAGCTTTGATGCACAAGTGTCCACACTGGGTAGGAACAATTAACTGCATGTTGCAGAACAAAAACCCCAATTGAGGATTATAAACAGGCACAGGCACAACCTGTCAAGTGACCTGGAATTGCTCAGCACCTCGGTTACCGTGCCCCATGTTGGTCATCTCACTTGTAAGCAGTGAGGAATGACCAAGGGAAGAGAAAGATCAGTGATCCAGCAGTTATGGCTATGAGAAATGGTTTAAGAATCTGAGATCCAGCCTTGAGAATCCTGAGGAGAAACACAGACAGACAAGTATGTAAAAGCCTCATCCAAAAACATAAAAGAAATAAACAATCTCTGGTGAACTGCTGAAAGACTGAGAATAAACACTTGAAATATTCTGACAGCGAAGATGTTCCAAGCAGTGGAACAGGTTGCCATGATAGGTTCTGGCATCTCTGTCACCTCAATTCCAGGTTAGACAGGCCTGACACTGATGTTACATTAAAATTATCCTATTTTAAGAATAGGCTGGATGAGATCCTTCCCATTATTCTTCTTCCCTTATGGTATCTGAGTATTTTGAGAACATTAATCTATTAATTTTTAAGATACCTTAAAAGACAAATCCCCACCTCACAGGTGGAATCCAAGAAAGAAAATAATATTGGAGTATCTGCTAATTTGAATGTTCATCTTGTGCTTTGGTAACACTTCACTTTTATATAGTGACCTGTACTTCAAAACTACAGAGCACTGGAACCAACTGATCCCAAGGGGTCAGAGCACGCGTTGAGGTGGTGACCAAGAACTAGCAATCACCTTGGAAAAGTCTGATTTAACTGACTCCCTGATGGTAACAGGAGAGGATGGGGAAATTGTGTTCCATTTCAGCCTCTCTGAAGGAATGTGATCTGTAACATTTCTATACCTGTTATTCATTCCTTCCCTGGGAGGGTGATTGGGGGTGGGAATGGGTTGCCCAGGGAGGTGGTGGAGTCCCCGTCCCTGGAGGTGTTCAAGAGGCATCTGGATGTGGCACTGGGTGATGTGGGTGAGTGGGGATGAAGGTGGGGGTTGGACTGGGTGAGCTTGAAGGTCTCTTCCCACCTTAATGATTCTATGATTAAACAGTAACAATGATGAGTTCAACATCAGCATTTCCTTCCCAGGTCTGAGACAAAGCTTTTCAGTTTTGTTAAAATTTACAGCTCCAGGCACCAAATATCAAAAACTTCAGTCCAAATGGCTAAAGATCTGCTGAAGTCAGGGGAGGGGAAAAAAACTGCAAGAGAGAACAGTGTTATAAGTATTCAGCAATCTTAACACTAGACACTGGCACCAGCAAATGAATGAGCTGAATGTAAAGTCTCAGGGGAAAAACCAGCGTTTTAACATGGATGTGAGGCAAGGGCTGATCTGCAGGGACAGTCTGGAAAATGTAATATTCACCCAAAACAAGGAGAAGCTTTAGCCTGAGCAAGAGGATGCTCTGAACTGGAACAAAGAGTAATCAAAACCAGCTTGCAGTTCCCCATGAAGCCACAGAGCTTTATTCCAAGCTGGACATCACAGGGATCCAGCCCAGGCTTGAAAAGGAGGAGGATTTCCTAGAAACATGGCACTAAGGAATGCCCCTTCTGTCTGAAGGCACCTTCCTAAATCCCCACCCAGATAAGGATTTACTTCCATTTAGCAGTCAAAATATTATTAAGAGACAAGCATCAGGTGACAGATAACAGCCTTGCCAATGTTCCTGATGTTAAAGAATCTCCAGGAAGTGACTGAGAAACTGCAGCCTTGGAACCAGCTTAACCTGATGAAGGTCCCACTGTGGTTCCAAAGTGACCTGAGCCCTGCTGCCTTCCTCCTGCTGTCCTGGCACTCATGAGTTATAGAATCACAGAATCATTCTGGTTGGAAGGGACCTCCAGGGTCATCAAGTCCAACCTTTATCCCATCATATCCCTAACCATCAGACCATCAGACCAAGAAACATGTGGCAAACAAAGAGCCCCACACCTGCACCCTTCTCCTTCAGCCCTGGTTAATGCCTGGAGCACCTCCCAACTCCCTGCTGCAAATCTGGTGTCAAGTGAAGGCTCCTGCACTGTGACCCCCCCCAGCACAGCTGAGCTGGGGACCCGGCGCTGGTGGCATCGGCTCACAGAGATCTTCCCGTGTCGAGAGGGAACGGCGAGGGGCAGAGTCATGGATAAAAATGCCTTTTCTGATGTGAATGTTCACTGTGAGAAAGATTGAATTTGGGCATGGAGACTCTTGCAGCTTCCGAGTCCCCTCTGAGATGGCTCATTCCCTTGGGGAGCCGTTTCTTTGGAAGTAGAGGTTGCTTCCAGGGCTTTTGTTGTAATCTGGAGTGCAGATACGTGCATTCAGTGTACACGAGTAGCATAGAATCATTCTGGTTGGAAGGGACCTCCAGGGTCATCAAGTCCAACCTTTATCCCATCA
>VZRW01006053.1:10150-61096 GCA_013398125.1 Aegotheles bennettii | reverse complement strand
ATTTACAGATGCTCCTAAGGAAAATTGGGCTGAATTTCCAGGGAGTTCAAATAAATTTGATCTCTACTGAAGTCAGTGAGGGTCTGCCAAGGTATACCAGCATAAAATGTGGGTCATTGTACCCAAAAAATGTATACAATCCTATTGTTGTCTTGTGGTTAAAAATGACAAAAATAGGCAAAATCACATCCACTTCAGTTATGATCTTGTTTCTGTAAACGCTGCATGGCCATTCCCCAAGTCACCTATTCCTAGAAGTTGACTGTGAATACACAAGAAAAGGAAGAATTATCACTGGCTTTGCAATCATATTTGTAATGGAGATATAATATTTGAGTTCTACTTCTGTATTATTGAAAGAGAGTGCCAAAGAATGTGTTTGTGGAAAAGAGTATAAACAGTGGCATAAACATCTGATAGTTTTATTCAAAGAATCTGAGATTTTTTAATATGTTATATATATGGAAACCAAATAAACAAATAATTACCTTTACATGAATTCTTCTTGGCTTCTGCATTCTTAAAAAGTAGAGTTTGCATTAACCAACTTGTACACATTGTCTCTGGCACATTTTAAAAAGACAAATACTGAGGGGAGGTGATATACATACTTGAACCTATTCTCTTGGAAGTCTGATTGCTAATGCTCAAGAAAGAAAGATAAAATGAATGAAAACCTAACTTAGGGACCTTGAACTAGTTCCTTGCACACCACAGTGGCACTTTATTGCATAACTAAATTTACTGTAAAGATACTTTATCTTCATTACACATGACAACTTTATTTCTTTGCCCTGCAGTCTTCTCTTTAAGTCTTTAAATTCAGAAATTCTTGCTTCTCTAGGCTTATGTTAACATGCAGTTCAATGAGTTACAGAAATAATTTATCTGGGAAGAATTAAGTTATATTTTTGACTTACGCCTCAATCAGAGTTGTCAGACAGACACAATTAATGGAATGTATTGCTGTCTGGCCCATCATTTACCTGTGTGAAAGTTAAATTCATTGTGTGCCATACTGTTTCTCTCTGTATTGCTATGTGACTACGCTGATTGTGTCATCATAAACCAAAATAAAAGTCAGTTGTAATGGACTAGTACCAAATAGTCTTTAACTATCATATGCCAAAACAAAAAACACTGAATTTTAAGACCTAATAGTGACTTCTCTTTGAAATTATCAATGCAATATCCTAGCGCTATTCAGAAAGCACCCAAGCTTGCATCCTGGTTGATAAGACACAGCAGAATTTGTAGGCCAGATACTTTTAATGAGTGAGGAACTTAAACAAGGACCAGAGGATTATAGGAAAATAAAGAAGGAAATGACCTTCTAGGATTCTTTTTGGGTCTTTAGTGGGAGAGCTGGAGAGGAGGGAAGAGAATCAGAAGCCAGAAGATGGGAGGGAAGTGAATGCCGTGAAGAAGGGCAAGTGGAAGGATGCTATAGCCAGGGAGAAGCCCGAGGCAATGCTACGTGGAGGATAAAGCACAGGGACACATCCCACGTAGGAGAGAAGATGCTCACTATGGTTGTGCAGATGAGAGGTGGGGAAAGGGATACAGACAGGCAGAGGGGGGATACAAGTATCCCAGGAGCACGACCCAGGGCATCATAAAGTATTCCTGGTTCTCAGAAATCTTTTTGGAGAGGACACGAGAGTTGCAGACAGCAGGAATCCCAATTCAGAGCAAAGCAGGAGAGGCAAAGCATGAGAAGGGCAGATGTGAGGGATGGACAACACAGAAAAGAAAGGAATTGGCAACTGTGTTTAGTGGAGGTGACAAAGGAGCCTGTGAAATGAGGTCTGCAGTTGTGCCAGGGAGAGGGAAGGAGGGTTGGTGGAGAACAGCTTACTTACACGTAGAAAACAGGAAAATTTCTGGAAAAAGCTGAATCAGAAAATTCAATGAGTTTTTGCAGAAGGACCTCACTGTGTTTTGTCATCCTTTGAGGAAGGTTGCTTAGGTCTGGCACAGGAAAAACATGGAAGAACAGTATCTCTCCTCTTATTTGTGACGGCTGTCCCTTGCTAAGCTACCCAAGTTTCCTCTTTTCACTGTTTTTTGGCATGTAGGATATGCAATATTACACACTAGCCTGACTTTCCCTGACAAAGGTTCTAATTTCAAGCTTCAATAGGCATGGCAGAGCCCACAGCTGATTTTTTTTTTTTTTCAGTGAGCTCCATGGTCTGGAGACCTTATCATCTAGGTGGGATTTGAGTGGGATTGTAGTTTCAGAAAAATCCTACCAGGGGTTGCACAGACATTCCTCTCAACCATCACACCATGTTTTTTACAGTCCACAGTTCTGGACCAGATTTAAATTCTGACTCTTAGTTGTAAGTTGCTGGGTTTGGACAAGTTCAGGGACATTTTTGGATCTGCTTGACAGATTGTTCTCTTCCTCTCTTTTGCCAAAATCAAACCTCCCATGCCTGCACTGAAACACAGTCCTGCAATGTCGTATTTTCCAGCTTGCTGAAATACTACAGGCAGCTGCAGAGGACTCAAGGAGAAAGGACCCTGTCAACTGCTTGCACCCTGCTTAGTGATCTCATTGTCAGTGCTCTGGGTGGAGAAGCAGGGTCACAGGCTGTGAATAAAACCCCACAAAGAACAGAAAAGGTGAAAGCTGCTTAGATTGGATTCCTCTGTCCCATTTATATCCTTTCCTGTCTCACAGTGTTCATGGGGGTTGTAGTGATAGGGATTGTGGTGGAGAGCAGGAGCATCCCATTCCTTCTTCCACTGCCTCCAAAAAGTGGCAAAATACATTAATGATGTATGCAATGGACTCTGGGGTAAGATTGTAAATTACTGTATATTTAGAATTTTTACACATGAGATGCTAACGGTTTCTACTTCAAAGCACATTAAAACTTACAGCAGTGATGTCTGTGACAGCCTGGACATCCGTAAACTCATATTACCATTATAACTACAGCCTTTCTTTTGTTTCCTTTTTTGTATAGCATATACTTGACATTTTATTTTTATATTATGGTTCATGAAATCTTTTAGTGAAGACTCATGGCTAATTCTGGAAGACTGGAGACATGCAAACATTACGTACCCAACCTCACCAGCCACCTGCTACATCTACATAACAGAAACAGGGAGGTGATATCAGTCTGGTTTTGTTACTTGCCTTTTGTAATCAGCAGGTGAGAATCTAAAGAAACACCCATAGGGTCCATGTGTACATGACATATCAACAGTTTCTCCTGGGAACAAATGTCAGCTCTGTTTACGAATGTAGGTTCAAATGTTGGTTATAATAGCACAGTTGGTATTGCTACCTCAGAGATGAACTCTGATCAAACCTTCCGTGGTTTCCAGTTGCAGCTGGTTTGTGTTCCCTTCTCTTTCTCAAAATCTTGGGAGAGGACAGGTGTGGGACTTTCTACAATGCTCAGCAGTTATAACAACATTTATATGAGACAGGAGACATTTATTAACATGCTCCCACTGCAGCAGCACCTATGTAAACAGAAACCTCAGAATGCCAGGGACTGCATGAGTAGGTGTCTGACAACAATGCCTGTCCCCAGGAAGCTCTCAGCCCAGCCAGGCAAGCAGAGAATGAAGTAGAGACACGAGAAAAGTAGCTGTGAAATCCTTGTGACTGAGCGGATCACCAGGAGGCCCAGGATCTGGGGAAGGCAACTCCAGTTTCCCAGATCTCTAGCTGCAGCAAGGGTTTACTGTCATTGGCCAAAGCCAACCAGAGCCTAAGTAACTCAAATAAATTATTTTTTGGGAACCCAAATTAAAGCACTTTACTTTCAGGCAATAAATTCTTATCTCTTTTACTTAAAACTGTAGCCCAACATCAAAATAAAATTGGTATTCTGAAATGACAAATTAAACTTCCTTGTCTTAAGGTCACTGAAACAAAACATTTAGACTTTAGAAATGCCTGCATCTTCCCCGCATGTCTTTTTGACTGAAGCAAGTCTTTCAGTTCATAGCTGCATTACAAAGCAGATATATTTTATATTTATATTTTAAATTTGCCCAAAATGCATTTATTCAGGTCTACACATAGCCCTCCAGTTTCTGGAGTGAAATAAATGCAATGAAACTTCATGTTTATTTTTTCTAACTGTGTGGTATATGCCAGTTGAAATATCCATTACAACTGAGTTGCTATGCAGACACCCCAAAGAAATTCCCCTAACAATCTTATAGCCCACTTTCCTTGCTCCTGTCAGCAAGTATGTGATACTCAGCCTGATAATTTTTCTTTTAACCACTCCGTAGCTCCATATTAGAGTATGAAGAAACAACATCCATAGCTACACCAAATGGAAGCAAGGTGAGAAATGTCTCTCTACCTGGTCAAAGGCATGGATTAGCAATGATGGTTGCAGGTAACTCTCACATGGGGGCTTCAACTGCTTGCCTTGTCTGTCCCCTGCTCAGTGGATGCTGCTGCATGGTGGGAAAGTCATTAACAGCATCAAAGGGTCACTTAGCCCTCTGTAGTAGCCTGAGCCCCACCTTTTTTCATTGGGTCACAACAACTTGAAATAGGAAGGATAGAGATAAACTGTGTTCAGGTGGTGCCCTCTGAAGGGTCTTTTACATTTCATAAGGTCTACTGTAGCAGAATGTAAGTGGCAATCCAGTGTGCTTCGTTAGGACATAGAGTCCCCCCTTACTCTTCTTCCTGTATCTTTCTCCTCTCCATCACATCCTGTCTCACTTCTAAAAGTAGTCCTGACAAGGTGGCTAATGGATGAAATTGCTGGGTCTTACCTTTAAATGTTCATTTAATCTTATCTTCTAATGGCTTATGAAAAATGTTTTTAAAATATATGTATCAAAAGTAATCCAAACAGACTCCTTTTTACCCTCATGCCTGAAGATGAGAGAAGGTACTCATACCTGGCAAAGTGGCAAAAGCAAAGTCCAACTAAAATTGAGTGAATTGCTCTGCAATGCAGAGAAGGGCTGTAGTCATGGACTCTGCTCTCTCACGAATCAGCTCCTCCTCAGCCTCATGATATTGCTGCACCCTGTCTGTCATTCTCCATGTGACTAAGCCCCTTGAGTCATACTGCAGGTTCCCTGGCCTCCAGGAGGGAGCTCGACCTCTGATAGATTACTCTCTGTGGATAGGAAAGAAGTTTCCAATGTGGTTTTGTCTCCATGACAGGTCAGAAGATAATGAAGCCTTTAAACAAAACCCTGACTTTGTGACAAGGAGCAAACAAGGCTGATTGGGGAAAAAGACAGAGTTCAATGGAAAATGACTGCAGAAATGGCCTCATATTGATTAGTGTTTAATGAGGGCATCTTTACAAATGCTGGTAATTTTTCTAGGGCTGAACTAAATCACATTAAGTTACTGGAAGTCAGTAGCAACAAGGATGTCAAAGGCCAGGAGGACAGACCACAGCCAGTTAAGTCTATTTTCCTTGGGGAAGGAGCACAACTCTTGTATGTGATAGTATGGAAATAAGAACCCTGATGTTAACAGGGGTTTGGAAAGTACAGTAAGGTATATAAACAGCCCCAAACCCTTCCAATCAAACATATATCATACTACTGTGTAAATAGGGACCAACTTATTTCAGATAAAAAGCTAAAAGATAGAGCAACATACAATGAATAACAACAGGCAGATTGTCAGTAGTTAAAGCATTGACTGAGCTGTCAGCACACCTCCACATGGCTAAGGCAGAGTCCGAAGAGACACATCAATTTAGGCGAGGAGAAGCCAGGCTATGAGCTACAACAAGCTCATGGGCAACTTGAGGGGAAATCCCAAATGTCAAATGTGACTTTCAGTGTGATTATGTTATCCTGGGTCTTCTGGATATCTTGAATCCTCCACCAAGAGTGGAAAATACTTTGTCACAGGGACTGAAACTGGCACTCTCAGTTTTATTTGGGAGCCAGCTCTCCTTCTAGCCCAATTAAGCCATATAGCAAAGCAGTGTTATCTCTTGGTATGTTCATAATATCATATGTTATGTCTTGCCTGTGAGGTGCTCTTGAAGCTTTCCCTTCTCATGGGTTCCAGAAACAGGTGGTAGATCTTATGAATCCTGGTTAGATGGAGATTTGGGAATACAAGTAGTGAGGACCAGTTCTAGATAGTTCCTTCTGCAAAATGCTCCACAAGGGTCAATGCACATGTGCAGTGCTGCATCTGTCATGCATGTGGGATGTAGATTAGCAGAAGAATCAGACAATAACACCAGGGGAAAGCAAGGATGAACACTGAGGCGCTGCTCACACCAGGCACCACACCAGCCCTCTCTACACCTCTGCATGGGCTCATATCGGACTTGGTGCACAAGAATAGTCTCGAAGGGCTGTTGTGTGACCTGGACATGTGCAGCAGTGTGGGTTTGGGTGTGAAGCACAGCATGGGTTTCAAAACATAATGCTTCATCTAATTCATCCTTCTTCATACCAGATGCTGTCAGCTGACAAGCACAACCCCAAATGTCTCTGCTCTCCTTCTCCCACTGCAGCCCCTGAATAATGCTGATAATCTGGTCAGCCCCTTCCAGAAAAGAGTGTTTTATCAGCCAGATGAAGCTTTTACCCGGGCCGTCTGGAGGAGCAGCAGCCTGCTCTGGCCGTGGCGTGGATCCTCCAGTGCATGGACTGCAATGGGAGCCATTTGTCTGGATCCAGTTCATCTTCACTGCAAATAAGGGAATCTGAGGAGTTTGTCTCTGATTTCTCCAGTGACACCAAGTTATGTAAACACTGTTGCTCCCATTAACAGCTCGCCATTTTTACTGTTTGAAACTTAATCAGTTTGTATAACATTATGGACCGATCTGGGTATCCAGTCCAACACACCCTGCCTGCTGGCTAAACATTTTATTGCCATTAATTTATGGCGACTGTGCTGGCCTCCTTGAAAGGCCTTTCAGAATTGCAGCAGTTTATAATGACACCACAATGCAATTCAGCATTTCCAAGAATTACTTTTGTTTTCTTTAGAATAGAAAGGACTTTTTTTAAAGTTTTTTTTCCCTCCCTGTTTCTGACCAAACAGAAATACTTCTATTTATGTACTAAAAAAAAACCATTCCCAGGGTTTTTTTTGTTTCGTTTGTTTTTTTGGTCTTTTTTTCCTAATTGTTAGCCTTACCCTCTGACTTCAGCAGGAGCTGGGGAGAAGTGTATTACCACTTTGTTGAAAAGACTGTAAGCATCTAGCCCAGAGCTGCATGGGACCCCAACCGGGTCCTGCCACCGTGCCCTGTGCACGCTTTGGAAACCAACCACAGACACTTGGGAGTGTGTGCCTTGGCAAACTGGAACACATAGGAAACTATCAAACGTTCAGAGCAATTGTTGACAATTTCCAGTCACCACTAATTGCTTGGGGCTTTCTTGGACCTCAGCCACATCTATACCTTTGTGTCCTTAATCACTGGGCACCCTTTGGATAATATGTCACACCTGGGACATAAGATAATTTATCGCTTGCAGATGGATTAGCATTGCAACTCGCTTAGATAAATTTTACTTGAGCCTCAGTCTCAGAGGCCCTTCTTTTATAGCACAGTTTTACCCATTAAAATTATGACTTCTAAAATTCTGTTGTATTTTATGGCTTCCATGAGATATTTATGACCCTTACTGTTTAAGTGGACATTTCTAAAGATTTACTGCAGAAATAATTCAAGCAAATAGCTCAGAAGAGGCACTGCCAATAGCTTACAGTTTAGGTCTGGTGTTGTTAAAAGACACAGAAAACAGTGTGCATATTTAAGTATGGATTCTTCATGCATAATACTGAAAAGTCACCAAATATGTATTCAGAAAACTTGGGCTAGTTCTAGACAAAATCCAAACACTGAGTTTTAATCTTCCAAGCTCCCTCTTTTTTCCTCTTCCATATCCTTTGCTTTCGTGCAGAGTGTGAGAGATAGAAGTAAAGGCTAATTAAAAAGAATTTTTAGAGTCAGAAGAGCCAAAATAACATATGCAAGCCATCCCCTTGCTAATGAAATGTTACTGCATAGTACATTATCCATGTCTTTACTGCTCTTGTTCTAAGATGTCCCATGAAATTAAATATATGCTTTTTACCTTGGAAAGCTGTCAGACAGTTTGCTAGAAAATCCCTTTTTTGCTCTTTCTTTATACTTCTTTGTACCATGGTTGCCTTCAGATATTTTGAAAAGCTAAATATACAACTTGCAGTGGCTGCCTACACAAGTAATTTCCCTAAGATTTATTTTTTCCTAGAAATCTGGAACTCTGTACATTAAGCCTTAGATGTAAAGCAGGACGCGACTGCAAATGGCTGCAGTTCCCCAAGTCATTGGTTATAAGAAAAGCTGTGAGAAAAGAGTTTTTCTACAAGCAGTTGTTTCTTGTAAGTTGTCTTTCACCATTGAGCTCTGATGTCTGTCACAAATGTAATACTCAAGTAGATGAGACTAGAAGTGTCACTGGTTTTTATGCAGTAATTAAATCAGTTGTACTTTGATAGATTTACGGAACACAGACAATAACTAGACAAGAGGATTCTGAGAGGAATACATGACAGAAGAGCTTTTAACTCAAATATAAAATCTAGTTTATATGTCTAAGAATAATGTACCCAGTAAAATCCTAGTCACACCGAATTCAGATCCTCGTGAGCAAATTTGTGGTTATTGTGTATAAATCTCAGCTGTTTCTTGAGATTTCAGGGAACCGACATGTTGCCTGGATGAAATACACTTCCACGGATCTCATGAGGGGGGATATGTGAGAGGTGTTTCTCTTTTCCTAGCTGCTTAGTTTTGTCCTAATTGGGCTAATGCTATGGGTGGCCAGGGCCCCAAAAGACAGAGCTCAGGTTGCAGTTTGACAGGGCCACTGGAGGCTTAACCTGCTACAAGGGGAAAGTTGAGCTCTGTCTGTTTGGTCCTTTTAGGAATAGAACTGGTGATCTGTTTTATACTATAGAAAGCTTGAGGATTAGAAAAGTAGCCTTCATGGCTTATGGTCTGTCTATGTGAGAAGTGACTGATGCTTGTGGGCAACTCTAATACATTCCCAGATTTTTTCTCTTTGGGGTGAGGGTGAAGCTTTTTGCCGCACTGCAGCACAGGAGAAGAAAGCACTCTTGTTAGCTTGCCAGCTTCCATGCTTTCAGTATGCACCTATTTTATAGTCTTCAGCTTCCTGATCCCCTGGGGAAGCTGCTCTGTTGGGCAGCTGAGAGGAACCCCCACGGAAGGTCTCCAAGTGCTCCTCTAGGAACTGCACACCAGGTGATACAGCTGCTGGGCTCAGTGGGTTACAGAGCAGCAAGAAGTATTTCACAAAGTGTCTCACTCCCATGGATTTGAAGTGAAAATCAAAAAGCAGATTCATCCAGATATATAGACTTGTAAGGCATACTTTGCATTAGGAATCAGATTCCCAGATACTTCTAGAATTTGACGCAGATTATTGTTCAAAATATGAAGTCACTGCAGCATTAATAACTTTTACCCATTAAGTTCATGTAATTCAAGACAAAAGACCAAATATCTTCCTGCAGCTGACTCTTTTTACTGCATGACAATATTTCCCCAATGTATCAACTTGTGTGTGCAATAGGTATGAATATGGCCCTCCCAAACGTTTAAAGAAACTGATTCCAAGAGGGTTTATCTGTTTGCAGGAGCAAATTCATAAGAGATCATGGGAGGAAGACAGCCAAGTGTAACTGTTAGTTAGAGGTAGTCTGTCCTCATCTGTCTGGGAGAGAGATAAATGTACCTATGGGAAGATATCCTGACTGCATGTTGCATCAGCTCCAGCTACTAAATGGTTCACTTTGGTCTTAGCATCTCTGTCTCTGCCAATGAACCACAGCCAATAGCAGAACTGCTGCAGAAACAGAAGGGGTTTAAATTAAAATAACGTGATTTAAGACTGACAAGGGTCTTAGACTGACCTTTACACAGGGCAAATTTTATCCTTCGAATTTCTTTCCTCCTCTCCCTGCCCCAAAATATGTTCCTTTTCCCTTCACTGCTCTCCCCTGTTGAACTCACTCTATAGAGTTTTGTAACAGAACTGAAAAAACAAGAAACAGACATGCTATTATATGCTGAAGCATACAGGACTCTCAAACTAATCTTTGTTCTGGTAAATCTCATGCAGCATTGACTGCTTTGCTGGCTACTTCATTCATCATGTGGAAAATGCATTTTACTGACTACCAATTACAAGAGCCAAACAGTGGCTTTGTCAGTATTACATGGTAACCATTACCTTTGTAATTGCATAGTGACTGATGTACAGTATGATGTAATGACAGGTTAAATAAATGCATACTAATTTGTCCTGCTAAAAGAAAGGAATGCCAGCACATTAACACAATTGCAAGTTATTTTATATGATTATACATGAAGTAAAGGTATACATTTATCATAAAAGTTATGGGTAGCTACTATGTTTCAACTTCTAAAAATTCCGTTTCACCTTTAAAATATTCAGAGATGTATAATCTCTCTGCACCCTTGTTACTAGTGTTTGCAGAAGAAACATTTCAAAATGTACTAGAAATGTTGGAGTTCCCTTGTTACAAAGGTTGAATTGGATTTCTTTTTTTTTTTTTTTTGGTAAAATGTTCCATTAGGAATTTCATTTACTTATTGAAAACTCAGTAAAAAAAATACATTTCTGTAACAACTTAAAACAGAACAGGCCTAAATTTTGGGCAGTATATGTTGCCATCCGCTAAAGAAAAAATTAATACAAAACTAGTGTGAGGTCAGTTATTTACAAAAAAACCCCTTGTGTAGTTAAAGATTTCTGACAGATGTTGATGTGAAAAATGTCAGTGAAACATAATTGAGGGCTAGGGACTTAATCTAAGTAAGGTTTCATGTATGGAGAAATAGAAGTAAAATTATTGGCACAAAATAAAAAGATGAATTATCAATGTTGGCAGTAAAACTTGGAGGTTTTCACTTCTGTGCAGAGAGCACTAACTCAGGAACACAAATGAAGAGCGTGAGAGTGCTGTTATTCCAAGTCAGAACGATCAAGCAGTCACAAAACAGATTCCCTCTGCATCCATAATTCAGTTTGGGTTTTCAGGTTAATTTTCCTCCCAGGTCATTTCCCAGTTCACACCCTGTAGCTAGGACTGACTCTACTGCAGTGCCAAAATGGCAGGAAAGGACCTGGTTATGGTTGTCTTGCTTTGGATTTGGCAGGTCCACAGGAAAAGAAGGAAATTGAGCGATTTGGAGACTTGTGTGTCAGGAAAACCCATGCCTGAAATCTTTTAGATCCTTTCCCTCACATAGTCTCTTACCTCTTTCCCACATCTAAATATACTTTCCAAAACCTCCTATTGTCTCAAAAATTGATGTGTCTTTCTTCTTGTTCTCCAGACAGCATCTCTCCTTAGTGCTTTACCTATAAGTTGTCTTCACTTTCCATGAAGTAACCTGATCTGGCTTTTATGGAAGAAAAAGATTAGTTTTTCCCTATGTGAGAAAATTCACAATCTAAACCTGTAATTTAGCTTTTACACATTCAATATGTGAAGCTTCTGTGGAAATGTTCTTTCTTGTGAACGCAGGGTTTTCTCTGCTGGTGATAATAGTTTCAATAAAATTTTGTAATACAGAGGACAACGAAAGGGAATGGCAACAGGATTTTATAACCTGCACAATACCCTTGAAGGTAAAATTTTGACTAGATATGATTCCTACAGACATAGAGAATGGCTCAGGCCTTGAGAATGGTTGGCAGTCTTTCCTCTTGGATTGGAAGCCAGCAATGTCCCCATTTTGGTGAAAGTGGTGCCCAAGCCGAGAAGTCATATTCCTGTTGCAGTCTTATCTGCTCGTAAGTCACAGAGGTAGGCTTCGTCATTTCAGGCTAACTATGTAAAAGTGGGGAGGCTAAACTGGATTTATGTCAAATTAAGGAACAGGAGTCATAGAAGAAATGCGAAAGTATTCTGGCTGTGCTTCTTGCCTGCATGGCAAGATGCCAAATATAATGAAGCAAAATGCTTTGGAAGGTGCCAAAAATGTTCCTGTTACACAGAGAAGCTTGTGGTATGGGGGCATCTGAGTAGATCCACAGGAAAAACTGGGAGAAAGCAGCATCCATCAGGCTGTTTTGTGAAGGGGACCTCCAATGGGACCAGCCTTCTGGCACCACCTGTGCTGCTGCTGCCACCCAGAAAAACAGGCTTCACGCACAGAGCTGAGAAGTGGCACAGACCAGCATGGAAATGAAGTGAGAAGGGGTGAAGGAACAGTCAGAGTCCAGGAGATAGAGGACCAAGGAGGAGAAGCTGCTCAAGTAAGAGATGGGTCTTGTGTCTTCATCCTATGGCTTCTATTCCTAATTTCTTATTCTAATTTTTTAAAATTAGAAAATTACAAAATTACTGTGCCCTGTAATGCTGGGCAGAGTAATAGTTTTTGCATATCTTTATGAAGACACATGGACCTTGGTAGTCTTTTTTATTGCATCTGTCCTTTCATCTATCTTGGACTAAAACATAACTGAAGCAGTGAAATTTTGTACGGACATTTGGAGGATACAGCCTATTTCTGATTCAGAATACAAAGCAAGGTTATGTTCTTATGTAGAAGGAACTAGTTCCTCCTCCTTTCCAAACATGCAGTAGATGTTAGAAGTTATGAGAAACTTAGAGAACTTGGGTTTAAGTTACAGAACAACAGTATGATGTGAGCAATCTTCAAATTATCGTGTCTGGTAAGTCTTCAGAACTGATTGCACAGTACCTACCATACAGTGGATGGATGTGGTAATCATTACTGTATCATTACAACATAAATACACGATCAGTCTGTCCTCCAAGATGAGAGTTCATTTTGGTGAAATTATATGGTTACCAGGGAGGAGCAATTGACTAGATTGACACACAATCTTAGCAAATTCTAGTAACTGTGTAAAGTTGCATAATTGCATCCAGTTATTCAGCAATATTTTTTTTCCCCAATTTCTGCTTACTGCCATGTAATTATGATATAATTACATGGTTATTTCACCTTATAAAAGAAAGTAAACCACAAAGATTCAGAGCTTGCTTCACAGGCCCTGCTTAACTTTAAGCAGAGGAATAACCTTAGACAAAGTCAATGTAGTTGACTGGGCTTGATGCTGAGCAGGGCTGGGACACAACATCCAATGTGCAACACACCAGATTTCTAAACTGCCTTTGAGTTTAAGCAGGGAAAGTCAATCTCATTTTGGAATTTTAGCTTACTTAAATGTATTGATCTCCATATACAGATGTGAGCACAATTTGGTCCATTTCCAATTAGGAACAACCGGGGGAAAATATGAGAAAAAAAAGAACAGGAGAAAGTACATAATTTAGACTATCCATTTACATGTATGTGTGTATTCCTAACTTTATCTAAACTTTTATTTAAAGTAATTCATCCTTGAAATAAAGTATGTTTAAATACAGAGGGAAAGCACTCACAGACTCACTGCACACCTGGTGAGTGCTTGTAAGCACCCCTGGCTGGGAAGCTCACCGTTCCTCAAGCTGCTCAGAGACTGCTTGTTTTCCTGGTGCTGAAAGGTGCTTATAGCTTCAGTAATGAGCATGCTGGGCTCAGGACCACAGTTTTTTTAAACCACTTTTATTTTGTCTACAAGGAATTGTAACAACTCTTTTTGTTATGAATGGGCTTAGATGGGGTATCAGAGGAATTTGGGGCCCCTCTCTGTCCCTGGACTAGACAAGACACAGGCAGCTGCATGAAAAGCTATCTCCCACTGTCTACCAGCAGTGGGAGGGCTTTCCCCCCGCAGAGCTGGGAGGTAATTCAGTCTCCAGGCTGGATCAGGTCTGGGCCATGCCTGAGCAGAGGTGGCTTGTTGTGGTAAATTACATTGACATTTTTTTGGTTTTACCATAGGAACTGTTTTTTGGGGAGATTGCAGTGAGACCACTCAGCAGTCTTTGCTCTGGCACATTGGGGCAGGCAGGAGCTAGAGAAGTTTTTGACCCAAGGGCAGAGTGTTTTCTCCCAGACCTCACCCGCTCTCCCTATCATCCCTTCCAAAGGTAGCAGTCATGCGAAATGGATTGCTGGAGGCCCAAGCACAATAACCTCTCCACAGGCAATTGTTGACCTTGCTACTTCAACTTCTTGTGTTGGAAGAGCTAGGGTTGCCAAAGGTGATTTTTCCATTGCTGCAGATCTAGTCCTGAAAAATCCAGAGTACACCAGGACATTTTAGACCTGGCATACAGGTGCTGCAGCACTCCAGACTATTAATTACTTGTGACACAAGTAAGGGTTAATTGGCATAAATAACTACTAAATGGGATACAAGAAGGTAAGATTAGGCTGTCCCAGCTGTATCTGTGGGAAAGTAGTGCAAATATATAAGAAGTATGAAATGTAATTGTATGTGACTCTTCAGGAAGCCTCACTTGGTTACCCAAGACGAATTATTCAAGAAAATCAAACTGGAATAAACACAGGCAAAAGATTCTCAGTCAGAGACATCATCTGGGACTGCTTTCCAACAGTGACCACCTGATCAGCTGCTCTTCAAGGACAGGACTTCACCTTAGCTTTTTTTCCACTTTCAAGCTTTCAACATCTCAAAAAGCCATAAATAATTGTCCTAGTTTTGCTGGGACTGAATTCTGGGATCATTTTTCTGTTCAGAGAAACTGATGTTTTGAGAGACTACAGAGTCCAGTTCTGTGAGAAAAAAAGAGATCAGATGCTCTGGTGCGCAGGTTTCTGTAGTGACCAAGGCTGAGGGTGGTTTTGAGACATGCAGGTGCAGTGGGCCAGGAGGGGTGAAGCCCAGGGCAGCTGACCCAAGCTGGCCAACCCAAGTATTCCATACCATAAATGTCACCCTCACTGTAAATTGAGAAGTTGCCAGGTTCCAGGGGGCTTCTACCGTGGCTCCCTTGCCGAGAGGGTCCTGCATGACTCACCAGTTGTCCCATACCTGAGGCTGCTGCTCAGCTTGCTGAGATCGTCACTGGAGCTGTTGTGCTCACAGTGTTGGTGCTCAGCCCTCTCTGCCAGAAGCACTCAGCTCACCACTGCTGTCTGAAGCTGAGTATAACTCTGTATCTTGTATTAGCATTGTGGGTAATATTAGTTCATTAGTATTCGTCTATTGAACTTCTTTTCAGTTCAGACCACGGGTCTCCTTTCCTTTTCCTGATTCCCCCCTTCCAGGTGGGGTAAGTGATAGAGCAATTTTCTAGCCCAAGACAATAATCGTCTCTAGGGTTCACAGTTCTATGGAAAGAGTGAATCCATAGATGTTAATAGCTACTAAAATGCTGGACATATATGACATACAATAAGAAACATATATGATTATTTGTTCTTTTTCTGTTAAATGGTGAAAACCAAAACATAAGTACACTCTAATGAATAGCAGACAACATCAATCAATTAATTTAATCTTCAAAATCAGTATCAAATAATAATAATATAGATGACCTGTTATCAAGTCTATGTGACAATAAACAATGAGATCTTGTCTATATAGTAACTCTTCTGGTAGCACTCAGTTGCTCTATTTCAGGAAAAACTGCTGCCTGTTTTGATGTTTTTAAAATCATGTATGTATATATTTTGAATTAATATAATTTGTAAAGGATTGAAAGCCTAATTGCCATTATCAAGCATTAAGGCAGCTGAGCTGACTTTCAAGTTCTGTGTATCTCCAGGCAATCACATTTAAAAATGAACCCAGTGAACAATACTTTTAAAAATGAATGTTTTTGTAATAAACATTTGAAAAGTACTGTTTTCTCAATTCACTTTTCTGTCATTTTAGAAGTGGCGAACTTATCAGTGGATCTCAAACCTCAGCCCTGCAGTTCTTCTTGGAAAGAGAATAAGGGAGAGAGACTTATGGGTTGGAAAGTAAACTACGCAGTTGTAATGAAACAGTAACTATGAAGAAGAAAATAATGAAATACATACAAATATGTACAACTATACACAAAGCCAATATTGTGTTCCCTCACCCCCAGTAATGCTCATGTCACCTCTGAGGCTGCAGAGCGGCCCTGGGAAAATCCAGGACTGGGCTCCTGGAGTCAGTGACAGACTGGAGCTGGAGGCAGGAACACATGGAGTTAGGAATGCACAGATTGGATTCAAAGGCAGATGAACAGATGGAGTTCTCCCAGGACGCCGGCCATGGATGAAGAGAGTTTGACTCTCATGATCCCTCAGAATTATGCCGAGTATGACGCATATGGGATGGAGTACTTCGTTTGGTCAATTCTGGGTCACCTGTTCAGTCTGCTCCTCCCTGTAGGAGGGTCGCAGGTGGAATCCCTTTGCTCTCCTTTATTTCCAGAGCGTAAGATGTTTAGAAGAACCAAGCAGTCACCTTGGTTCTGCATACTGTTCTCCTACAGTAACTATAAACATTGAGTTATCAGTCCTAGAGGCAGACACTGACTGAAAAACGTGCAGCTAATTTCAGCAAGTGCAGTTACTTAGAAGAAACTTAACTGAAAAGTAAAATTACTAAAAGAATATTGGTTCTATCCTGGCTCAGACCAGGACAAATGGGGTTTCTGCCTTCTAGATTTACATGAGACCATCAAAAAATCTATTAGGAACAAAACCAAGATGGTAGTACTGACTTTTCTTTATTTTCTGAGCTCTGACAATTTGGAAATAAAATACTGTTTATGATAAAACATTGTTCTCAGAGTAATTATGGTTCACTGGAGGAATTTAAATTTACAGTCTGTACACTGCTGTCTTGCTGCAGTCTCCAGAGGCTGAATGTGCAGGCAAACGCAACTATAGCAAGTAACCTAAATAAACTAACTCCCAGCTACTCTGGAGAAGCAATTTATGGCAGGTCAATAACTGCCAATGGCATTTTAAGCCATCACACTGTGTTGTTTTATGCTTCTTGCTCATGACATTTCTGTGCCAGTGGTCCCATCTGGGGGATTTGAAAAAAATAATAAAGGGTGCTCCTTCTCAGGAGGCATAGGTGAGCATTCCTTGCTGCAGGATATTATGGATGGTAACAGTTAACCTGGGCCAGGGACAAAGTTATGTCAGAGAAGTTCCACAATGACTCAGTGTCATGAAAATAATAAACATCACTTCTGGCTCAGAAAGTCCCTAAGCCACAAATTACTGAAGGCCATGAGAATACCCTGGAGAAGTATTTCCAAAGCCTTGGTGTATTATGATCTACCTCCATTCTTGGTGATAGGACGCTGGTTTGAACCAACTTTTAGTCTTGAATCAATATGGTCATTCTTAGGTTCTTATGTCATTGCATTCACCATTAGTACTTCCAGAGGGTCCTCGGTAGGAGTAACAGAACAGTTTTGGAGAAACTGTTAGTAAAAAGCCACCCCGTACCTAGTTTAGACTTGAAAGGACTGGCCACATTCAGCAAAAATTCTGAAATACCTGTTTGAATGGGATACATAAGTTACAACTATTCAAAACAGAGAAGTTGTTGGGAAAGCAAGCACCAAAACAATCTAGAGAGACCAGAAGTGTCTTGTGGCCTTTGATAAGTATAGCTCTTCTCTCCTGGGGAAACATGTCACTCTGGTCTTCCTTGCTTGAACAAACCTCAAACAGCATTTTACATGTTAAAGGGATATTTCAATGCAACCTATCTAAAGTACATTTTGTACTTTAAAGGAGTATTCATCTCCATTTTTCTGGCACCAGCAAATGATGTGAATATCTTAGGACTACAACAAAGACTGCCACCAAAATTGAGAGAAGAGTCAAGAACGTGCAGGGATCAGTGTAATCTATTGGTTTTAACTGGCTGGTTACAGCTGTAAAGGATTGTAAGGAAAAGTAAATTTATTAGATATCATCATTTTGCTGTGATCTTCACTTAGACTGAAATGACTCTGCTCAGTCCCAAAGCGACAGTGTCTCATTTCAATTGTGCATATAGTTGCAATAGGAAGAATAAAGTTCTCTGTATTTTCTTCTGTATGTTAGAGAAGTTCTTCCCCACCTTCTGTTTTTGTTTTTCATATATTATACTTTTCTGAGATTTTGCTCTGAGCTATTGAAAGCTCCTCCACCACCACAACTCTGCTCCATAAAACAGTATAGCAATTTGCTCCCAGGACTGTGATCCTCAGTGTTGCCCTGGAGTGTAGATGTGTTGAGCATGATGGCTGGAAGGAGAAAGCATGAGGTGGGATAAATTCAAATGCTGCATAGGAGCCCAAAAGGAGCTGTAAAAATGTGGTCACTTAGAAGTGCAAATCTGGTTTATTTTTCAAGTATTAAAAACAGACATTGCCTCTGGCAGCAGTTTGAAGAAATGTGTCTTAGCAAATTTCCTGACTGAACCAAAGAATTATTCAATATTACTTAAAGACTTGAAGCTATGGCGTAAATAGTAATTAGCATACTTGTTATTGGCATCGATGCTTTTCTCTGCAGGAAGCAGATGTAACAGAAAATATGAAAGTGATAAAAAGTTTCATTTTTCACCAGTCCTGGAAGTCATTTGGGGATATTTTTTTTATTTTCTTTTTTACCATCATGACATTCACAGAGCTCTACTAACATTACATGTCCAAATACAGAGAGACAAAACTAGCCAGATATCTAGGAGTATTTCAGTGTAGTTGGCATGGCAGAAAGCCACTGAGATTAAACGATGATCCATAAAGGATTCTCTGTAATCCCAAGAAGATGTGCGTTGGTGGAAGCAATGAACCACACTGACATTTTTACTGGTGGTGATGGCTAGCATTCAGAGAGTTTAGCATTTGGCAGTCATGAGCAGCCAGCCAAGGCAGCAGTGAGACAGCACTATCCAAGATCTCCTCTGAGCTAACAATTCCTGTTAACTGTTCCTTTGTTGAGAAGTTGACAATCTGGAATTCATGGTTTGCCTTGTGATCAGCTGCCTTGAAGGATGGAAGTGAATCAGCCTTTTTCTATGGCACAGTGTTTTCTTACATTATATATGGTCTGTCCTGTGACACTTGATTTCAGACAGTGCTTCAGCCTGACATTCATCTTCTCAAGTCTGTACCATAGCTCAGACATATGTCTCAAGAGCCTTAACCAGAAATGTTGGAGGAAAACAAGACAAAGAAAGAAGAAAAAACTTGATTTGTGGAAGGAATCTTCCGATCTTTATAGTTCTTCACTTTAGAAGGTCTAAGATAAACAAATCATATATGATTTTACTTTAAGGAAGTAAAAATATTCTTAAATATTCTCACAGCAAAGATTGAGAAATTAACAAAATTAATTAAGAAAAAAGATTAGAAGAATTAAATGGCATCCAGCTTTGTGAAAAGCAATAAACAAAAGGGGTGATCAGAGTATGATGGCGACTCCTTTGGAGGTTTCTGAAGACATTTTCTCTTACAATGCAACAAAACCCAAAACTTCTAGAAAGTGAGCTATCCCAAAACATCTGTTTTCAGGACAAGAAGGTTTATATATCTGTTTGTCTTTGGTGTGAAAAATCAGACTCAAGGTTTTCCAGTGCATCATGTAAAGTAGATTTTTCAGGTGAAATCCATCTCAGCACAGGCAAGAAAAGAGATCATCCATCCTGGTACATAAAACACTGAAAAACTAGTAGTAAGGAATAGAGAGTGAGAGTGGGATTTACTTAATCTGCTTTAGACACGTACAGGGTATATGTCTTCATGTTAACTAGTGGCTCCCTTTATACTAAGAAGTGTTTTTAGGCAGGGAATAATATAGGTGCTTCCGGGATGCAATTCACTTGCCATATTTAGGTCTCTATGTTAGGATGTTTGTCTTAGGATACATACCCACTCTTTAAAACTCAGCTATCACTGAGACTTCAGTGTTCATTTTCAATATGTGGTTATGTATCTGAAACCTGGATTTATTCCAAGTCCTTTCTTAAACTAGTTCATGCACAAAAAATATTAGATTTTGAAATTCCTTAGATAAGACCTCATTCCCCACCAGGTAGAGACAAGTTCACCAGTTTAATTTTGTTGTGTCTTCCTCCCTCAGTCTGTGGAAGTACATAAATAAATAATTCAGATACAGGCATCTATTAAGTGAACATCTAAATTTAACTTAAATATTTAAGATCCAGAGTTCTCCTTCAAGCCTCTATAAGAAGTAGTTATCTTCCATGAACATTTTATTGAAACAAACACTACAAACAAATCACCAATGAAAGAGCAAGATTTAATCAAGTCTTCAGCTTCGTGAACAATTTCCAACTAGATTTCTTTGAAAAGATGTAATTCTATGAGTTGAAAAAATTCAGCTGTGTCCTTCTCCTCACACAAACAAAAATTGTCGTCCTTCACTGGAGAAGTATAACTTGATGAGGCAGTGGGGGGAAAGTAGCTGTGTTGTTCTTTCCATAGCATTTTACTCATCTTCATGGAAACACCTTTATGAGGGCTGCCTGGCTCCAGGACAGTACAAAGAATTGCCAAAAAAAAATGTACCTCACCATTCTGCAGAAAGTGTCTGCTTTGCTACCACTTACCTGCTTCTTCTTCAATCATGAATACTGTAAGAGAACATATTGCATCTGATATTTTATTGCCTTTGCAAGTGACATTTTTTCTGTTTAGTAAAAATGTGTTTTATTGTTTATTTTTTAAATTTGTCTGCCAGGCTGACATCATGCTCTACACATTGCGAGAAAAATACTGCAGGGGTTTTTCTTTTTTTTCCTTACTTTCCAGAGAATGTAGTGTTGCAACTACTGGCAAGTTGCATGGACAAACAGCGAATGGATGTTATCACATTTAACTCCTCATTGGACCTTTTATATCCACACAGTAGGATATTTCTTTTTCTTTTTTTTTTTTTTCCTTAAAGGATATTATTTGTGAAAGACACCAGGCAGTTGCCAATGTGATGTCCACTCAGCTCCTACAGTACCATCTTTTCATGTGTATACTACCAAGCCCCCAAGTTTCTCTGACTCAATTTCAGCAAATTAATAAAATTTGAAGTGTTGAGCTCATAACTCATTCTCTTACCCGTCTACTCCCTTCAGTTGCTCTGGCCTGCTCCCTCTTGTCCAGGTACTTCCTTCTGTCCCCTGCTCCCCACACTCCTGTCTTTGTTTTTCTCTTGCCCCTCAGTGTGATTTATTAGCTTTCCCTTCATTTCCTTAATTCCAAAACTCAACACCAAAGTTACTATGTTGGGGGTTGCTTTATCATTTTAATGTGGACTTGAAAACATCATGACTTTTACTATGAATGAATTTTATTCATATCAAGGCATGTGAAAGAATGAGGAATGAAAGACTGGATATATTTTTTTTCTCTGCAATTTGTTGTAATGTAGTCTCTGAGCATGCACCACAAATTCTTTTTCAAGTTGGTCCTCATGGCTCATTTAGGGAGGGAAGTATTTTCCACCTTAGATTCTGGCATTCCTCTTATCTCTTTACCTAGGTCAACCTGTAATCTGCTGGGACTATTCTGAGATTATGAAAAAGTCTTTAGGAGTCTGTGCTCCACCTTGTGTGAACTCAGCTCAAGAAGGTTTTATTCACATGATACACCAAAGTGTAAACAAAAGAGACAAATCCCTGTGGCACCTGAAAGGAAAAACTGATGGGGATGGGGACAGTGACACAAGCAGCATTTCAGACTTGGTTTCATCCTTCGCTATTATGATGTCTTCAATGCTGAGAAAACAGGCAGTAAAAAAACCTGAAATTTCTATAGAAATTTGACAGTACCTGCCTCTCTTTGCCTACTCTAATATCAGTTTTCTGCTGTTGTTTTTCGAAGAAGTGACTGAACGAGGGAGAAAAATGTGCTCCTCCCAGTTTCAGTGTCTGTATTTTATCACTTTAAGAACAGCTTTAGAAAGAAACTTCATAGGTTGGAACAAGCAACCAGATCTTGCAATCAGCTCCACAGTCAGTGAGACCCTGCACGGGCCCAAGAAACTGGGGAGGGAACCTCTAATGACCTGGCTGCAGACCAAGATCTAAAGACGTTTACCTTTTATTTCATGTGACATAAAGCTAATGCAATGCTTTAGACATGGTGTTGAACCAAAACATTGGCTCTCTGCCCCATCTGAGCATACAAAGAATCAGAATCTAAACTCAGAATTAAGCTCTGAAATTTATGGCCCTTTTTTGTTGGTATGCTGGAGAGAACAAAAATCCCAGCTTAAAAAACTGAGCGTTGTTTCTTTGTTATCTCCCAGATCAAGACCTTGACTCTGCATCTTGCATACAGCTCAAGGTTTGCTTGCTCATTTCCCACAAGAGTCATCTTTGGCTCTATCTGTATTGGTAAATTAAAGGTGCTTGGGATCATTCCCGAGCCCACATGTGAGAGTCTGTGTCCACATCATTAGCTGCTCTTGCCCTCTGGAGCAGGATGACTGCATGCCAGACTGTCCATTTGGAATGATCCTTGGCCCACGGCAGGGGTGCTTGCACTGCCCACCCTTGGAAAAGGGCCTGAATAACCCCAGCTTCTAAGATAAGCATGTGGCTGTAAACAGCATGTGTGAATCAAATACACCAAACCACCCCAAACTCATTGTGTTAAAGGGGAAGATGACCATAAACCAGACTAAACAGTAACCAAGGAATTACAAGGAGACTTTTGAAACAAAGAAGGAATCGGTTTGAAAGGAAATATAAAAGAGGGATCCCAGTTTGTAACAGGGAAAATCTTGATGTGGATGCAGCAGGAGTCAAAACCTGGTGTGCCGCCTGCCAGCTTGCAGGGAGCAGCAGGCATAGGTGGGCAGGTGGAGATCCCCCATGGCCATGTATGTGCTCGTATGTGCTCACAGGAGTTTAAAGCTTCTCAGAATAAGGCCTGGAAGGGTGTTGAGAGGTTTGTAGGTGTTTATTAACATTTTAGAAACACCTAGTACTGTGATTAATCTGTTGTTTTACTCATATTGATCCTCAATGTGCAGTTCACTGACTGGTGGCTATTTATTGTCATAAAAAACAAACCACCTCAATCCTGATTTAGCTTAAACTTTGTGAACTCAATGGTTTTCCCCTGCAGCAGCTCATTCTAGCCCTCGAACTGCCTGTGGGCATTGCCTGCAGGAGTGCTGGGGTGTCCCAGCACAACAGGGCCAGGGCCTGCTCTGATGCTTCCAAGAGTGCAAGCAACCAAATTGCATTGCCCAGGAACTTTTACTGGCCTTAGTTTATCAGTATGGATGTAGCCTTATTTGTCTCATGAGAGGGTCAACATCCTATCTGCAACAGGTACTTCATCTGATCCTTTGGAGGTGTTCTCCCACTAATGTCTCCCAGGAGACAAGAGGTGTCTGTAAGTGTAACACAAGAGCTTGTATGAATGTAAGAAAACCTGGAGCACTTTTTTGTTTAAGCAAAGTGTAGCAATTTTTGTGAAAATTAACACAGCATTAGCAGTTTGAGAGTTATACACACTGGTTCTTCACTTTTCTATCCTCACGAGATCTTTAATGTTTCTTTGTTTATGTATTTTTATATTAAAATTATAAGTGCCAGTTTGGACCCAGCACTGGTATGATGATGGCTAGAAGTTCACACTTAAAACAACTCCACAAGATTTTGGTGTCAGCACCTGCATAGTCTGTGCAGGGGAATCCAATCTGATAGCGTTGACACAGAGCCCCTGTAGTACTGGCAAGAGAAATTTTACTGCAAGTTACTCATGGGGAGAGTCACCTCACCTTACTTTGACATCTGATTCAGTGTGCGGTGAAGTGATGGTAGAAAAGAAATCACCTGACTCTGCTAATGGGTGTGGAGGCAGCATCTTGGAGAGCCCCCGGAAGAAGACCAGGTACTCAGTTTGGGTGTCACAGCAAGCAGGAAGGGTCTTCCCCTGAGGACTCTCAGAGATGTTTTCCATCCACTGGGCAGGCAGTGCTGCTTGACTAGCTGCCTGAAACCTCAGTACATGTTTGTTGCAGGCAGACTGGATCTCAGCCCGTGATTCCTTTGGGCCCGATCTAACACCTAGTAAAGGAATTGGAAATAATCCCACTTGTTCCACTGAGTTTCACAAGGCTTTTTTTTTACATCTGCCTGTCTCCCATTCTTCTCTCTTGTGATTAATATAGAGTGCACAAGAGAAGGAAACATTTAAATACAAACATACTCACATAAAGACCAATATTTACTTTTTGGAGGGGGTTAAAGACAGCAAGGTGCCTTTTCAGACTCCTTCAGTGACAACTGCATGCTTGTCTGCTCCATCTACAGAATACAAGGCTGTGCAGAAACCCCCAGGCTGACTCTGAAGGAAAGACTTAGACTAATAATGGACTAATATTACTGGTTGATTTAATTGCATGTGATTTAGAGTAACAGTCATAAAGTGTAGAATAACAGTCATAAAGCAGCATAGTGCAATATTTTAAATCTGGGTATTCTCAGCAGAGACTCAATGCACTCTAGGAAAAACAGGTAGGATAAAAACCATACCTTGCATATATTTTATTGTTTTTCTTTGTCATGTAAGACTGCAGTGAGATTCCTCTATTGTTCAGGAAAATAAAAAAGACAAGGTTCTCTGATATATTCTGATATATTAAATAGTGTTAAAAATATTGGTATCGAGGTTATATCACTTCTCATGTTACCAGTGATTGTATTGTTAAGTCTGCTTTGGTCTATAGCCTGACCTAAATTTTTTCCACTCGCTCTTTTTATATATTTAAGGCTACCTCTGCAAGGGGATTTAGGCATGACATCACCACATCTAACTTGCTGTCTGCATCCAGATCCTTGAAGTAGCTACTCATCTAATGACCACTGAGGAGCACAGCTCCCATTTAAATTAATGAGTCTTAGGCTCCCACATAGCCTTCTAATGCACACATTTAAGTGTCATTGGTGAGAGTGCTGTAACTTGAAGAGAAGGAGTACAAGTCAAATGATACACCACGACAATAAAGTCACAGGTAATTCTTGAAGTGATATCACCTTCAAAAAATAATAGTTAACAAATGTTTTGGGTTGTATTTGGAAAGGAGTTGGACACCCACACATGGCAAATAGGGGAGTTAAATCTTCAGCTGGGATTCACAACCAACCACTAAATGAGTGAGGACATGCCTACACCATTCATGTGAAAATGCTGACATCTCCCCTGTTCATCATGCTAGGCACTCATCTGAAGCCTATGTGGGACTGAATTTAATAACCCAAGTTGTCTTTTTAAACTGAGGTATCAAAATCACCTCGTTTAGCAATAAGTGGTTGTCTCACTCTTTTGGTTTAAATTACAGCCAGCAGTGGTGGCACTCATGTTTCTTGTTATGCCTTAGTCTGCGTAAGAGTCCCTGCTCTCTGGACTATTCCTATATTTTAACAAATAATCATCTACAGAAAAATGCACCAGAAGTCCAGACCACAGTGACCAGAATCAAGTTTGCCCCTGCAGCTGCATGTTTTTTTCACTATACAACACAGCCAGACCTGTCTCTCTGGACCATGACTGCTATACTCTTACTCATCACAATGGGTCAGATGTAGCAATAGGACAGAACTGTCTTGAAAATGGGATATAAACTCCATGAGTTCAATCTCAGAAAGCTCTGGATAGACTAGTGTCCAGGTTTATCCAGTCCAGTACTCACTCTTTATGGGTGTATACTCCAACCAGTAGACTCATAAACAAAAGGTCTCCTTGCCTGTTTCTTTTTAAGAGGATGATTGGTAGTGGTGACTCGCTTTAGGGGAAAAGCATAAGCATCTAGCACTGATGTGGAGAGCAAGGCTTTGGAGAAGTACAGGTGCATGGAGTTGAGTTTAAGCAGTATTTAAACTTTCTGGATCATTTTTTCCCCGTAGATTTTACAACCTTTAATGAACTGGTTTGGAGTCCACCATAAACTGGTATTACTGGGATCATATACTCATCTTCAAGGCATGTGTCCAAGTCTGGAACTTAAACATCTTGCCTTAAAATACACAGGGAGTCTGTGGAAAAGCCATGGAGCTCATCAGGTCCTGTAGAGTTATCTAACTACTGATGTGTTATGGCTGCTTCTTCAGCTGAAGCAGGAGAGAGCTTTCATACTTATTACAATTTAAAATTCTGTAGCATTGTCTTTTCTGGATTTCTGGTTTTGTGGGTTGGTGGCACAGTAACCATTTGCAAACATCCATTCACTCTACTTTCAGAAAGAGAAATAACTGACTGTAGGTGTCTGGAAAATTTTATCTGATTTGAGTTGAGAGATCCATCTCCTAGATATTTGGCTTGGCAAAGCTTAGCAAACACTGTCACCTCCAGCTTAGAACCGCAGTTCCCCTCAAAACCTTGGAAAGCTATATGGTACAATTTCATCAAAACAGGACTTTTCCTCCTCCCTCCCCCAACTCATGATTCTCCTTCTAGAAGTTCAGC
Organism: Aegotheles bennettii; assembly: GCA_013398125.1. Classification (NCBI taxonomy): domain Eukaryota; kingdom Metazoa; phylum Chordata; class Aves; order Caprimulgiformes; family Aegothelidae; genus Aegotheles; species Aegotheles bennettii. The sequence continues at coordinate 34,752 of VZRW01006053.1, read as the reverse complement.
TGCCTGTGATCCCTGGCTTAGTTTTGATACAGCCCAGCTGTGCAACCTTAGCTCAAACTTTAGAGAAAATGTTAAGTTATGAGAAAGTGCTGTGAGAAAGTACATAGACTAGAATCAGCCAAATTTAAAGGCAAAATTGGAGACAGAAGTAGGATCACTGGGACAGGCACAGGTAACAACTGAAGGATTCAATGAGAAAGTCACTGACAAGAAAAGTTATAAAATCTTATGGGAGAAGGCAGTGAGCTGAAAGGTGACAACTCACTGACACAGAGGACCAGCCTGCTCCTGGGAGTGACAGGAAAAGCTGATGCTTTCCACGTGATACGTGCCTGCCTAGCTGGCAACATCCTACTGGGTGTCTTATTGGGAGTGATGAGCACACTAATGCTTAGCCTTGTACCTGATGCTAATGCTTAGCTCCTTACGTACTAGCTACCTATTGTGTGTGCTATCCAATACATAATTGTCTTGCAGGTTTTTTTTGTTGAGTATACCCTATTTGCAGAGTTGGTCTCTTCATACATAGTAAAAGTTGCCTGAATAAAGAAAGCCAGGGAATAGAATAACAACCTGTAAAACCATGGCTCTATGTTGCTGTACTTTAACACAGGGTAATATAGTATTACACAGGGTACAGTTAAATAATTAAGAGTATTTTTATATTGCATGTTTCCTTCCCAGGAACTATTACACTTAAGATGTGCTAGTTATAATAGAAATCCACAGCTGCCTAACTGGAGACACATGCCAGTCTAAGTCTGTAACACAAAGAGTGCAAAGTATCCCAGAGCAGTTCTGTGTTTGCAAAGAAAAAAATCAAAACCAGCACAGCTCTCTCACAGGCAAAAACTACACAGACTTAACAAAGGAAGAGGTTACTGAGGCACATTCTCACTTTACTTTTGCTAGCATGGGTAGTGAAGAACAGAAGGCTAAGAAACAACACTGCTAGTGTAATGTGTGACTGCAAATACCACTAACACTGGCAATTGAACTGTCTCTTGCTATGTTTAAACATCAACTTCCACATTACTGCCTGTAGAAGAGTGATGGTACTTAGAGTCTGCATGAGGTGGCTCAGCACTTCTCGAGTCTGGGTATACAACCTAGGAGGGAAAAATCCTGATATATCAAGAATTGTTGACAGAAGAAGTACAACATTTTCAAGTTTTGGAGTACATAAAATTAGGAATCAAAACTTTTGTCATTATTGTGAAATTTTATTTCATTTTGCTCTAGTGGGTAAGAAACACCATAAAGCAACTTTAGTAGTCTGAATGTTAAAAAAGGCAATTTGTGATTATTGGCATGTATAAAGTTGTCAAAATGTTCCCTCTCTTGATGTAGTGTCAACAGCTTTCGGATCTTTCTAAATATTCTGCCTTTCTCAACTGTTTATTCCTGTATTTATTTGATAGTACTTCCTTTGAGTAAATTCCAATTATCTAAAGTAGAAGATGGCGAAGTAGAATACTCTGGAAACTGCATATTAATGTATCATGCCTGTTATTTATAAACTCCAGGCTTCTTCAGATTTTTCTTTTATTTCTGTATAAATGTGAACTTTTCAACTTGGATAGTCTCGCAAAGCATTAAAAAAATAACTACAAAAATTGCCAGTAGAAACATCTATCTTAAAGTTATTCATGTAGTGGCATACAAAGTCCTCAGCTATATTATAATGGTTACTTTATATGGTTTTCTTTCTTTTCTTTCATTCTTCATTTTTTTCTTTTCTTTTTTTTCTTTCTACATTCAACTGATTATGTCCATGGAAACTAGCCCTAATTGTAGCTTTACAGGCAGGCCATGTTTTCCATCATTGGCACGTACTGATGTAACTCACTGGGGAGTAGCACAGGACTGAGCTGCTGTTTTCTGCTATGCTGCAAATAAGAACAAGATTCATATTTCTGATTAATCATTTTTGCAAGTGGCCTACCAATTCCCTGCCAGATTATCATGTAATAAATAAAAGCATCACCAAAGATACTAGGCTCAGCACTGACTAAGAAAAAAAAAAGATAGTATTTTAAGGAAGATGTTTCTGAGTTTACATTTACTGTAGTTGCCTTCATAACCAAACTTCATTTTACCCATAAAACACCTGAGTATTCTTCCTGTAGGTGCAGACACATATATATGATCCCTTCTCCCACCCTTGGTGCAGGGCCATGATGTGGAGTCCATGACACCTCTAGGCAGGTTGCTACTGAGATACATGGACCATACCAGTGGTGCAAGGATGCCTCCAAAACCTGCTTTGCTAGATGACTTCATGATGCCTGTAAGACTTGGGAAAGCTGGGGCACTGCTAACCAAAGAGGGAGCCTGGAAAAGCCTTTTTCATCAGCAAGGCACCACTGAGACCTCCAGAGGTGCAGGGGAATGCACTAGCAGAAACATGACAGAGTGGCATCAGCAGGCAAGGGCATTAGCCAGCCCCTGCTGGCCGTGGCTGCCCCCCTTGATGGACTGGGGACCACTTCCCTTTGCACTGCAGGGCATGGAATGTCCTCCCCATACAGGTCCATCACCCCTGGCTCAGGGGGTGGAGAGAAAGCTCTGAGTGAGCTTCCTTTTCCTGGGCAGCCAAGCAGCTACCTACCACAGAGAGGGATGCTTCAGGCTGGGGAAGGGGAGCCAAGCTGCAGGCTCAGGAGCCAGCACTCAGTCCACAGCTGCTGCAGTTCAGGAGGCCTCTGGCCTCTGCACAACTGCCTGCCGCGCTCGGTGGGAGGGCCAGGGAGATGTCGTCTCCAGGTGCTGCTGAGCATCAGGGACCATTAGCACACTGATGTGTGTGTGAGCGGGTGGTAGCGCAGAGACACCTTGCAAACACCACGCAGGCAACGACACTGGGTGGGCACCAAGGCCAGTCTCTAATGACTGCTGCTATTCCTTTGCACTTTAGCCCCTGTTTTGACTGTTGCTTGAGTTAATCCCTATTAATTTCTTTAAAGCCAAAGGTCCTTGGCAGAAGACAATACATGTCTCTTAAGATGAGGGGCCATCCCAGCCCTCATGGGTCAGTGTAAGAATTAAATCAGCTGGAGTACAAGGATTTCAGATAGCACGACGATAAACACGCTGTGTCCAGGCTGATAAGGTGAGCCTTCTGTCAATACAGTTTTGATCTCTGGCCTTTTCCAACCCATTGTCTTTGGATACTGGTTTTTGGAGGGGTAAACTGAAGCTTGTGTTGTGAAAGTCTTTACCGTATTTTTCTGCAGTCTTCATAGTATGAAGAAAGATACCATTTTGATTCTTACTGTTACCTTTTTTGTGCTAATCCACCACACACCTGTCCTTGGTTGAAGATTTTGCTAACTTTGAGAAAAACTAATTTTAAAATATCTGAGAGTTAAAAAAATTATTTTTTTCTACTTTCAGCCTCTGAGTTTTTGAGGCTTCTCTATCTATGCTATAGCAACTCATTAATTACAAGTACCAAAACTTACAAAGGTGTATTCAAATGTGTTTACATTGCTGTTTTTTTTCATACCACTACATTGGAAGGTGTTAAACTGACAGTGAACCTGGAAATATAATGTCACAACACTGGGCATGGAGGTTAGCTGTCAGAAGCCATCAGAGCTCAGGCACATGTACTCTCCTAGCGACACCAATCATTCAATCACATTTTAGCAGACTCCCAGCAGGAAGCACTGATTTGTTTAACTCTATTAAGCTTAGATAAGAAAGGTAAATAATATGTCTACCCAATATAAGACAACCACTCCAAAATAAGTTTGACATTGGCCAATAATCACGCTAACATTTTTGTGGCTTTAGCAGCTTTGGAGCCTGTTGAATGGCACAATGGGGAAAAAAAAGAGAGCAAGAGAAACGAACGCCTGCTTGTTGCTTTAGCATATTCAAGATGAATTATTAGGAAGGACAGCCAACACTCAGGCTAAATGCTAACAGATGTGACGCCGAGTGTGCCATTTAGATGCTGGTGGTTTGCAGTAGAGCAGTAGGAAGTGGCCGCAGTGGGTGGCAATAGGAGTCAGTGTCCAGACGGCGAGTGGCTGTGGGGGCATGGCCCCAGCTTCCTGGAGAAATCCTGCCCAATGGTGGGGCTGGCACCACATCTAAGAACCCAGTTTAATCTTTTTACTTGACTTCTGTCAAAAATGTCTTGTTACCAGGCATGTCTTTGACAGTGAGTGTGACAGTGACTGAGGCAGGAGAAAGGGCTCAGGTCTTTTGGGGGCCACAAACAGCTCTAAAATTGCTCTGTCAGGCAGGAGTTAGTACAGACCAGTCAGCAAAGCCACAGGGGCTGAAGAGAGAGGCCTCCTTCAGCTTTTGGACTCACGCAGGATGTGATGAAACAATAACTTTACCATTGACATATTTATGAAGGGTTTTTGCAAGGTCAATGATGGATTTTGGTGTAAGATGAGTCTGTTGTCCACTAAGTGTTAGTTTGGGATGTGCTGGGCAGCTGTATAATGTGACAAAAACAGGCTGGCTCCTTCACCTTGCAGACATTCGCTAGTTGTTTTCCAACAGGACTGTTTTTCAGCTTGTTGGCATGTAAATTACAGTGACATAGCCGTGTGTTGAAACCTGACAAAGCCATAGCAAACTGGTTGAATGCCTTGTGGTGTTCAAAGCTTCAATGAGAGAGACAAAAAGCTTTTCAACACAAAAACTAATATTGCACAGTGACGTAGGAGGTCAGTCAAGGAGTGCAAAAAACAACAGCAAAGACCCGTAATGGAAGATGTGATTAACTTGTGAGCAGACCACAAGCCAAAGTTTGCTCAGAAAAAGCCATCATTGAACACATTTGATGAATAAGGGCATTCTTATCACAAGGTGGCTGCATAAAAGAGCAGATGGCCTGTTGGCCAAGATACTGTGCGTCCCCTCCCACTTGCCTGCCTTGAAAAGATGTTGGTGTGAATCCTTATTCATGGGGGGTAAGGAAAGGTGTCAGTTCATGGCTGAAGCTTTTATCAGAACCACACTCAGGGGATTCAACTTCCTGTGTGCAAAGAATGCAATTAGTTTCTGTCATGGATTATCTCTGATTTATTTTTTTTAATGGACAACTCAGTTCGATACAGAAAAAAGTGTCACTGAAGAAAAGATTATCATGACTTCTTCCCAACCTCAACCCTGTTTGGGAGTTGGTTATATTCAACCCCGTACTCTTCCTGGGATGAAGAGTCTCTTCATTAAACAGTATAATATTAAATGTCTGTTCTTCATCCACTGTGTCTTTTCATCTTCACATTTGGGGTCTGAAAAACCACTCTTCTTCCTTTTGGCCTGTTTTAACTGGTCAAACCCATGTTCCTAGGGTCAAACAGTTAATCATTGGAAGCTGGATTTCTCATCCATCACTCTGGTTTCTTGCCTGCCAGATGAGACAGGACAGCACTGTAGCCAAAAGGTTCCTGAAGCCCAAGAAACTACATTTTAAAATGATTGCTCACAGTGTGATAAATTTCATAGCTCTTAGGAAAAAACTTTCCAGTGGATCGGTGGGAGAAGCCCTGGAACATCTTGCCTTGGGAAGCCATGGACAGTTCACCAGCAGCAGTCTGTAGGTGCAAGTTAGACAGACATCTGTCAGGAATGACATAGACTGTGTTACCTCAGGGTTTGGGGGTGGCCCAGAGACCTGCTGCACTTCCCCCAGGCATCTCTGACTGTCCGAGGGAGGATCAGGGCCTGCCTTATCTCACAGGGAAGAAGCTGCATGCCACTATGGCCATATCTCATTAGCCTGATGCTCTACTCATGTAGAGGTGAACTTATGAACTTTTTATTTTATGGATATCTTAACAGCACTGAACAGAAGGTTTTTGGCTTCTCTGTACAGTGGGACAGATTTTGCTGAAGAGACCACAAGAATTGGATAGGTAGCCTCTATTCCAAGTCCAAGTTTATACTGCTCTGAAAACATCTGTTTTAGCTTGACTCTTGCAGGTGGGAATGTCATTCCTAGTAGTTTCGTGAAGCTGTTAACATCAAGTTTGGAATAATTTTAATGTTAGAAACACAGATAAATAACTCATAGATTTAATGCAGTATAAGCCACTCTGGTGACCTCCATCTAGGTCAGTTTGTCAAAGGCACAATTATCAGGGTCATTCCCTGTCCCATTCATGGGACAAAATGCAACTGCAAACTCCATCTTTACAGGGACAAAGGCATCACATTCGACACCGTGCCTGTTATATAGAAATAATGACAGCAGGGTTCAAAGCTGTTTTCCAAACATTATGCCAGGGTTCCCTGCCCTTGGTATTGTGCTCACCAAGTCAGATAGATTTTAAGGGTTCTTGTCCTTTCTTATGGTCCTAGTCTCACATGACTTGTCCAGACCCGAATGTGGATCTCAGTGACTACAGAAAACAAAGTGATGACTCTTTGTGGTCACCACTCAGGCATGGTTTTATCCACATATGTAAGATCCACAGAGAGAACCCTAAAACCTTCTCACCTCAGCAGTACTGCCTGGGTAGAAACCAGACACATGATATGACTAGGCTCAGCCACTGGCACAGGCTCTTCCAACAAGTCTTCGCAGATTTTTGATTTTTTATTTACATATTTTTCTTTCTCTGGCCCAGATTCTCTTCGTCAATCTAGAATATGTTCATTATTATATCACAGGCATTACCTGCAGTTGTTATAAAATGCTGGTAAAACACTGCAACAGGGACTAAAAAGGCCACAGGAGAATGTAATTTAGAATTACAAATGAGTTGGAGAATTTCACATTTAGTTGTTTTATCTCACTTCCCCACCTCATCCTGTGAAGTTAACAGAGAGAAACCTGAGTTGCAGAGCTGGCTCCAGAGAACATCTCCAAAATCCAGCTAGCTGAAAGCAGGGCTTTTACCTCAGCTTTTTGAACAGCTGATATAAATCAGTAGACATCCACTGATTTCAAAACTTCTGCTATTGGTTTACGCCAGCTGAACTCTGGCCCATTTTGCGTCTTGCCATCCTTCATCACAGTGGGTGGCGAGCACACGAGGCACACACTTCTCTGTTGTAGCCACCCCCAAAAATGGGCCCAGTCCTTAAGGCAATCATGTGAATTTAGGAAATGTTTTTGGAGGAGGAATTCATCTGGGAGAGGGAAATCATTCAATAAAAAGGGTGGTGCATGGATAAGACTTCTCTCAGTTAGGGAGAAAGGTCCTTATGAGCATGTCTCAGCCTAGCAACCAGGGCCATGACACTTATTCCATAAAAGCTGCCTAATATTTTTTACTTCTGCTCAGCATTGTTGCATTAAGACTTACGAAAAATTGAGGAGATATTTTAATTCTTGTTTTTAAATTACATGGAAAAAGAATTATATTTTTTGACAATGGCAGAAGACTAGATAAATATGATTCATTCTTTCCAATGAATTAAAGAGTGTAAACTGCTATGGTCACTTACCCTGATATTTCAAAATATGTTGTACACATTCAGTATTCTGCACTTCTGAACAATTGACTAGCTAAACATCTTTTTCCTTTTTCATAATCAGAGATAATGCATAGTAACTTGTTTTGTTACTTCTGAGTAAAACAACTGGATTTTGGACACAGTTTGAACGATTCCCTGAAAAATCTCTCATACAATGGAAACTTCTATTAAACATAATTGCTTTAGATATTTTCAGTTACAAACTATTATTTTAACCATAAGAGATCATATAGGAAATTAGCCACAGAGCAGAGTACTGGATGCATCATTATTTCCTAAAATTGTCTAGGAAAGAGTTTTCTTTCTTTTCTCTTTGTTTTCCAAAACTGCTAGTTTATATGATACTGCAGGCTATTTTTCCACCCCAAATCAGAATGAAAAGTCAAATATTGTTGTATTTGAATAACCCAAAATACATTCTGACCGTTACTTTTAGTGTAAATTCACATTTCAAAATGAAAAGTTGTTAGGGTCCAGAAAATAAACTTTTACTTATTAAAACATCAAAACAAACCTGTTAAAGAATTGGAATAATAATTAAAAAAAAGGTTTTGAGATTCACAAATGTCTATGTTTTTCCTACTGGCAGCTTTGATTTTAATCCCCAGGCTTTTGCTAATTGTCTGAAAAGTTTCTTACAAAACATATACTTTATGTCTAGTCTTACACGTGTGATCTTTACCCCTATTACCAGTATTATCCAGCCTCATGTTTCAGTTACAGAACTAATACAGCTCTTTTTTCCCAGTTCTTTAGCAATATAAGCCCACTTCCCACAGAGATGTGTTGGATACCCCAGCCATGTAATTCACACACTGATCTGGGCTGCTTGCATGGTCATGGTTGTGCTGGAACTTGTTCATTGAATGCATATTAAAAATATTTTCCATGAAAATGAAGTATTTGTATTTCATTCATGGGGCAGCTGGTTTCAGTCTTTATTTCCTTCACTTGTATTCATGTTGAAAACTCATCTCTTCTGTTGGACTTTCCTTATTTATTTATTTATTTATATATATATTCATCATCTTTCATTTTTCCCTGGCACAAGCCCAGTTCTCAAAGGTATCAAAGGTATCATACTTTTTCTCTAAGCTCCTAAGAATTTTACTTAATGGTTATTTTAACCCACATAAATACAAAGAATAATGAAATTATCCTCCCAGAATTTAGCAGAAAGACCTAACTAAATAAAACATTTTCTGCACACTGATCTGCAGATGCCTAGTTTCGTAAGTCATCTGTTTTTCTAGTAATTTAAGAATTCAGAATGAAGGGAGTTTCTTCCTTTCATGAATACTGAGGTAAACATGATGTGAAAAGCAAAAAGAAAGGTAGATTAAATGTTTACAGATCTATGGCCTTGGAAGTGTTGGGCTTTTGTAGAGAAAACTCTCTAGTGCTACAAAAAAAAGGCTACAGTTTTCTGTGGGGCTAGTTATACTTGTTTCATCAGATCTACCCTAGGGATCTACTTGGCCTGCAAATTATGCTTTCCATGCAGATAGCATGAATGTTGCAGTTATTTTTGTTATCAATTCAGATCATACTGCTAAAAGATTTCAGCCTTGCGGGAGGAAAGGAAAGGTTGTTGCTGAGCTGTAGACCTGTTGCAAGAAGTTATGGTAGGATGGAAGGATTCATTGCTTTTAGACAAAGTGGTGTTCTCCCAGGAAACAGCAAGGGTCTGGACCTACAAATGCATTTTTTTCTCTCAAAAAATCATTATTCACAGGTCTAATTGCATTGCAATCAAGTCTGATGGAGGCTTTCCCCTTAGAGCTCAAATTTTACCTTTGCCTCCTGCAGAAGATCTGTAGCCAAACCCAGTCAGTCCATCTGGAAGTTTCAGTGTGTGTCTCTGCTCCACCCGTGCAGGGGAGCCACTGGAGAGACTGACCGATCATGAGTTGTTTTGGGATTATCTAGATTTTCAGAATCTAATGACTTTTAGTTGATTTATTGCCTACTTGAATCCACAGCTTCACTTAGTGTCCTTCATTAAATATGCCTTTTTAGAGACAAGGAATGTCATGTGGAACAGTATCTAACGCTTTGCACAGGTCCAGGTAGATGACACCAGTTGCTCTTCCCTTATCCACCAACACTGTAATCTCTACATAGAAGACCACCAAAATTGTCAGGCATGATTTGCCCTTAGTGAAGAGCCATGTTGACTGTCACAAATCACCTCCTTGTTTTCCATATCTCTTAGCATAGTTTTCAGGAGGATCTGCTCCATGATCTTATCAGGCACAGAGGTGAGACTGACCAGACTGTAGTTCCCCGGGCCTTCTTTTTTTCCTTTTTTAAAAATGAGGGTTATGTTTCTCCTTTTCCAGTCAGTGGGAACTTCACTATACTGTCATGACTTTTTAATTAAGATGGAGAGTGGCTTAGCAACTTAATCTGCCAATTTCCTCAGGAGCCATGGATGTATCTCATCAGCACCTTAGGTGGTCCCTTAGGTGGTCTCAAACCTTATCTACCCCTACTGTTATTCATTCTCCCAGTTCCTGCATTTGCCTTCTATGACTTGGACAGTGTGGCTTAAGCACTTGCCAGAGAAGACTGAGGCAAAAGATTCATTGCATACCTCAGTCTTCTCCACAACTTGGGTGACCAGACCTCCTATTTCCTTCTGGGAAGGGCCCACATTTTCCCTAGCCTTCCTTTTATCACTGATATACCTATAAAAGCTCTTCTTATTGCCTAATTGATGTCCCTGACAGGTTTAATTCTATGAGGGCTTTGGCTTTCCTAACCTGATCCCTGTCTGCTCGGACAATTTCTCCATATTCCTCCCAGGCTGCCTGTCCTTCCTTCCACCCTCTGTAGGCTTCCTTTTTGATGTTTGAGGTTGTCCAGGAGCTCCTTGTTCATCCATGCAGGCCTCCTGGCATTTTTGCCTGACACCCTCTTTGTTGGGATGCAGTGCTTCTGTGCTTGGAGGAGGTGATCCTTGAACCAGCTTTCTTGGACCCTTTTTCCCTCCAGGGCTTTTTCTCATGGTAGTCTAGCAAGTAGGTCCCTGAAGAGGTCAAAGTCCACTCACCTGGCTAGCGAGCTTGCTGTGCACCCTCTGGGCTGCCCTAAAGATCTTGAGCTTCACCATCTCATGATCGCTGCAGTCAAGGCTGCCCTTGAGCTTCCTGTTCCCCACTAGCCTCTCCTTGTTGGTGAAAACAAGGTCCAGCCCAGCATCTCTCTTCATTGACTCCTCTACCACTTGAAGAAGGACGTCAGGAGCAGAACAACCTAATTCCCCTCCACAGAATGGTAATAAAATTTCTGGACTCTGTAGTAAGAGTAGGTACAGAAACATATACCTTGACTAATAATATTTTTGACACTGTTACACAGCAAGCAAGTGGGCTAGGAAAGCGTAGCCTTGAGAGTATTGGAAGCTGTTTAGAGAAATCTTCCAAGAGAGTCATAATTTTTAACTCTCCCATGGGAAGAATGAATGAGGAGGCATCGTATGGGACTGTGTCCTGGCTAGGTTCTGTTTAGTGCTCTTGTATATAAGCTGGATGGGGGATAAAACAGGCCTCTCCTATTTGTAGGTGACATGATATTTAGCAGGACCATACATATGCTGGAGACCAGAGTAAAATTCAAAAGGATACATAGAAACTGGAGAAATGGTCTAAAATGGGATAGTTCTATGTGAAGACTCTAAAGACAAGTACCAGTTTCTGTGCTTAGGTGGAAATACAGGTTCATAATGGGGAACAATTGACTAGACAGCAGATCTTTAGGGGAAGAAAAAAGGAGTATGGAGAACTGGAAGCTGAACATGCTTGCTGAAAAAGGTGAATGTTACAGTGTAAACTTGAGCGTAGCCTAAAAACAATGTGATACGATCCTTCTACTTCATTTGGGTTTGAAAGACTTTTGCAGGAGTCTGGTCTACAGCTTTGCTCCAACCAGGGTGTGGACCTACATGAGAGGGTCCAGAAAGCAACAGCTGGAGTGTCATCAAAGGAAAGGGTCTTTTTTCACTTCCTGAATGGAAGAAGGTGCTTCCAAGATACTTATCCTGGCAAAAATGTAAGTGTGGGGAGGCTCCAGAGCTTCTATAACTTAAGGTTTTTTAGACAATATCTGCTAGGCATTATCTAGTTTGTATAGATTGTTTCTGACAAGGAGTAGAAGAGTAAAATATATGATCTTCTGAGGTCCCTTGAGGTGGACCTTGAGATTTTACCATGATCTTAAGATTAAGTTTACTTTATGTAACACAATAGTCTGTGTAACAGAGAGGCCATTGGGGTTGCACCCTGGCTTGACCAGATTGTTGAATGTCATGTTTAATTATTAATATCAAGAAAAGAACAGGAACTCTGACTTCTTTTGGTTCTGTGATTGATTTTACTGAAGAAACAAGCAGAATCACAAACAGCTACGTGTCTGTGCTTCCCCAGTAGAGGAGACGCAGGAACACAGACAACTGGTCAATTAGCTCTTCAGGCCCTGTAGACCAAACAAGGGTCATTCTGCTGCATATTGTTCAAACTTACAGGAATGACAGCAAACTAAAATATCAACTGTTTTTAATAGCACAGCTCAGTGATTTGAAGAATGTATCCTAACTGGTAGAGGTGAATATCCATTTCAATCATGTGCAATCTGTAAAGTTCATCATGAATTTATGGAAGTTCATCACTTTCAGAAACAGTCAGCAAAGGTAGATGCATATGGAAAGATATTTATGAAGATTACACAAATCCATCAAACAGAATGTGGAGTTTAAAAGTATTTGTTTGCTGTTCAGGATAAACAAAGAGGCATGGGTTGTGTGTGACTGGAGGAAGGTACTGAGGGAAATGCATACAGGAGGGGGGATTTTTTACTGTCACCAGTTTAACAACACTAGGCAGGACCAATAGGCTATCTTTCTATTTATTATAATTGTGTTTTGTTGTTTTTAACCTGTTAACCCTGTATAAAATCCTATAACATGCTTTACTTGAAAAATAGTCTTTCTTTGAAGGTATTAAAAGGTGAAAAATCTACCACTTCTTTTGTAATTTTCTCTAATGGTTTAATATTCTCAAGTCTGGGGAGGGAAAAATCCCAACCCAATCCAAAACAAACAAAAAACACCTCCCTTCCCTCCAGTCTGCATTATTTCCAGTCTGAAATTTTGTGGATTTAATTTTCAACTCTTCTTTATTTTCTCAGTAGATTAAGAAGCCCTTGAGGGACTAATTTTATTCTTTTTATTTTCTTTTTTTTTCCAAAATGTTGATAAATTCTTCTGTTTCTGTCTTTGATAAGTAAACAGATAAATTCTCAGTGGCAAAGTCTAATCCCAGTCTTTCTGGTGGCTTTTTTTTGTATTCTCTCCAAGTTCTTGACAGCCTCTTAAAACCACAGTCACCAGAAGTGGATATAATGCTGTATTATCTCTCTCCCAGTGCTGAATACAAAAGCTAATGTACCTCTCAACTGCTACTCACTGATCGCCTATTTTTTCAGCCATGAACTACAGAGATGAAGTGACCTCTTGCATCCTGAATCTAGTTCCCTGCTATTTGAATTGCCTAACCATTTATTAGAACCAGAACTGCTGCTCTGGGTCCAGCTATAAGTCCATGAAGGCCACTACCACATTTCTGAAAGCAGCTACTCACAGAAACTTGAGAAAAAACAAAACAAGCTTACAATGATCTTTTTCCCCAGCGTATTTCACAGTTTTCAGCAGTTCGCAGTTTAAAGACCTCTTAAGCAAAAAGCTGCATCTTTATTCTTAATGATTCTTAATATACTTTTTCCCATTAATTTATCTAATCTGATACTTGCTAGTCCTTGGACTGTCAAAAATAGTAAATAATCATTCACTGTTCATCTTCTCCATACTGTTCATGAAATTTTACTTTTCGATCATATATCCCTTTAGGTTTCTCTTTGCCAAGGTGATACTCCTATTCTGTCTCACTCTATAGAAGCCACTGCCTGCTTTTGCTCATTGTGGACATTTCTGACATATTTTTCCTCTTACTACAATTTTATTTTGGAAATTGGGAAAAAGAACTGCACACAGGATTCAGGATTCAAGATTCAAATTCTATTTTCCATATGTTTGACCTGGTAAGAGGGCTCTGTAAAAAGACTCAGCACCAAGACTCAGTTACCTAAATTAGGTATTATTTCTATTGACTGGCCAGATTTACAGGACTGTTGAGTGCCCATTGACTTCCACTGAGGTAGTGGAAACTGTGGTTTGCTCTTCTGAGTATCTGAACCCTGCTGTGGACATTGAGCACTTTGGAACTAACCTTTATAATATAAATACATCTTGGAAACAGCATGTTTGCCTGAATAGCAACAGAATGAAAAAATTCCTCTAACTCTCTCACATTTTTTAATGCTGAGGTTAAATATGCAATCATGGGTAACCAGGAAAAGGGTGTGCAAACTCTCTGCAACTGTATCATTTCATCATTTTTATGAGCAGTGGGGATTATTTTTTTTGCAAAGAACACTGCATTATAAAAACATCTGATTTTTGAAACACATTTCCTGACATCTTAGACTTCAGCAATATTTCTTCTAGTTGTGTTTTAGAGTTTTTAGAGGGGTTTTTTGTTTCACAAACAATTTCTTGGGGAAATTATGACTAATTATATCTAACTTAGACTACATTTATATAGCCCTATGGAAAAAATGTTTATTTTTTACAACAACAATGGGAATGCTGAACTGCTTTGCTAATGCTAATGTAACAGATTGTAACAGATAGGGGCATAGTTTTAGTTCTTTTTAAACAGAAGGCTTTTTATTGGTACAACCATTACTCTTTGCTACGGATCATAACTTCACTGAAAGGCTCAAATGAAAAAAAAAGAACAAATAATGAAACAAAATTCATGAATTCGAGTACACCTGCCTTTCATACTGGAAAAGTCCCACGAAAAAGTAATAGTATTGTTCTTCTCAATCATCAACCCGTCTCCTTTCATAAGCACTGCATTTTTTTTCTCAACATAATTAAAAAAGGAGAGCTAGTGTCCTGGGAATTTATATGCTTCATTTACTAGCACCTGGTGTATCTCTTCCTCTCTCTTGTTTTTTCCCCCAGCAAACATATATAGCAGATTGTATAACACAGTAAAGGCAGAAAAGTTCACAAGACTTTCTTTCTAGAGAAACATGGCAATGTGGTTTTATTGCATTAAGAAGTGCAGTCCTCCTTTGTCCTTCATGGGAGTCCTTCAAATACAAAATAAATATTTGGTGATTGAAATAAATGGCAATGTTGACTTTTTTGGCCTACCAGTGGTAACTAGGGACCTGCATTGCAGGGATTTCAGGTCCTGAAGCAGTCAGAGGAAGGTGGAGGTTGCTGACAGTGTTCAGACTAACAGAAATCAAGTCTCTTTGGTGAGCTCTACCAGAGCTTTCTCACACCAAGAAAACTCTGAGGATGAAAAATGAAAGTTTGTTGTGATTCCCAGGACTGCTTAGACCAGATTCTGCTTGCCTTAGTTTTTGAAGTAGAAATAATGGTTGCTGACTTTATCAGTGCTCCATTGGCCAAAGGGATTTCACCATAGAGAATCTTTCTCAATATTTTGCTACTTAAGTTATGCCTACACACGGACGTGTTATCGGAAGCAGAGCATTGCACAGTGTTAGCTGAAGACATGTTTCTCCTCTAATTGCAGTTTAAGGCCTACAGCACAGACCAGTGAAGATAAAGCCTATACTATGAGGTGGACATCTTAAAATTGCACTTTGTTCCCAATACAATAAAATACCTGTCTGAAAGGAGGTTCTATTAAATTATACAATCACCTACTTCTGAGAACTGTACTTTGAATTTCCCTTCATAAGCAATGTTTGAATAAAAGAGAATTTTCCTATCAGGACACAAGGCTCACTGTCATAAGTGCAGCCCAGAAAAATGAATGTTGTCTTGGGAATTGAGAGGCAGGAGTTATGGCCTCAGCTGTGCTTTTGGGTTGCTCACAAAGCCTGGGAAAGTGATTACACTGCCTTATTTTTTAAAAATAAGGATAATTGGTGATCTCTAGAGCTGTAAATCTGGACCATCTTAGTGTGTGTCTCCTCACCTACAACAGCTGCAGACATCCATCTACGATCATACTCTGCACTGGCATGTCACCCCTCTCTTTGAGCAGCAGTGATGCCAGAGGAGATGTTTGTTGCCTCAGACATGGCAAACTTTTCCTGATGTTACCTCAGAGCATGCTGATGTCATGCATCCTTCTCATCCCACACCTGCTATGGCTTTGCTTGCATCCTTGGTCAACTACTTTAAAATCTAACATTGCAAAATACTGTAGAAGGAGTAGGTCTATGTTATCTTTATGGTTGGCAACACCTTTGGTAAAGAAGATATCTGAACACTAGCTCTCAGAGCAAGTGCCAAAGATATTTTTGGGAAAAACCTGCATACAAGAGCTAGTAGCCACTCCCTTTGAAGCCACTAGCACAGCTCCTGGAAGCCCAGCTGAGCTATGGTAGCCAGAAGCCTGCAGGGAGTCGGCTGTGGGCAGAGGAGGGATCTCCAGGCTCTGGATCAGCTCCAGGTAAAGACATTACTGGCTTTAATTTTGCCAGGCCTGGAGAAAAGTGAGAGCTGGCACTGAGAATGTGTTGGGAAATGTGGTCAAGCTTCACACATCCTCAAATAGGCTGAACAAGGACAGTAAAGTAGGGGGAAGAAAAGTGATTGAAAATTGCCTACTCATGGATTTGCCTTACAAAATCTCTGTTCCCTTCTCACCCTAGTACAGTAGGAGAGTGTGGAATGGGATAGGACAGAGATGAAGCAGAAAAACACAGTATCCTACTTACATGAAGTTAAATATTTTGTGTTGATTAAGAAGAAATCATTGGAGTCACAATTTCAATTTACCTGAGTCCCAAGAGATGATTTTTGTGTTATATCTCACTTACTGTGACATTCCCAAATTAAGATTTAAATCTCCCTGCACTGTCTCAGTCAAGCTGAACTGAGAAAATCTGCAGAAGATGCAGATTGAAAAGTAAATGCAAATAATTCAACAAATTTGGAAGATGAGATGTTTTTCTTGCTGTGCCGGTGCTGTATATCTTGCCTCCTGATGTGAACTTTTCACTGCATTAGAAAAACCATAACACATTTTTTCCCAATATGATTAAGTGTGCTATTGATTTTATGAAAAAAAACCCAAACAACAAAAACCACAAAACAACCCCCCCGCAAAAAAATAAATAAAAATACTCAAACACCAACCCCCCCAAAATTAATAAAAAACAAACAACAACAACCAAACAAAAAAACAAATGAAACACCAAAAACACAGCGAATTGATTTTCCCAAATGTTTTGTTCAGCTGTAGTTGTGACCAGAAAATGTGTATTGACAATTGTGGCATATTTTATTAAACTACTAATTCTTATGTCTTGTACAAAATAAGAGTGTGCCAGACTCTGTGCTTGTTTGTCAATGTTACTTTTTCTTTTCACAGGGTGGACACTGAATCTTTAATTTATTTTTATGCCATGCTTATTTTCAAATGTTTCAGATACTGAGGCAGGTAGAGCAAAGAAAGAGGTGTTGGATGGAGGTGTTAGTGTTACTGTCTAGTGTCTAATACAGGTTCTGCTATATGAGGAACTTATGGAGACCCCAAGCAACCTGTGAGGAGAGCAAAAGGGTGTCGGGAGAGAAGGAGTAAACCATGTGGTTGACATTTTCCAGAGTGATGAGTGGTACCTGTGGAACCCATTTCTGAGTGGGGGTTGACAGTTCACTACTCTGTTTGACAAGATAGAAATTTATTTATTTATTTCTTAATCAGAAGAAATTGCATTAAAAGAGGAGAAACTAATGAGGCTGGTGAGGTAGCTGGCTGTGAGAAGAGCTGTTTACTTCTACAAGGTTGCCTCCTCACTCCTTCTATATTTCTGATTTTAATTTTAGGGACGTAGGAACGAACATCCTACCTTACTGAAGTCATAGCAAATTTTGGCCTAGGTTTTCACTGATGTTGCAAATTCATACTTCTGTAGACCAGGAAAACATGCCCTGGGTACACACTGAAGCAGGTGCACTGCTGTGACCCTACAATAACAGTGCAGTAGTGGACTGGCCCTCAGCAAGTGCTGACGTCTGAGCAAGCACCACATTGCAGTCATTCAGGGAGCCAGTGCCCCGTGGAAGCTGCATTAGTGTCAGTGTACAAATGTGAAAGTACATCATCTATAAAAGCCTGATGTTCCCTTTGAGGCCCCTGGGGTGAATCTGTCACCCTCCTCACAGCTTAGGCCAAATCCAGAGTCCTCCCCATAGCGGCTGATCCCAGCTCTGGGTATGTCTTACTGCAAACAGCTCAGCAGATTCTGTCTGTGATCACAATGGCCCCTTGTCCCCCTGAACAGAATTAGTCCTATTGTTTCATGCAATATAAATGTCACTTTTTATATTGCTTGACAGACTCTAACTTCACATTGTACAAACAAATTGGCAATGGTACCTTATCTGACGCTAGTGCGGTGCACTTTACAGTTGGTGTTGCAAAAGAGCCTGGCTGGGTTGTGACCATTTGCTTTTGTCAGACCTCCTGACTCAAGAAGAAATGGAAACAAGCTCACAGATTACTTAGTAATGAATAATACTCCAGATGTTGTTAACCCCATCTTTTGTTGGACATCAATAGGGACAGTTGATGGGTGTAGCTACAATAAATCTTTACTCTCAAGGGAAAAAAAAAGCTGGCTCCTGTTCAAAAAGGGGGAAAAAAAGGAGTCAAGGAGTCACATGAGTGATTTGTTTTACTGAAAGAGCTCATGAAATGTTCTCCCTTCAAATTAATCTTACTGAAATCTTAAAATCAAAAGGGTGCCACAGGGTGTTAGGTTAGCAAGCCAGAAGCATTTGCTGTGAACGTCAACTCCTCTCACCACAACTCAAGCCAAAAAACATCTCGAAGCAAGTAGATTTGTATTCTTAAGAGGTTTATAACATGGGTGAGGTGACTATCTGTAACTTTTTGCTATGGAAAAAAAAAAAGAAGAGATTGCAGCTGAAATCAACCCAGAGACAGATGGAGCAAGAATTGCAGGAGAGGGGAGTTCTGTCAGAGCCTTAACGTGCCGCTGGAATACGCCTGATGGTGACACCCACATTCTTCTGCAGAGAAAGAAAGGGCTCTGGTTAGGACTGGTAACCCACTCCATCTACCTGTTGTTTTCTTCCCAGATACCTGGGAAATTGGGAACCTTGTCAGCATTCCAGGTTACAAATTCCAAGCAAACTCAAAACTCAGATCCTCACATCAAAAATGTCCCATCAGAAGTTCCTTTGTTTTTCTCTTCCTGAAAGTCTGGGGCAGCGAGTGGCAGAGGCTGAAAAAAAGATTCAAGAATCTTCTTCACAATTCTTAAATTGGAAATTTATTCTACTGAAGGAAAAAAAAAGCCAAAACAACAAAACCCCAACCCAATTATAGTGGAAATAAAGTGCAGGAAAAATCTCAAACTTATTGGACCACCCATCAAGTACCAAACTCAATACTTTCCTTCAAATGCTTCCTGGCTTCTTTCCTGGATAGACATGCCACAGGCAGCAGATTGAGACTCTAACAAACCCTCTTCATCCCCTCTTCATGTTCAGAAGCTGATAATCAGCCAGACCTGATCTGATTCATGTTGCAGCAGAGGCAATCCTGAGGGTAACACTAAAGAGCCACTTCACCAAGGAGAGCACGGTTATTTGAGTCTACAGAACACGTTGTTACTTCTGCAGTGTAGCCACAGGGAAGCATCTCTCATCCTACAGAGTAGGAGCTTCCAACAGAAAAGAAAGAAACAACCAGGAGACAAATGTATATTTATTCCATCATGTCCAGAATCAGAATTTCAGATATAATAGTTCCAATTTTTGCTTTCTCCTGTGCTTTCAGCAGCTGTCAGGTGCATAACCTAGTTTTGAGACACCTGAGATGTCATCTGAAGGCTGGATTTTTCCTCTCTCTGGAGTCACCAGCATCATCACCCTGCATCTGAGGAAAGTTGGACGAAATAGTAGAAGCACCTGAAAACCTCATTTAGAATCACCCTCTTGCCTAGATTTAGAGATCATTGTAAACACATTCAATTCATATCTGTTGTTGAGATAAGCATGTTTTTCTTCTCTTCCTCACATTCTCTTTACTTTTCTATCAGCTATTACCTGTGTTAGATGTAAAAAAGACAAATATTTTTGAAACATTAATTTTCCTCCCCCTGTTTCATGGATTTGAACTCTAGCAAACAGGGTTATGAATTTTATTGAAAGAATGGAGATCAATATCATGGCTCCCTACATTATATATATAAAATAGATTATTATAATAGCACAGAGTATAATATGTTATGTAGTGCATTACTACATTGTAGCTTAGATGGTATATGATACATACTATAACACATTGTGTGTATATATAGCATATATAGAATATACATGTGTACTATATGTATACATGAACATACATGTATATGGTATATTTATATACAGAATACAAGAATATATATACAATATATAATAGAATATATATGTATAAATGTGGCATTTATGTGTCATAGCATAAATGTGCACAGTATTAATGTGCAAGTTGCTCTGTGATGAACAGTTAATGAGGTAGCATAGATTTACACAGTACATCTTTCTGTGCACTTTCACCACAGTAACCTGAGATTACTTATGATTTCATACTTCTGCAATATATGCAGTTTTCTTCCATGCCACCTATTTTCCCATGCCTCCATGTCTACTGGATTTTGGTTAGAAAAGCTGAAGTATGAGCTGTATGAGTTCCAATGCTGACTGGCCAGTCAATGCATGTATCCAAACTGGCCAGCTGGCAGACCAAGCCAAGTATGTAATTACTACTCTCACACTGCGTATTTTTGTTTAGTCCTTAAACTGGGCTAGCCTTGATTACGAACATTCTGACTCCACAAAGTTTGTAGAAATGTAATTTTTTTTCAAATCTTCTGTCCCTCTGTCAAATTTGGTTGAAGTTAACCAGTGGTTGGCAGGAGGAATGACAGGCACATACACAAACAAATGGAGAGAGGGACTGAATGCATATGACCCACTTTCTTAGGAAACAATGAAGGGATTAATATTCTTAGGCATTTCAGAGTTATGTGATTGGTCTAAATTACTTGTCTTGGTCACTTCTATACTCAATGAAGAAGACAGGCATATCCAGCAGGCATTTGACCCAGTTTAGGATATGTAGAGGACCATTTATTGGATAAAATATTCATAGTAATATATAGCATATGGGCAGCTATTGATTCATGCTGTCTGTTGGTTTATCACACCCATTAGTTGAAGCAGAAGCTGTGCTCTTCAGTGACCCTAGCAACCAGCTCCCAGGAAGTAGTATCCTCCTGAAGAGGTACCAAAGGTAGATCAATCTGTCATTGTGCAGTTACACCCAGACCTGTGTTTCTACAGACACATCCTCTTCTTATAGCCCAAATTTTATTCAGAAAAAAAAATAATTACAGTGTTAGACAAGATTTTTAATCCCTGGCAAAATTACCCGTGACTAGACAGTGCTGCTGAGTATAAACAAGATCCAAACAATTTGGCTTTCTACATAAAAGGAAAACTTGCAACAGGTCCAGTGCAGGCTGGACATGTCAATCTTTTGCATAGGCTCAGATCTGTGCAGCCCTGCTCACCTGCCCATGACAGACTCACTGCAGTTCTGTATAGAGGGCAAGCATAACCGGTCTGACACAGCCTGGGCACATCAGGCTTTCTGAGCGTGCATCACACATTTTTGTTTATGGAATCCCAGGAGAAACCCTTGTTTTAATTAGACATGTTATTGGAAAATGTTAACAAGTATTTTTCAAACTGTAATTTCAAAATGTGTAAAGTCTCACTGGAATAAAGTAACTCAGCACAGAGAATGGCATAGGTGTGGAGCATGACAGAGTTTCTGGGTTTGCAAACATATAACTGAGCAAATGCTTATTAGGAGTGTGCTGTAAGCTTCAGTAGGAAAGGGTGAAGCCTACAGGCACTCCAGTCACAGAAGACTTCAATACCAAAATCATGACCAGTCACAGCTAGTCTCTATGAATGTAAAGAGAAGTTCTGAAAGCAGTAGTTCTGATGTAATTTGCTTTTACATCTCAAAATACTGTATTTATGTTCCTTAATTTGGAGCGGTGTTAAATTTGAAAGTGTTCTAGAGCTCTTATGAAAGCGATGCAAAAATCTCCATATCCTCAGTAAAGAGAAATGTAATCTAGTGATTGGGAAGCAAACAAGATGTAATCCCTAAAAATAAAATTAGCCCAGCTGTATTTTCAGGATGCTTCCCTCTCAAGTGAAGAGAGACAGAGAATTTCCTTTAAACTGTGGTTCATATTTTGATTCTTGCTTTCAGTTGCCATCTAGAGAAACTCTTTGTTGATTGATGATCTGATGAGCTATTTCCATCCCTTGGGCCTATCCAGCCTTCAGATTCCCGGGGTTTTTCTTTGGTACAAGCAAAATGTATAAGCATGTCTACTATCTCCATCACTGTTAGACTCTCCACAAAGCAACAGTGTGCTCCTTCAACTCCCTCCAAACTTCACCTTTGTGGTGGTCAAAACCTCACCTTTGTGGCTTTACCTGCAGTCTGAAGCAAAAGTGAACTACAAAGGCCTGTAGCTATTATACTGACCACAACTATTTTGCTGTCCCTTATAATCTCCCCAGATGTATACTGTATTCACCTGATGCCTTTGCCTGCAGACTCTGAGGTCCTTATAGAGGGAGCAAACTTCATTGTACCTTAGTTGTATGTCCTGTGATTAGCTTGATGGTTTTATTATGCTACAATCCTTGACTGTAGCTGCACGGAAATGCCTTAAAACGCAAGTCTAGCTCTAGGCAGAAGCTCAGTTTGCCTAGGTACTCTCAGTAAAGATAAACAAGATGTAGCTAAGCCTACTTCCCCCATGGCAAAGCCTTAAAAACAGATTAGTAGCTGCTGCTGAAGGAGGGGCAGCAGTGTGTGTGATGGCAGCCTCACCCAGCAGCCATGTTCTCTGCTCCCATCGGCTGTGGTCTCCCCATGTACCAGACATAGCAAGCTCTGCTCTTGAGGAGTCTTTCCTGGATCATCAGCATATTGGTGTTTTCTCCATACCTCACTTTATTCTCCCTGGCAGAAGTTTCCTTGGCCTTGGCAAACGGAAACTGTGTTCTTCTTGTGCTGCCTGAGGAGCCTTGAACTGGTACCACCTTTACACATAGAAACATCTATGAATAAATTAACAATTCTGAGGCTTGCTCAGTTCCTGTTCAGTCCCTGCACATTGAACTTCGTTGTATTTCAGTTCATCTTAGGCAGGAGATGAGTATTCAGCAAAGGTGGTGGCTAAATGCCAGTCTTCCTCAATTCCCTCCAAAACACACGTGGAAAAAAATTGCAGACAAATATAATGTTGTATTTGTTAGAGGTAGAAAAATAGAAGGGTATCACCAACCATGTCTAATACTTTGGTCAAGCTGTATTCATTCTATACACAATTATTTTTCTATGCATGAATCAAAACAGAGGGTTTTTTCCTTGCTATCAATGAAGGACAATGTCTTATTTATGCAGGTGCGAAGTGCTCCGTGTATGTATACCCTGGCCTAGGTGAATGCAGACTCTTACTTGGAAGCCATTTGAAAAATACCACTGGTTTGTTTTGATTTTTTTGCCAGAAGGATTGGTCACAGGGTCAACATATGGGACTGATTTAGGGCATTATACAAGTGTGCACCCTCTGCCACTGCTTTCTTGCTCTCTCCCAAACCAGGAGCAAAATATTTCAGCTGTCAAAGCACCAGTCATTTTAGTAGAAGATACACCCTAATCTGCAGTCTGTGAGTAGCAAGTTGGTGATTTATCCAGACTAGCTGCTTCTCTGTTCCCTGAAATCTTCCCCATGTTGTTGTTTAAAAAGTATGAAAATACATATAGCATACAAAAATGTGAGCATGTATTTCTCTGCTTGCATTTGTGTGTTTGTGTTGGTGGTGGCAAGTGTAGTATTATAGATGATCTCATGTTGCACAATTCATCTCTGCATATATGTTTTGCTAATACTCTGAAGTGTTCAGTGTTCTGGCAATGTCAGTGGCTGGGATTAAAATGTTAAAAATTGTTAAAATGGATGTGATTTAAAAATACCTCCTCCCTTCTAGCAATTTGTAAAATATTCCCCAAGCATTGGAGAAGAGACAGAATCAGGAATGTAAATTTTTGGCAATTACATAACCTGTTGTTCACCAGAGCCACAGTAAGTTCTTCCTCCTGAACACTGAGTCCTTAGCAGAAATGCCATCTGGAAGGAAACTGCCCTTTCTGGAGATCACATGCTGCTTTGTGCCTACAGCAGAGGAAAAAAAATGATTTGACAAGTTGGAGATCATAGCAAAATCAATGCAAGAGTGCAGTAAAGATTTAATTTGGGTTCTTCCAGCAAAAAGCTAATAATTATATAACAACATCTTTCTCAGAAAGTGATGATGAGTAGCAATGAGAAACCCAAGGAGAAATTGAAGAGAAATCTGCTACTGTCCACTGTTACGGTGAAACTTGGCCAAACTTTAGAAGAAAACTAGAGCAGCTGGACTTGGTTGGGGCCACAGAAGACAGGTCAGATAGAAGAAGAAGGAGGACCTGGGTAACTATAGACTGGTCAGCCTCACCTCCATCCCTGGAAAGGTAATGGAACAACATGTTCTTGGCACTATCTCTAGGCATATCAAGGATGAGGGGGCCATTAAGAGCAGTCAACATGGCTTTACCAAGGGTAAGTCATGTTTGACCAACCTTATAGCCTTCTATGAGGAAATAACTAGGTGGATAGATGATGGTAGAGTGGTAGATGTGGTTTATCTTGATTTCAGTAAAGCATTTGACACTCTCTCCCACAGCATCCTCGTAGATAAGCTAATAAAGTATGGGTTTGGTGATCAGGTAGTGAGGTGGATCAAGAACTGGTTAAAGGGAAGAAGTCAGAGAGTTGTAGTCAAGGGGACAGAATCTAGTTGGAGATCTATAACTAGTGGAGTCCCTCAGGGGTCGGTACTGGGTGTTGTTCAATATCTTCATTAACGACCTGGATGAGGGTACAGAATGTAT
>VZRW01006052.1:241629-263280 GCA_013398125.1 Aegotheles bennettii | reverse complement strand
TAAAAAAAAGAGAGAGATCAACATTTCCTGGTATTACGTTCTATGATCAGATTCCCCTTAAGAAAAACATCTAGAGTTTTTCTCAACACTGTATTAATACCTGCCTCCATGTCACCTTTCAGACAAAAAAATACGGGATGCAAAATCCACTATGGTGTTCTCTTTATGGGCTTACATACTGCAAAGATCATCACAAAAAGGACAGAGTACGTTTTCTACAGAAAGAGAAATCTCCTTTTGATCAGAACTAACACAGTTCTTTAGGAGCTGGATACTAATGACAGTGTCATTAAAAGATTCTACTTATCCTTCTTTCTGTGTTGCTACTTCAGAACCATTCATGATGTTTATGTACAAGAAGCCTAGAATTAAATGTTACAGTCTATCAGCAAGTGTTAGTGAAAAATCATTGCTGATTTACCATGGAATTGACAGCTTAGCTTACATTGAGGTCTCCCCTATCCAGCAAGCTATGCTCTCCCACTGTATCAAGGCTCCTGCTCTGGGGAGGATTCACAATCAATTTTATTTTCTCCAAAAGCAAAGCAGTATTTACTGGAAGGCAGCTACTATTATCCTGAATTACAAAGACATTCCAATACTAGCCACTCTGTATGTTTCAATACTATCCAAGCTGCATCCCTAAAAAGAAGAAGATTTGAGTCAACAGGTTGGCCTATTTAGATTCTCCTGTTCAGACACAATTTGTTTGATCAGCCTGAGCATGGCCAAGTATGTCACTAGGGAACATTAACCAGTTGTTATTGCATAGTCAGAACTGGCAGTCACCCACAATTAAATTAGTAGAAATCTATTAAACTTCCAATTCACATCTATTTAAATTCCATGTAAAGTAGCATCTCTTTCACGACAGGCACAACCTGGTTTATAAAGCAGTAAGGCTTCCACCAATTGAGTTTTCTTCAGCTGACTGCCTGAGAGGAGAGGGGGTTTAAGCTCTACTTTTGTTTAACTCGGTACAACTAGCTTATATAGCTAGAAATTGTGCTGATATTGTAGTATTTATGCCACATAGCTGTTCCTTGGTATAATTATATTAAAAAAATAACAAGAAAGGAGGAAAGTATGTATTTTTAGTGTTAGAAATTTTGAAATTTGAGTTTTCTTCTAAGTAGCTACATTTTTTTATATGAAAGATTCAGAACTTAACTCAAGCGCTGCATACACCACACACATTTCAGATGCTTTGTGTGTAGTTCAAAACTGCTTTTATACTACTACAAACAATTAAATATACATTTATACCAAATGTCTTTTAGCATTATTTAGTCTTAATTACAGGCTACATGAAAGAATTAATTGTGAAAGTATAAAATTACTCCCACTCATTACGTAAATATATTTGGCATATTTTTCCCCTGACTCAAACATGGAACTTGCTTTTTTGGGGTGTGTGTTTTGTTTTGTTGTGGTTTGTTGTTTTTTTCTTAAAAGGAAGCCTTATCTTTTCAAGGCTTCCTTTATTGAACTCCTAGTCTTCCCGAATACTTCTACATTTCCCAATTAAGTATCAGTAATTATATTAATATGCAATTTTTAACTTTAATTTTTTTCTGAAGACTGTAGTGGTCAATATGTCACTTTCCAAATCACAATGCTAAAACACATTCCAGAAATCAATTAATGAGCTTTCATGCTCACTGCGGCTAGTCCAAGCCAAAGAAACACTGAAAAATAACAAGTATACCATCTCCTCTCCTCAATACAACTGTTTCAAGGTTGATGTATATTTTTAATTATATGCCATTCTCTATTTAACAAGTTGCAGGCACCACACACAATGGAGGGCAAAACCAAACTGAAAACAACAGAGAATAACAGAACCTGCAAGCAGTTAAAGAGGTGAGAGATCACAAGGTTTAATCTTTACAGAAAGGTAAATTTTCAGATCCTGTTAGGAAACAACATAATTACAAAAGAGCAAGGAATAAACAAGAGATCATTTTCCCCACCCTTTTGTTAGGGTCTCTAATGGCATGCTAATGCTATCTACATGCTAATTAACTGCTACTGGGCAGTGCTTCGAAAAACAGATTTTCAGGTCTGGTACATTACATAAGAATTCAAGGATGACTACTATGAAAGAAACGTGGCCTAATATTAATCACTGCAACACTTCCTCATTTTTATTTGTTATATTATATTGACAAAATGTTCATAATTTGGGGGAAGAGGTCAACTTACAAAAGTCCCTCTTGGCCTGTTGACTCCTGCAAAACCAGCGTATTCCTTCTGTTCATGGTGGGTTTTGAACTCTTCATCTCTCTCTTTCTTGCAGTCTTTTTCTTCTCGAGAACTGGATGACGAAGAAGATGGGGAGGAAGATGGGGAGGACCGAGCACGGTCTTGATCTCTCTTTTGTTTACTGAAAAATAAAAAGATACACTGTGTGCTATTTTAAAAGTATTAGATAATCTGTAACATGCTATACTAAAAGGGGCCTCTTTATATTTTATGAAAAGCTATCTCCCTGCTGGTTATAAAGTCACATACATGTTACGTATTTCAGATGTTAAGGTGAAGTATAGTTCCACTTTCCAGCCTCCTCTTACACATTTAAACGCACTAAAGTATATTATTGATAGTGAGTTGGAAAGCAGCAGTCTGCAAACTGCAAGTACAATTTTTTCTAGGTTTTGATGCCATGAAGAGATTCTGTTACTTTTAAGATCTGCCTTTCTTCCAAGGCAGGAAAACAGAAATCGAAGGGAATTTTCGAAAACCCTCAAGGCAAAGCTTTACAGCAACTTTACATAGCTCAGTTTGCACACTGTTTAGAAGATATGGTGTGGGCTTCCCTACCTAGATGGCTGTATGGAATTAGCCAGTGGAAGGTAACGTGGATACCAAAGTCATAAAGTAAATGGGAAACAAGCAGCATAAGTAATAATTCATTGTATATCCAGTACAAAGCAGGGGAAACAAAACTCCTGCAGCAAGACTTTTAGTAACCCCACAGTGGTAGTAACTTGATTTACAAGATTTTAATATTCTATTCAAAGGAAGGTCATACCTGACACAACTCTTACCACTGCTACACAGTATCCACTAAGATATGCTAACATTTTTTTCTTAAAAACAGCCCACTGGCTTTAGACATAAGTAAAAATTCCCCTTCTCACCCATGTTAAAACCTAAGTATCAGTAAGAGTCTCATACTCTGGGTGTTATGAGTTGAAAAAGTGCGGAATCAAGCATAACGAACCAAAGTTCTTACACAAACTGTTTATAGAAATGTACTGCATTGAAGTCCAACCTCCTGATGTAGCCTGGATAATAGGACAGATTAATTTGTCATTTTTTTTTTCAGTGTTAGCTTGCTATTCCAAAGTTTTTGTCCTCATCCACCATAAGCCGTGTAAAAGACAGATAATACATATTTGCTGTAAAACAAATAATTTTAATTGTTTAAATTTAAATGTTCCATTAAACATTGAAAATTGAAAGCAATTAAGCTTACAATTACAAAAGGCTAATTAGAAGCTAAAAACCTATATAGGGACTTCAAATATTTACCTGTCATCTTTGTAAGATTTGTAATCCTTGTAATCTTTTGAAGTTTTCTCCTGCTTTCTTGACCCACTGGATTCCCTGGAACCCTTTGAGTCTCCTCGTTCTTTACTTCGCTCTTTCCTACGTCGGTCAATGTCATGCCGAAGATCAGCAGAATCACACCTTAATTTTTTATCTCCCTGTAAACAAATATGTATTTTGGAACAAAATTCTGAAATAAGACATCCAGAATAGAATCTGAATGAAAAGGCAAGGTATGTATCAGTTTTCAAAAAAGCAAGATAGAATTTACCTATTTTTCAAACTCTTCAGCATACAAACTGACTTTAAGTGATGGCCCTTTACATACAATGGCTAGATCTAAAAAAAGAACAGCTAAGAATTTCAGTTTCAAACAAGCATTCACATCAGGCCAATGGGATATCCATTTTTTGATGCAGACAGACCATACTACAGGGTTTGGGAGGATGTTTAAGTATTCATTTTTCCAGGTGAATTGTTTTTAACAGAGCACAAGAACCTTTGCAATTCAGCCGTACAACTCAGTGACAACCTCAGTACTTCCCCCTCCCCCCGCCCCCCTTCTCTGTCCTTGAGCAGCTTGGTGTCACAAAACTGGTCAAGACATGTCCAAGAAGAAAGGAAGGATGGGAGAAGACGTGACCTCACACATCACATTATCAATATAGCAAAATCATGCCACATAAACTGGCTGCTTGATAACATGTTCTACCATTTTACCATTCTTCTAAATGCAAGTAAGTCCAGATTAATAGATACAAATTCTTTTTGTATTTTTCTACACAAACACAAGTTGAAGATCAGATTTAAATGGAAATACAATAAATTAAGTTTAGAAACACAGACAGAATGTTAACTTAAAACCTACTTTTTGACTTTCTTCTTTAAAGACTCTCTCTTCTCCTGCTAAACGGGTATGCTTCCTCAGGGTACTTGGAGAGATGTCAATCCTCCTAAATGTAAAATAAAAGCACTGTCTTGCCATACGTGTATGTGACTGCTAATGGCCTCAGACCTTTCTTTTCAACAAAAAACTGAGAAACAAGGCATTTTTGCAGTAAACCAAACTTTTTGCACGGAAAGCCCCTCCATCAGAATACAGAAGCAGACAAAATTAAAAACTTAGGTTCTGTTCTATGTGAAGTATGCTACAAACACAAATACAGAAAATAGGCAGTTTGATTTTTCACATTTTAAGTACAGCTTTGAAGATGCAAAAACTGTTTAACAAGTTATTTTGAAAGATCAGTGTACGTAGCCAGTTGAAAATCCACCCCCCCAAGAAATCATCAACACTGGTAGTTAGCTGTAAAGTCAAAAATACTTAACAGTTAAAAAAAAATTTACAAAGTTGGGTACTGAATATAGAGATAATACATCCTCACATGCAACACAAATATAGTACACTGCATCAAAAAAATACAGCACGTGATCAGAAACTATATCTGCATGCCTACCTTCTTACCTTTCAGGCTTTCAGGTTTTTCAAAAAACTGCTGTAAATTAACACACACAAAAACTAAAGTAGTATGAGATGGAACATTTCACACTGAAGAATAGGGATGCATGTACAGGGCTTCTTTTCATCTTCAAGACATATGCCCCTCAATATTTGAGCACTGCATGTGAGAAAAGTAAATATATCCCAAATGAGATACAGAGGTAGAGAAGACATCTGCTACAAAACCATAGATGAAGCCAGACTTGGCTCAGATGAGTTCTCTTTTACAGAAGGGGGTTTTGGTGGGGTTTTTTGGTATTTTGTATTTACAAAGAAATTGAAAAATTACTCCATACACATTAGAAAAAATATTTTGTGTTCTCATAAGAATTATTAACAGACATTATTTGAAACACACAGCATCTATATATGTAGTTAACATATACCTATGTATTTCTGGGCTCTTTTGTCGGGTGCAGTGTTCTTCAGTAGCTTTTTGATATGCAGTGAACCTCTCATTTAGGGTCATTCCAGCTGACTTGAAGTATTGCTCTGTTGGTTACAATAGAAAAATACTGTTTCATTAGTTTAATCCAAGTGACAGGTATTTTACTCCTGACAGAAAGGCAAGTAGCAGGCAAAAACAGTACTTTCAATAAATCGATCAGGACAAGCCAATGTGGCGTTTTCTCTATTTTTACACATTCTGTAACCCAAACAAAGTAACAGTGCACAGCATCACTGCAAGTCTGCTTATAACTATGCCATGACTGTATTACATGTAATTCAAGCATCGTTTACTGACTGGACTTGCTCATTTTCAATGACATTTTCCTCTAATGAAAGAGAAAGGAGCAATTTCTTAATGGTTATTTTATATTTTGCCCATAAGAGAAAATGAAGTTACTTTGAACCATGAATACTTGCAATAAGTACATTTTACTATCCATCCCATCTTTAACTTAAGAGTTAATTCAGTAAAAACACTTAAGTAACATATGCTTCAGTAACTACATGAATGTCCTAACAAGTCATTTCTTAAAGGAATACAATTTCTCATTTTGAAGTTGTGATGATAAACAATCCAAGACAATTAACACACCTATATGTAAATAAATTCATTTAAGCATCTGGCATCTTGGCAAACTTGACAACTTCTGACAAATTTTCTCTTTCCTTCAGAAACAGCTAAATTAGCAACAGCAAAACTCAGTTTTTAAACCAGCTCAACAAATGTGTTTAAATGTAATATAGAGATACATAAAGTCATGAGCTATGAAATGTTACATATGAAGCAAGCTATCTGCTTAACAGGTCAACATACATCTGTATCAACTTACCGCCCGGCATCCAGTATTTGTCTCATAACCAACCATTAAAACTTGAAACGGCCACTACAAGGGTAGTGCCTCAATCATAATTCCATCAAACACAGGAATTTGAGCTAGCAACTCTGTTTTTATGCCATTTTTGCCAGGAAGACAGAAGGTTCAACTTTGCCTGTTTGGCATCTGTATCTTTCAACAGCTATTTTACTTTTGTAACATGGATTTTGCCATTTCAAAACACATTCCAGGACCTAGTTACAATGAAAAAGAAAACATCACTGGGCATTTTCAGCTCTACATTAATAAAGAGCTGTTCAGACTGGTCGCATCACACCAATAATGAACATAACTTCAGTTTCTCAAAAGAGTTACTAAAAGCTGATCACAGACCACAGTAAATTTGAAATTTAAAGAGAGGTTCCACTTTCAAAAACAACCATAACTGTACATATTCTAACAACTTGACCAGATAAGCTGTTAAGCTGTTACATTTACCAAGTATTTGTTTAACATACAAAAGTTTGCAGAAAAACAGTCTATTCTGTGATCAACATGTGAGAGTTTCAGGAATATTATTTCACCTAAAGCCTGCATATGTACCATAAAAGCAAAAACTTAGCGAAGCTCTCACTGGATCAAGCCTTAAATCTCTTTACATATCAATAAAATAGATACTTTTACAACAAAGATCATTATAGTCAAAACAGGTGTACCAGTAAGATTATTTTTTTAATCTAATACATTATCATAATCTATTATTGTTGACTATTACTTTCTTCTTTCTAAATAATGTAAAATGCAACAAATCATTCGGCCTTAGCAATCTGAATTTTGCCAACAAAATGAGACTTTTAAGGGAACCTTAGCACATACTTCTAGCATGCAAATCCTTGCAATTTTAGAAGCTAAGGCATCTTGAACAATGCTTACAGACAGATACACTGAATCTGATCACCTAATTAAGCATTTCCACATTCCCCCTTTGTACGATAATATAGCAAAATTATTTTCACTGGTGAATTCTTCCGCATTATCTCAGTACATTAAGCACAAGAACAAGACAACAGCCCAGTGAAATAAAGTAAATGCTATGGAAAAAAGCCTTTAAAGAACTCTCCAGACAGCCTCACTGGACTTTAAGGAATTACCTATTTTTCCACCTGAAAACTTTTGACATGTGACCTAAATGAAATGCATTTACTTTGATGGTTTGGGTTTCTGTTTTGGTGGTTTTGGGGTTTTTTGGGGTTTTTTTTGTTAGGGTTTGGGGGGTTTTTTTGCTGTTGTTGCTGCTGTTTGGTTGGGGGTTTTTTGGTGTTTCTAATAAGCAACAGACACTACTATTAAATCAGAAAATAATTAGTGTATAACTCATTTAATAGAGGCTTACTTAGCCACTTCCAGGTTCCTGTAAGTTAAATTCCTGGCTCCAGCACTACAATAGTGTCAAACAGAAATAAAATGCAGCATCACGATGCATTCTGGTATCATTTAGAGCACAATTTTTCTTAAATCTTTTCATTTGAGACAAAAAAAAAACCCTTCAAATAAGAACGTGGTAAGAGTTCTGGGGTGCTCCAGAAGGAACACCATTGTATTTACAGTGCAAAAGACACCTGTCAACCCACACTGCACCATGTAACATAAAATCATACGTCTGAGCCATTCAAACAAAACTAAGCAAGAAAAGCTTGACGAATATAGTATGTTTAAACTACACTGCAAAAATTCAAACTTCACATGCTACTTAGGCGCAAAAATTTATCCAGAAACATTGTTTAATTGCTATTATGCTCTATATTGCTTGTTTGTTTGGTACTAGTTTCTGTAGCTATTATTTTTGTGTACCCTAAAAAGAAGTCTGACTAAATCAACATTAAAAGAGGGCTGAGACAGCAAACAGGCTTAAATGAAGTTGTCAGACGTGTATTCGTACAATAAACTGAACACATACCTTTGACGTGATGAACCAAGGACACAATGTGCTGAATAAATGACTCTGACGTGCTTTTGCTGGCCTGTGGCAACTTAATGTGGTCAAAGATGGATCGGAACTCTTGCTCCTTCTTGACGGAATGGACAAGTGTGCTAGCAAGCAGCCTGTCTTTAGTCAAGGAAGCAGGTCTAAAATGCATCAACAAAGACACACAAAAAGAAACCACTTGTTTAAATAAAGACGAATGACACTGCAGGCAGGTGGAGAACCACATTGGAAAGTGGAATAATTTACCTATTGGAATCATCAAGAGGCACCGGTGCCATTTTGAGTTTAACTTCAGGACGATGGGAGTCACTGGCTATCATTTTGATCCTAAGTGGGCTCTCCTCTCTGAAGGTGGATTTTTCTCTCGCATCCAGATTCTTGTGTAGAGGGGGACTGTAATCAAAGAGTTCTTTGAGCTTTTCAGACTTTACCTGCTCAGGTGACTGAGTTTCTTTCTTCATCATTAGTCTCTCAGAATTCTTGTCTTCTTCCTTGTGCTTATCTTTTGTTGCACTAGGCCTTTCCACTACATAGCCAGTCTCTTTAAGCTTATAACTTTTCTCATCTCTAAATCCATCGCTCTCTCTATTGCCCTTGACTGATATTTTAGATTTGTATTTGGTTCCTTCCTCCTCAGCATTCCGATGAGATGCAGTAGGAAAATTTTTACCCTGATCTGCCAGGACAGACTTTCTGAACTGTCTGTAATCCTCTGTCTCCTCTGTGTCCTCCCCTTCAGAGTCATTAAACTTTTCTTTCCCAGTCTCTTTATCAACGAAAAAATCTAAAGTTTCCTGTTCCTCCCATTCCCTTTCTCCCTCTGTCCTCCCTTTTTCTGATCCTCTCTCCTTCTGGGCCTCCTTCTCCCTTGTATTACCCCTATCAAGCAGGTATACTCTAGACTCTTCATCTGTGTACCTGTGGATAGCAAAGAAGAGACTGGTAACTCTGGATTGCATTCATTCCAGTTCACTTGCATTCCTCTTTTGTGTCAATTCCACACCAAGAAGAAGAAAATACATTCCTCTGAGCAGTTCAACTTTAGCATGCAATGCTTCGCACACCATTAACACTGTACCCACTGTCATTTATGTACTACTGGAGGCATCTGAATAATATAATGATTTTCTGTAGAACACCTAGAAATTCTCTGCTCTAGCTTATAAAAAAAGCTAGCGGTTGGTTTGTTTGTTCTTTCTTAATTGGTACTATTTAACATTCCCTGACACCAGTCATTTTTTTCATCAAATTCAAGTGAAACTTGGTAATTCAGACTGCAATTCATCTTTGTACTTCTTTTAGTGAAAAAGTTAAAGAGTACCATGAAAAGAAGTTAATTATTTTCAAGATCCTGCACATTTCTAAGAGAATTCCTAAGTCTGACTCAGGCTTAATGCACTCACTACATCGTGTACAAGCAGGGAACCTTTAGAAGGCAGCTCTCCTCAACACAGAAACATATTTACCAATTAATTATTTCAGCCACTGCCTTATTGATACACTATTTTCACATAGGTCCTAATACGTTCACCAACTCCCATACATCTAATCCAGGGGAAGTAATTTTTGATCTTCTAGGCGGTATGTTTTTACATAATAAATCACTGACTGAACAAATTCATTTAAAAGCCTAGAATCAAACCTATATAGCATAGTCATAGCTTTGCTCTATACTTCATTTCATAAGAAATCCACTGGAGTACAAGTCACACTAGAAAGGAACAGCCTAATGTCAGTAAGATAGTAGCAGCTTTCAGAAGTTGTAAAAATATCAAACGTTTTAGAGGCGAATCTAAGAATTTTACGTTAATTTGAAAATATACATTCAATGTATATTTTTTATATATGTAGTAAATATGTAGTCCTTCACATCAATAGAATTATATTTCAAGAATACCAAGACCTACCCTCTTTCATATGTAATGCAAGTCAAGGCATCAAAGTTGTCATACTGCACCACACAATTAGCAATGGATGCTGTTTATGTTAACAAAGAAATCATTGTACAACATCTGCATTTTTAGACTTCCAGAAGATTTGCATTTCAAACTGCATGAAGGATTAAAATTTTAAAATACTTGAACAGGATTCACTATCAAACAAGCAAGTCTAATGCATTATTCCAATTAAGATCTTTCCTAAAGGTAAACGGAGCATAGGAAAATACACTGTAAAGGAAAAGCACAAACCAATTTTTCCTCAAGGAAACATGTCCCTATCTCCACCAGCCAATGGCCAAGAACTTGAAGCATCTTAGGAGGAAAGGCATGTTTCAAGCTCAATTCCAACCCAATTAGAATTAGTATATTTATTCCATGGTATTCCATATTGCATTTTTCAAGGCACAGTGATACTTTTGTCAAGACTCTGTAACAGACAGCATTTTAAGAGACAATGTTAGGCTTATAATCTAATTCTTACCTTTTCATGAACTTTCCACCTTTTGCAGTGTCCTGTTCACCACCCTCGGGATAAAATGACCGCACTCGAGCCTCCTCACGGGGAGCGCTCTGTGATGGGATTGTCTTTGCAGGGCTTCTCCTTGAAGGGATGTGATGCAATGGGCTATTCTGAGAAGGACTATAACGGCTAGAACCGTTTCCAAGAGAACCAGAGCCAGACCTCTCAGGACTATGCTGAATGGAATGGGAATGTTGAGGTGTGTCCTTTGCTGAGTGGGCTGTACTAAGCAAAGGGGCATCAGAGCAAGATGAACTCTGACTGGGTGGGGTGGCAATAGAAGGACTATGGGGTGACCTTGGACTGTTATCATATGCTGAAAGACCAGGCCAAATGTCGCCAGAAGCTGCTGATGATTTGTTAAAATCGTCAAGAGACTCAGATGGGTCATGTTCAAATGTATCTTTCTGTTCATCTTGCGATTTATTTTTCAAAGGGCTATCTTGCAAAGGAGCCCCTTCAGTTTTCTTTGCCTGCTTTTCCAGAGACGCGCGTCTTTTGGAAGAGACAGGTGATTTGCTGTATGGGGATGAAGAACGAGATGAAGAGGACCTCGGGGACCTGGAGGATCTGTAAGATCGACGAGATCTGCTCCGGGACCTCTGGGAAGACACAGACCTTCGTTTGGGACTTCTGGAACGTGAGCGGCCACGCCTAGGGCTTCGGGAGTGTCTTCGGTTCCAGACAGGCCTATAGCCTCCACGATGGTATCTACCACCTCCTCCTTGATAATACCCTCTACCTCTTCCTCTGTAACCATAGGGACGTCTCATTCCTCTATTATTTCTGTAATCTCTGCGATAATCTCTAGAATAAACACGATCTCTGCTGCGAGATCGTGAATACGTCCTTGACCGAGACCTAGAACTAAAATTAAAAAGCAAACGTTAACATTTGACAATTGGAGAATTGAAAAGAAAAAATTGCACTGACACTAAATGCT
Organism: Aegotheles bennettii; assembly: GCA_013398125.1. NCBI lineage: Eukaryota > Metazoa > Chordata > Aves > Caprimulgiformes > Aegothelidae > Aegotheles > Aegotheles bennettii. The sequence goes on along the minus strand of VZRW01006052.1, from coordinate 251,569 downwards.
AGATTTCTCAAATGCAGTCAGAATGGCAAAGAGGACTAACACTCTTAAAGTAACTTATGCAATCTATATTTATTTTTTCTGTCTCAAAGGACTATAATAAACAAATCTATACTCCCAAAAACTGTGAAACTTAGACTTCAGTATCACATGACTATGACATTACCAGCCTCAGTGGCGTGCCCTGCCATTTTATTAGAGATTATCACCACTCTGGAGCATGGCATTCAGTTCCTCAGCCACCACGGTTCATAGCCTGGAGCATGAAGTTACATGACGGCCAGTTTAATATGCCAGACTGTGGACAGCAGCTGATGAGGCAGTAAACATTCAATTCAGCCACTTTTATTAGGGGAGATGGTAATGTCCACTATTAAGAAAGATGAGGAAAAGGTTGGAGGCAACTGAGAAGACAAGATACAGCAAAGCCTATCTGCTGAAGCCTTAAGTTACTTCATATCTGAAAGGCTGCATGAGAAATAGAACAAATCACAGGCAAAGAGACTGGACAAAGAAAAGATCACATGAAGGGGGAGGGTATAATCAAACAAGTCACAAATCACGAAGAACCATTAGCATTCTGAAATCATCTTGATATACAGAAAACAACAGCCCAGTATTAAACAATCCAAGTAACAGAAATTACTTACAAAGTAGAATCTACCTACTACCTGAACAAGTAAGATCCCAGGCTCACTTCTGTGACAGCATCATGCAAGTGAAATAGAGTTACCAGACGAAAGCTAATATACTAAATAAACTTTTCATGCAGTAAGACATCAATTTACCTGTATCTTTTTTTTCTAGAATGTGATCTTGATCTTGATCTAGAGCTGGACTGAGATCTGGACTTGGATCTTGAAGAATGTGATCTCGAGTTAGATCGACCCATTTTTCTCAGTAGATATACTCCTTCCCAAAAGGAATAGCAGTGACAGGTGGGGGAAAAAAATAAGGAAGCAACTATTTAGAATCCATGTAAATCATATAAATGAACAAAACTTGTATATGTTAAAATGAGAATATTAGAAAGAAGCATAACATTTCCGAAATAAAACAACTTTGAAGAGGATATGACTACATTTATTAGTAAATTAAAAGCTCAGTAACATCTTAAAGAATTTAATGGAGGTACAGTGCACGCAGTCTATCCGAAAAGATAAACTAAAACAGTAAAAGGTTTTCCAGATTTAATTGCAAACTGATCCTGTACGCGAGAGAATGCAACAGAAAAAACATTTCTGCAAATTAAGGCAAGAAATACTACGAGTCTGGATAATTACATATTTTAATATATTTTTAAGCAAAATTCTTGCTATTTGCGTAGTTTATAATTTCCTTGCATTTCCAATGCACCAATCCTTCTCTGGAAGGACTTTATAATCCCCTACAATGTACCTTTTATAGAAGCAAAGGAAAAAGCCCTGAAGTATTCTGTCCAGCAGCAGCTGGTTTGAGCTGGAGTATTATTTCTCTTAACCACATGTACTAAAGCTAATCACTCTGACCTGATTTTCCACTGGTCAATATACCCACCCTTTTTAGGTTAATCTTGCTTTTTAAACTACATGTAAAATGCATGGCCAACTTAAAGATTTTTAACAACTACTTAAATAATATGGCCTGCAACAGAATTCTACTACAGGGTTACACCATTGGTAAATAAGGGAAGAACAACTGACGTCATCTAGCTGGATTTGTGCTAAGTGTTTTGACACTGTCCCGCACAACATCCTGGTCTCTAAATTGGAAAGACCCAGATTCGACAGGTAGACCACTTGGTGGATAAGGAATTGGCTGGATGGTCACACTCAGAGAGTTGTGGTCAACTGCTTGATCTCCAAGTGGAGACCAGTGAGGAATAGCGTTCCTCAGGGGTCGAGTTTGGAACCAGTACTGTTTAACATCTTTGTCAGCAACATGGACGGTGGGAATGAGTGCACCCTCAGCAAGTTTGACGGCGTCACCAAGCCATGTGGTGTGGTCGACACGCTGGAGGGAAGGGATGCCAACCAGGCTTGACAGGCTTGAGAGGTGGGCCCATGCAAACCACATGAAGTCCAACAAGGCCAAATGCAAGGTCTAGTGGGAGGTGTCCCTGCCCACGGCAGGGGGGGTGGAACTGGATGATCTTTAAGGTTCCTTCCAACCCAAACCATTCTATGATTTCTGTGATTTTTCAGCTCAAATTAAGCTACAAAAAACTACATTTTATTATAAAGCAATGAGTCCTAAGAGAATAAATTCATAATGAACTTCTCATTTCTTATGTATATTCATAATACGTATTTATAATTAATTAGTGCTAACGATAAAAATACCACAACTACTTCTTTTCAGATCAATGGCTAAAAATCTCCAATTTAATTAATAAAAACTTTGACCTGTTATCATTTTCATTTGAAATTGCCCAGCTTAAAAAAAAATAAAAAGGGTCACATTAGACAACCTGAATATAAACCGTGGTCATGTAACTACACACTTTCAGGCCTTATGTATGCTCAATATCTATAATCATCATTGTTTAAAAATAATTGAACAAAAATGGAGAAACCACACATTTAGCTTTTGTATTGCAAACAAGCATGTACAATTACTGTACTGAAAATACAAGCTCAACTCAACAAGTACTTTCTGTCACAAGATACTTTATATAATTTCTCTTGTTACCTGGGTGATACTTCAATTACATAAAGACAAATAAACAGCAATAACTTAAAGCATCAGAGCTTTAAAGTTAACAAAATTTCAGATTTTATACATATACAAGTGAACCCAAAAGAAGAAAGCAGACCAGCCTTCCCCCTATCAATTAGTCCATCCTGTCCCATATGACTTTCCCCACCACAGCAGCACAAGAGTTTGCATGGCCTCAAAGAGATATAACCTCAACCAAAGCTAACCCAGCAAGAAATTAATTTTAACCTAAGCTAGCCTTCCATTTAACTAAGAAAATTATTTTACCTTGGAGAAGAGTATGTTAAATGGTGTCTTTTATTGCCTGCTTCCATTAAAAAGCAGATTTACATAACCTATACTCATAAGATGGTTTCCAATTCATTGTGTTCAATTAAACTCACAGAAAATGTTTTATAACCTCTTATGCTCATCTACTCACAGGCAACATAAATTTAGACCTTTGAAATTGTTGTAAGACATGAAGCATGCCAATTTTCCAAGTGATAGAAAAAAAAAATGGGTTTTTTTGCTATTACAAGTAATTTTCAGAACAAACTTCAGATGCACAATAAGTTTACAACACAACCCAACCCCAGCTTTAGAGGAAATCTGTTTCAATTTCCTTAGATTCAATAATAACATTTATACATGTAATTTCTATGTACAGCAAGTATGTATATACACAGTAAGATAGATGGCCTTTACAAGAGAGACACTTACTTGAGAAAGCTGTATATATTTTAGTTTCTTATTGGAAGCATAAATTTTAGGAAAACAAAATAAATTCTCATTTTAAATAGTTTTGTTCAATTAGAACATTTTAAAAATGGAATTAAATTAATCTTACCTCAAATCGTTAGTTGGTGCCAATGAAGTAATTATTTCAAAACTCTCTATTTGTGCTTTCAGCAATACTGATCCCTACAGAACAGAAAGAGAGACTGTCAAAGACATGAACTTCTACTAAAGGGCAAGTAATACCTTTTGCTTAAATAGCTTCAAACATTAAACTGTTTATCATGAAAAGACAACACTCAAGAAATGGCAAATTTATTGTCGGACTCGGTGAAGCTGCACATTAAGACTGGAGCAGCTCAAGAGCTAGCCACTGCTCAGGGGCAAATCCTGCTCCCTGTCCATGCATGATCGGTCCTCCTTCAGTCTTGCTTAACAGGGCTGTATGAACACGCTATCCTCACCTTCACAACAGCCCTGACACCCTTCAGATCCTTCAGTGAGTAGGCTATTGATACCCAGAAATCACTTTCATATGGCTAGGTTATAGAACTGGCTTAATGAAGGGCCAAACAAGTGCCAGAGCTGCATTATGGGGGAAAGAACAGCATGCAGCCAGGAGGAGGGGGCAAAAAGGACAGCGGCAAACTGTTAGATCAGTCTGAACTCTAACATACAGCTTTGCACCTAACTTGAGCTCATCTTTTTTGAGAAAAATAAACAGGATAAGGACTTAGGACAACAGTGAAATCTTTATATTTACATTTTTCTGCAACATTTATATAATCACAACTCTTGATATGACCTTCTTGTTTAAAATGCATACATACAGGAGTCTACCTAAATAACCAACATCTCTTTCGAAAATAAGCTCTTTTACAGTATACAGAAACAAAGCATAATTGTAATAAGGAAGTCAATCTCAAAACTATAAACTACTCACTGGACTCAACTTTCAATTACCTCAAAGCCTTAAGACTATGTATATATTCGTAGTCGGATCCAACCTAAAGCAAACTTCCCAATTCCACTCAAGCAACTCAGAATTTTGTCGCAATTAAATACAGATGGGATAGATCTCCCAGAAATTCTGCATGTCAAAAATGTATTCATTAAAGCCAAGACCATAACACATCCATTGCTCCTAAACGACACTTTCACACTTGTTCACAGATGTTTTCTTCATCTAAAAGAAGAAATGTAGCACTTGTGTTCATAAACACTGCTTTCAGAAGTCCACTTACCATTCACTAGTAGTGACCAAGATAATTCCAATTTCTACAAAATATATGCTTTAATAAGATTAAGTTTTTACTTCTCATCATCAGCAAGCATGAGTCTCTGAAGGAGCACAGTAGTGTATCGGACCATTTCAGATCTTGTCTAGACAAAAGGCAAGATGGTATTAGCTAGCAAAAATCAATTAAGGCATTCAGAAGTATAATACAGAAAGTAAAAGTAATACAAACTTCAGATAAATGGTTGAAGTTCAGTTCGAGATTTTAAATCAATATTTAAATCGCCTCTACTTCTGAGTTTTAAAAACAATCTGCTGGTGTTAGCTGAAATTCAAAATCCTAATTTAGACAAGTTTTTATATCCTGGGGATATAGAACAAGATAATTACTTCACCTATAAAACCTCTAGGCAGAAGATCTTAAACTACTGTATCTCAAACTCTGGCAGTCAGTTCCGCACAGTTTTAAGAATCTATTCTAGCAACTGGCAAAAGCGAGAAGTAGCCACACTTTCTTTTTTTGAGACAGCCGTTGGGTACACCATGTCCAATCCTATCAGCTAGGATGTATTTGATATCCTTATCTTTTTTTTTTTTTTTTTAGAAATATGGATATAACATTTTGAAACAAAAGTTTTTAATAGAAAATCCTAAATATCGAATAAAAAACCCCCCTCGGCTATTTGCAGCTTTTGTTTCCATTTAATTGCAATAGGTAAAAGCTTGATACACAGAACCCCTTTTTGCAAACAACTCTCATACTTAGGAACGTAAGTGAAAAGACTGCTTAGCTGGTTTGTAATAAAGATTTATCTGTGTAAATACTCTCACAAAATGCAAGAAATTAAAATTTTATTAATCTCTATTCAAGCTAATTTAGAGAAAATCAGTCGCAGATGCAGAAATACGTAGGAAAACAGCCCCTTTATAACAGTAAGCTTCTACATGCTTCGCACCTCCGTAGATGGAGTACACACTCCTCTGAAAGCATCACAACTACAAAACATCGTTTCACAGTATCAAATAAAATCCCCCTTAGTCTCTTCCCGTAGACTCTCTGCTCGCTGTCAGTCTGCAGCAGCTACACCATGTCAAGTTAGGGCTGCACAAGTGGTAAAGGGCAATGAGAAAGAAGTGCTAAGTATTGTAAAGTTGCTACACAACATCATCAATCACTAAATCAAAAGACTAGCTGCCCCTCACCCTTCAGTGCATCAAGCTTATCTCTGGACTAGTCTCAGAACCAGAGTGTGCCTACCAAAGGTGTATATTAAGCATGTGACACAAGATCTCATGGCTAACACTGAGCATTTTTAAGAGAGGACAATGACTGCTAGAAAACTGCCTATGCCTGAACCACCAGGTAATCCACATACCGTTTGCAACCCAAGCTTCTTCTGCCCTTGGTTTCTGCCCTAAATACAGGAAAAAAGAAACCATTTCACACCTGTGTTAGCATATCTGGGTATTACAAAGGAAGCTGCTGTAGCTCCACAGTACTTTAAATCAGAGTAAGTCAGCACTAGTTTAAAGAAACAGTCCCATGCCTCCTGTCTTTTGTTCCCTCACATTCCTGATGATCTTCTCCCTTGTGCCAGCACTATTTCTGCACACACACAGTGAATTGAATTAGAACACGTATGGAACACCTGAATTACAAATTATTTTTCTGATAGGGTTCACGACACAGCCCCACAAACATTCGGGCCAACACAGGGAAGCTGCAAGAGCAGCCAGACAGAACTGCTTCATCTGGCAGCACTGCAATCTTAAAGCTTCCTTGAAACTGGCTTGGCAAAGCCATCACCAACAACAACAAATTTGGAAGTTAAGCTTTTTCACAGTACTTGCAAGCAGCTTCAAAACAAAACAAACCACAAAAAAAACCCACAAAACAACAACCCACACAAAAATACCCCACCCCCAAATGACCAAACCCAGACATTTTTTAAAAAAAATGGATAGTCCACTACCTGTCAGATACCAAGACACATTCATGACCAAAGCAGGAGTCAATAAAAGTTTCTTAACAACATAACAGCAGGATCTTTGGGTGTCTTAAATCAGTCTCAGCCAGCAAGCGTGACCATCAAGCAAAAACAAGATACACAACAAAATCAGATTTATCCCACTGCAAGCAACAGAATAATGAGGAACTGTCACTGTTAGCATTTGCTGTGTTTAAGAGAAAAATGAAAGATTAAGAAAACTGCTTCCGGTTCCTTTTAAACATTATTTTTAAGTGTCTTTACTACAGCACTGTTGCTAAAGTTTTCTCAGAGTACAGACTGCAGATGCAACTGAACTGTTAAGCCATTTAAAAGTTCTACACCACATGGAACTTTCTGAAGGCATTTTAGGACAGTTATCCTCACCTACACTAGCAAAACACGGCTTCCTTCATTATTTTAGCTATCCCTCATTTATGGTTGAGTCACCACTCCTGGAGGTGTTTCAAACGTGTAGATGTGGTGCTCAGGGGCATGGCATAGTGTTGGACTTGGCAGTCCTGGGTTAGCGATTGGACTTGATGACCCTACAAGTATTTTCCAACCAAAACAATTCCATGATTTAGTAGTCTACATTTCTCTTGCTTAAGCATTACTTGAAAACTGCCTGGAAGATTTAAGTCAAAATCTTGTTAAAGTAATTCACAAGCTGTTGCTAAAATGCATTTTCATTCAGATTCATTCAGGCTTCAAAAGAAATGAGGATTATACAACCAGGGCAAAACAACAGGGGATAGGACAGTCTTCAAGAAATCCCACCAAATCTGTAATATTCTCTCATAATACATATGCTGAATTAAAGAAAGTTGGTCTTATTGAGACAGTAGTGTAAGGCAACTATTCAGTGCTTCTACATGTGCCGTGCTTTCTTATCCATTCTTTACTCTGCCCCTCTTTTTTTTTCCTAATGCCCACAAACTTAACAGTGGCACTTCATTCTGTAAGAATAAAATGCATTTCATCAGTGACTGTAAACCTGTATCACTCAGATCATCAATGACTAGAATCCTACAAGCACTTAAAATATCACAGCATATTTGCCCAAACTATCTTGGAATGTACAAATAAGAGCTAGGATGTGTATCTTCCCCCTATTTTATACTCTTGCTATATAGTATTATCTTCATAATATTCACACAGTTACAAAGACAAAACAGATCCATGTAAGAATCACAGCATGAAAAGTCAACTGGAACAGTAAAACATACAAAGGCCCTTTTTCCTAATTAATTCACTTCTTAATTTGTTAATATTTTGTATTGTTTTCTATAAAGTCAAAACCCAGCATCCCAGTAACAGTAAAATCAGCTCTGCAGAACCATCATATGATTGGTTGCTGTTCTTTTATGTAATACTATTGGCAAACAAAAGCATTATTTCTGTGTTTTCAGTTAGAAGAGAAACAAAGTGACTATTTCGAAGAATTCTGTCAATACACAAAGAGGAATTAGCATGCTTTTGGATACATGTTGTTTTGGATAGCCATTCTTGTTACTTTTTTTGTTTGTGTTTTAAACACTGTGTTTTCATAAGCCCTTACACAGTGGTTTCCACAATCTCTCTGCAACTCTGAGCATGCTGCTGCAGAAAAGGCTACCTTCCCTCCCTCATTTGTTCCAAGACTGATATTCATATAGGTGCTTGGTGAGCTGGAGCAGTGAACTGATCCAGAAGATGACTACTGGGGATGAAAAGACAAAGCTGACTTCTCAGCTACATCACCTCCCAAATCCCATTTACCACAAGGCTGCGTGGAGGCCAATGCCAGCACAACTAACAAGACAGCAATGCACTTGTTCCAAATACCTTTGGGAGAAACTCTCACACAGATAAATTGAATACGGTTGTAACCCAAAGGCTTACTTTCTTCAGTAGTTTCCTTCACCTATCTCCACTACTTGTAAACAAACCTCAAACGTTCTCTGGCATTCCTCAAGCCCCTACACCATAACCTCTCCTTGACAACCAGCACAAATCTAATCCATCCGAATACCTGCACCTTAGCTCTACACAGCGGCTCCCTGCTGACCCTTTCTAAATTCCTACAATCACTCCAAGTTTTCTGCATCCCCAATGGCAACAGGCCCTTCCTTCCTCATGGTACATGCTCCCCCTCACCTCCCCCCTTCCCCAGGAAAGACTCCCTCAGCCACAGCCTTCACCTGAGGAACTGCTCCTTACAGCCAGGCCCACTAAAGCCTTGCTGAAGCCACTCACACCCCAAGTACTGATATATGTAACACATTAAACCTCTTCCTACCATTCAGCACAGCCTGTCACTCAACATCAAAAGGGATGAGTGGGAGGAAGCAATTCCTACCGTCCCTGCCACAAGAAGCTGCATGCTCATAGTGCACCTCAGAGCCAGAGCCTTTAACTCTTATTTTTCCCACTTTTGTCTAAAGCGATGAGATTATCAGGAAGGAGGAGGAAGGAGGAGAAAGACAACAGCTAGACAGCATCTTCCTAGAACCCCACGCTCTTTAATCAATCCTTCCCACATTGAGAACTATTCTAAGGGATGTTTTTACATATTCATAATAAACCAACCATTGCTCAATCAGCCACTACTTGCAAAGCCAAAAACTCCTTTGTTTTGCATCCCCCAGTCTTTCTGTGGTAAAATTTAACTGCTACTGTTAAGGTAAAAATTTGATCTCGGAGATAAACAAATGACAAGTTGTAATGACACGGTTATGGATCACCACAACACACAAAACAAGAACTCGATTTCCATAAGAAAATTCAAGGCGAAAAATGGAGGGTTTACAAAGCATACGAGAAAGGACAAGATCCTGCAAAGGCTGTACACTGAAGTATGATCAACAGTGGGAACGTAACAGTCCCTTTCATCGAGGGGCACCAAACCCACCCCAGCCCCTCCACCGGCTTTTGTGGCATTTCCAAACAGGGCAGATCCCGCCGGGGGGGGCCAGCGGCTGCGGAGCATTCACGGCACCAGCGCCCGCACCGCAGCCGTGCCCGCGGGGAAGTTCCTCCACCGAGCGCAGGGGACGATCCAACCCCGCCAGGCCTCCTCTCGCCCCCGCGCCTCTCCCCTCCTCGGTCGCGGCCGCGAGAGTAACGGGGAGGTCCTGTACTCCCGCAACCGGCGCTGCACGGCGACCCCCCGGGCCTGCCCCCGCGGGGAGGGCGGAAAGGTTGCAAACCCAGCTCGGCCGGGCTGGAGGCCCAACAGGGCAGGCCGCCCGCTCCGCACCACCCACCCCCACCCACGGCGGGCTCCCAGAAGCCGCCAACCAGCTCAAGGCGGCTCCGCGGC
>VZRW01006052.1:134362-240723 GCA_013398125.1 Aegotheles bennettii | reverse complement strand
TGGCTGCCGCAGCGCTCGCAGCAGAGGCGCGCCCGGCGGTGGCCGGCAGCGCGCCCGGGGAAGGCGCCCGAGGGGGGTTCTCTGCCACCGAAAAAGTGCAGCACGGTGCTGCGGGTGGACAGAACCAACAGCTGGAGGGGGAAAGCGCAGCAGATGGGAAGCAGACACAGTCCCCGAGTGCTGGTTTGCTGTTTGCTGCGTAGGGAAAGTAATGCACTGTTTGGATCTGTTTCTGTGGCTACCAAGTTCTTCAAGCGTGGCAGTTTATGGTGGCAGCAACCAGCGAGTGGCTGGGTTTCAAATAAACACCGTGGAAATTTTCAGTTCTGACCAGTTCTGCTTAACTGACAAATGGCCTGGCCTAGAGAGACACACATTTCCCTCTCCCTTGTTTTAAGCTTTTCCCTTGTACAGGAGGAGGGGTAACACCTGCACCTCCAGTGTAGCACGTGCCATAGCTTTTGCTGTAACCAACAATAAGATGGTATTAATGTGGAAGCTGTCTCATAATGGGCCTGCGGGAGGAATTCAGCTTGTGCGGGCTGGTGCTGTCCAGAACCGTTGTGGGACTTGGGTGCACACAACCTCCCACACACACACATGCTTAATGCTTCTGAAGAGCTGTGGGATGCTCCTGTCGGTGCCCTTCAGTGACAGAGAGCTCTCTATTTTCTGACATAATGTGGGCTCTCTCTTATCGGGACAGAAAGGGTGGTCACTTCTGCTCTTCTCCTGTGTATTTCAGGTAACATACTGTGGGCCCAGAGGAAAAAACAAACTATAATAAACTTTTTGGAAAATATATTTTAATTATTTCCAACATATTTGGATACTGACAAACAGTGCAAGTTGGTTCAAGTTTTGTTCACTCCTTCTTTTATCAAAAATTTGACATTTGAGCTATGGGCTGTGTGGTTCTTCAATGCAGCCCCTTGTTACCAAGAACATCAGAGCATGCACCCGTGCCTTGAAACACATCGTACCAGTGATTTTCTAAGGGTACGTCTATGAAACACAACCTGACAGATCCCCCTTCACCACTGCAAGCTGGCCAACTGCTTCAAATAGTTGATGCTCTGCCTTTGGGTGGTAATTTACCTTGTAAAGTTTTGGCGTGGGTTTTTTTTTTATATACAGTTTGTTCACATTTCTAAGGCAGGCACCTACCTTTGATGTTTTGGAGGCACCATCTTTTGCTACACAGCAAAAAATCTGCCAAAAAGTTTTCCATTTATGTGTTTATCATTATTATAGGAGATAATAGCCCTGGGCGTGACACAAAGCACCGATTTATTTGAACACAGCAACAGTCCAGAAAATTTCCAATAAAGTACGAAGGTCAAGTCAATGGGAGGACACATGAAGAGAAAGCAGCATGATAGTACTGTGTCATCACTGGCTCCAGCCAGGCTGTTGCTGACTTGTTAGCAGATGTCCTCACTATTCAGTGAGTTGGCTGAGTAGTTTTATGTCTTCTGAACACTAACATAGAAAGAGGAAAGAAGTAGGAAAGTCCACGGTTAATAGCAGTGAAGTCAGGGGGTGCCACTTGTGTTACAAAATGACAATGTAGCCTCAATTCCAAAGATTTATTAAGAATTTCGAAGCACAGGGTGAGGTTGCTTTTAATCTCTTCATAAAACTGGAGCGCAGGCTTGCACAAGTCTGTGGTGTTATTTGTCTTTGGCCTGGTCCTTTACAAGCAGCTGCTGCTTTACAACGGAGATCCACACCTAAAGCACCTTCTCCTCTTATTAAAACTTTGCTCAGTTTTGCAGCCCCCTTGGGTAAATCTTGTCAACCCATGAGTGGGACAAGGCTCGGGGGAGCTGTGTAAAGGGGATGTCTCAGTAGATGGCACTCTCCCTCCGAGCGAGGAGGAGCAAATGCCTCAGCCAACGAATCTGATGCAGTGGGAGCAACTTCATTTGTACGCTACAGAAGTTGCCATGAATGCAAACAAAGCTCTACCGAACTGTGCAATGAAGTAACCCCGGCAGTTTTTCACAGATCCAGATCTATTAATTCCTCGCATCTGGTTTTCTCGCTGCTTAAATGACTGTTTCTGTTCAGCCCGAATTTCTCCTGAAATCTTAATGGTGAATGTGTACATATACACACACACACACACATATATATTTAAAAGATAGATATTTATTATATATATATTTAAAAGAGCCTCGTAGTAATAGAAGTTACACACATCAGACTCGGGGTTTAGAACTGTTCTGCTTCCTCAACCATTTTTTTCTAATTAATGATTTTATTTTACTATTCTGTAAGCTTAAGAACTTAATATCTTTGGTTTGTTGATTGGTTTTAGTTGTTATTTTGAAGCCAGAACGTTTCACAGATCTGGTTTAAAAAGCAGTCGCACTGAATTCGTACAAGTGAGGAGTATTGTAAAGTTTTCCATTTATGTGTTTATCATTATTATAGGAGATAATAGCCCTGGGCGTGACACAAAGCACCGATTTATTTGAACACAGCAACAGTCCAGAAACTGTCCAATAAAGTACGAAGTTCAAGTCAATGGGAGGACAGTAAAGACCTGCTAGGCATTAGGGAAGCTATCACCTTTTCAATCAAAAAAAAAGCTATCACCTTTTCAATCAAAAAATTGACAGCACAGCTGTCATCTTACAACTTTCTGAACTGTACAATGTTTTCCTCACTCCTGAACAGAAGGCTGAGACAAGGGAGTGAAAGAAATGTGTATAAGACAAAGGTTGCAACAAAAAATTACATGGGACAAACTAATAAAATACAAAATTAATAGTTCAAATTTTTAAAGTTTTTGATTCTTGAGTAATATAAGTATATCCTTTCAATTTACTGCTTTTGAAGCATTCTTTTAAATACCCATTTTCATATTTGACTAGCACACAAGTCAAATAAGCCTCCATACCTTCTCAATCTGCCTGTCTCCTATGCTCCCCAAAACTCCTTTTTCCACTGATTAAAATCACAGTGATAACAGTATTTTGAAAATCCTGAACCCAGAGCTCTCGTTTCCTTCCTTTAAGAAGAAAGCATTTGCTACCATGGCTCAAATAAAGCTGTTGACCCGGTTTCCCCAGTGTTCATGTTGGAGCCTGAGGATTTTTTGAGCCTGTTAGAATGAAAAGGCCCTAAGTACTGTATGAAAGAGGAGTGTAAGATAATTTGTGTGTATCTTTCCAGTGCCAGTCAATTTTTGAGCAGTTGAAAGTTATGCAACTAGATAAAGGAATTTCTGTTACAAGAAGTGGTTTAAGCAGTGGCATGCTGCATGGGTGAAATGGTGGGTGGATTTAGGGATGAATAAATATATTTTTAGATTTTCTGTTCTTAATGCAAAACAAAACGTACGTTCAAAACAGATGCTTATTTTCTGTACTTTACAGAGAAACTACACAGCAGATAAAATGTTGGACTCACAGAAGCTCACTGTTGAAAGTGCTGTTTATCTGCACCATTCATCTATTATTTGACAAATAGATTTAAACTTCCAAACGCATTTTGTACAGAATTCCAAATAGTCTTCACAGTAAGGTTACTACTTGCAAATCTCCTTTGCACACAACTGAATGGAAATGATTTGGTGAGGCTTGTTTCAACGCTTTACACAGGAACTGATTTTTTTCCTTTGGGAAAACAAGTCAGAGTGTGGGGTTTCTGCTCTTTGGAACATGTTCTTTGGAAGAATAAAAGCAAAATTATTTAACACTATACAGTACTACTGATTTTTTCCCCTCTTGCAGTCTTGAGCTGACACTTTGTTCAGTCAGAGAAGGAAACATATCTAGGGCATGAAACTAACCCAAAACACTGGGTTTACGGTTGCAACCTTTATAGCAGCTCTTGTGAATTCAGGGGAGGTTTGGAGACCCACAAACCAGCCTTCTACACTGGCTTTCAGGTAGTGGTTTCAAATAAAAGAACAATTTCCTGACAGGATCATCAAACTAAGTATTGGGACACCGGAGTTTTATGCCTTTAGGCAAATTACAGCCTAGTTTTCGGGTGTGGTGCATTTCTTTAACTTCTATTTCAAATGCAGTTACAAGAGCTCAGCACCTCTGAAGCTTATTTTTAAACCATTTTTGGAACATATTCCTAACAGATACATTGGGAAGCTGTTCTAATGTTTGTAATACATTTTGAAATGCTTAGTAAGAATATGTTACAGAAATGCAGTCATTATTAGCAAGTGTCTCATTGACATTTTATCTCTGCACAATACAGTTCAAATCACCTTAAAAAAATAATCTCACTACAATTAAAACTTACAGAGGAAGAGACAGAAAGCACATGCGATGGTTCCCCAGGGATCTGCCACTCACTGCCTTTAGGATGGAAGTTGAAGGATGAAAAATAATGAGCAAGTGGTGGCAGAAACAAGACCTGATAATCACTTGGGTTCCCTATACTACAGGAGATCCCTACTGAAAGGATCCAGAAGGCATGGTGAAAAAATAGGCATATTAGCCATGCTTTTGGTAATATTAAGAAGCCAGGCAGAGATGATAACTCCATGGGCTTTCACAGCTAGTCAAGGAAGTAGCCAGAAAAATCAAAGTCTTGATTCTTTGTAATGGGTTGCATTGTGTAATAGAGATCTCGCCCCTTTTGGTTTATGGGTGTAGGTGGGTTTATCTGTGCTGCATGGTATTCATGTTTAGGAAAATTACATCATATGTAAGTAAGAGAATAAATAGCAGTAGCTGGACAGGCCAGTAAGATTTGAGTGAGCCTGTTCATCAGTGTTTGGGGATGGGCACAGAACAAAGGGTTGATTTTCAAACATGACTTATTTAGAAATTTAAGATCTATTAAAGGACAGTGAGGCTAAAACTTAGCAATAAATGTATCAAATGCAATGGTTATAATAAATCCATCAAGTCCATGTATAAAGAGAGGTTAATAAAAGTGATCAACATTCAGCAGACCAGTACCTTCTGGTGATCTTGAATCAAACCACATTTTACTAGAAACCTCAAGAATATTACAAATGTCACTTCATGCTACATTAATTAGACCAAGGCCCTTTGTAAAACTGCTCAACCAAGGGTGGGCACATGCACCAGACTGGTGAATTAAGCAAAAGGATGTGGCAAAAGAACTGCTCTTTTTCATTTTCCTACATTTTTTTGCATGAAAACTGCAGATTATTTTTGCATTGTCCCATTTCTAGCTTATCCAGCCCACTGCAGGATTTGCTTGACAGGAGAAAAACATATTTCTAAATGTATTTGGCCAGTGTATTTTTTTTTTCCCAGTTTTCTGTTCTTTCTGATTTGCAAAATCTCTGTTGACTGAGTTATGAGCTGTTTGCCCAACAGGGCCTTTGTTCTGACCAGTGCTTCAGCAAAAACTGGAAAAACCTGTTGGCGTGCTTCCCTTTTTTTTTTTTTTTTTAAATCTTCCTCTCCTATTGGCAGCTGCAGCTTGTACACATGCAGACAAGGTGGTGCCTACCTTTGATGTGGAAAACTGCCTTACAAAAAACCAGAGGTTGCTTTTTCCATTATCCCAGAGCTTTTCTAGCCTCATAAAGGCTTTGATGGATGCTCCAGGAGTTAAACTCCATTATTCTCCAGGAAATGTGTTTAGGTCATCATTTTATTTTTCTTGAAGCAAAGGGAGGGTGTTTGAACATGGCTCCAGTCCAGTCTTTTAAATAATATTTTGTAGACTCCGGGAGATCTGCAGAAACCAGTCTTGTTGTGCAGTGCATTTTTTTTTGGATGCAGAAGATTGTCTGCTTTACAGCAGCTGCACGAGGTGTAGTGTTAACATCTGTAAGACTGGACAAACACTGAGGCAGCAAGTTAGTGCAAAACGTGGGCAAGTTGAGAAGAAACTTTTCTTTCCATCTCCTTCCTTTTCCTCTTGCTTTGTGCTGCTGTTGGAAGAAGAATGGGTCAACTGTGTGGACGATGCATGCAGCTGCTGTGGGACTTTGTGGCCTTTGTTCAGAGGAGGTGCTCTGACTTGGTGCACAGCATCAAGGAATGCTTAACTCTGATAAGCCAATGCTGCTGCTTAAAACAAAATAGCTATAAAGCCAGACAGCTGTACAAACCCATCCTGCAGCCTCATGAGAGGGTGACAGCACAGGAGTTTCTGCAGCATATTGAAACAGGTAAGAGGGCTTGTTTTCTCCCCCAAAGGTTTATTAAAGAACAAGGAGATTTGTTTTGTGGGTTGTAAATGGATTGCTGGCTGAACTTCTCTGGCATGGCATGGCATGGCATGGAGCAGTTTGGTGAAGGCCAGAACTACAGAGCATTTTCTTTGTGGATGGGACACCAAGGGCTCAAGTAGTGTAACAGTTGGATCTAGGTAGATGGTCAGTCCCTTTCTTGCTCTGCCACCACTGTTAATACATTACCCGTGTAAATGTGTTTCATAAAAGTGAGTCCTTGTAGTAATTGAAGTTAATTTTTTGAAGTCAGTCACTGAGGTCACAAAGCTGGAAACAGGCTGTGGCGACCCTGGATGCTACATGAGTGCCAAGCTGTGAGCGGGCAAATCATAAGTGTGGTCCTGGCAGAGTTGTGTGCGTCCATGTTGGATGGCTGCAGAACACCTGGACTTGCACTTATGTCTGCGCTATATGTGGGAAGGTCAAAGTCACCCTGGGACAAGCACTGTTTAGCTCCCAGGACTTCCTCAGATTCCAAGCAACTGGTTTATCTAAATGCTTCTGCATGAAATTTTTAGACACAAAGCTTTTAGACACAAAGTCATGGGATTCTGCTGGAATCAAAGTGGATCCATAATTCTTCATGTATCTGCTCTGCTTTACAGGGTACCCCTGTTTATCTTCTTATGGTGTCCTCTCTATCTTGTCCTAGAATACAACAGTATCAATAGGAAAACTTTTTTTATTTCATAGACTATCTCCTTTGATGAGTGTGTTTTGTCAGTTGTGCAACCTAAAAACATTTCCTATCTCAAGCTTGGGCAGGGTCTATTGCTTGTTTGGTTTTGCTTTGTCTCACAGCTAATTGGATATATTGTTTTAAGTTCAACAACCTTGGGCTAAACCTGCTACACAAAATTGCATAGCCTTCTACTTTCATTTGTGTGAAGGGTGTAGAATACAAACTGCTACTTCTTTACTTGCCTTTTTAGCGACATAAAACCATCTTGAGAGGGGGGCCAGGAGAGACATTTTTCCTTGGTGTGACACAGTTAACGCTGTTTGAAATGATCCGTCATGCAACAACCTTCGGAATAATTGCTGTGACGCTGGTTGTTGGGATCATGCGTGAATTAGCCTCAGCTGGTGTCATTACCCTATGAAAGTGGGGGGTCCCAAGCTGCTGATAGGGTTCACTAATTTTTGCACATTAAGCACAGGCTAAATCCTGGAGTCCGTATCCAGAATAGGACCAGAACTTTCAGCTTGATGTACAGTGAGGATCTCTCAAGGCTGAACTTTTTCTTCCAAAGGCTTAGCATGCTCCTGACTTTATAAGAGACTGTCTTGGCAGTATCCCAGCTTGGTTGATGGATCAGGCGCAACAAAAGGGTGGTCTGACAAAAATGGTGAGGCCAGAATGGCCCTTTGCAGCACCCACTAGTGCTTCCTGAAAAGAGTAAGTGTATGTTTTCTTGAGAAATCCTTTCCTCTCTAAGCTGGGTCTTCAAAAGGCTACTCTGTCTTGGATCCTCAGGAACAAGGGTATAGCAGCAGTGAGCCTAGAGCTTCTGTGACAGCAGTGCACACATGGCGATGTGTGCTCTCAGGAAGGTCCCAATGTTCATGATAGGAGATACACAGCACCCAGGAAAAAGAACAAAGGTTAATTCTCTGAGTGGCCAAATCCTACTGTCAAGACAGATGAAGTCTGCAAAGCCTCATGAAGAGAACAATGCAAATCCATCTTACTTAAGCACTTGCCTATGTGTTTTATTCCAAGATATAACAAGACCATCCTCAGTTCTGGACAAATTATAATAAGCAGGGACCTAACATTTGGACAGTTTGGGTGCAAGGAGAGACTTCACAGTTGATCATCATACTCAGCTGTTAGCTAGGGCAGCAAATGCTTGATATAAGCAGGTGAAGATTTTGAGCGGCATCTGCTTTATCACTCTCCCAAACAAAAACGCACAGATGAGTGGGAGATTCAGATAGTCAGTGTGTAAAGAACAGAATTAAGCCACATGAAGAGACTCTTGGTTTTTCTCTATAGCCCTTTACCCACTGGCTAGTCCTTCTTTTGTGTGTATCGTTAATTATTAAACAAAATTGATCTTTATGTGAAGCAGTTTTGTGAAGCCCACTCACCTAATCCTGAAGGTAGGACTTTGCTATTCTTGATATGTCAGCAGCTTCTAGTGCCTGAAGATACTGCCAGAGTTTTGCATTGAGGCATGAAAGCTTACACTGCTCATATCCCTTGCATCTCTTTATCCCATGGGAGGTAAAGCAGCTAGATCTTGTTCATAGAGGTATTTCAGTCTTCAATGCACTGCTTCAATCCATTGTCTGAAAATCTATCTTATAATTGTGTTCTCCACCAGTCAATTTATTCTACATTAGCTTTTCAACATTTTGTACTATTGACCACTGGTTCAATGGCCCTTTTTTTCTCCTCTCTGTTGCTCCATTCCACAAATTTTAAGTACATTACTTACAGAAGTCATGCATGACTGCTATTGCTTGATAGATATTGCTGAACATCTGGTTTATTCATAGGGGAACTATCATACTTGAGAACAGGTAGATTCATGTTAGAAATTCGAGCCTGAGGCAAACCCATTTGCAATCCATGTTGCTATTCCCTTTATTATAATACCCAAGACAGGAAACACAGTGAACTTAAAATGTAGTGAATTAAAAATATATACTCCTTGTACAGCTCATAACTAAGAACACCATGTTCAGTGGATATATTTGAACAAAGATCTTATATGATTCAGGAAAAATATTTTTATAGAGAACAAGAACACATGCATTTATATTGGATAGCATAAAAGTGTCTAAAGGTTATAATTTATCTTGCTTCCAATCACTAGCTTTGTGACCTTCACAAGAGGCATTGCCAAGGACAGGTTATTCCAGATTCATTTATTGCTTCTGCTCATGGAAACATGAATAAGGATGAATGGGCTTTATGGAGTTGTTGCAGTACTAAAATCCTCATGTCTTTGGTTGGCTGTGAATTTTAAATTCTTTTTGTAAACTAACCCTTTTCAGGTATAATTGAGTCTGTGCTGTCATTGTACATCTTCAGGTTTTGAGATGTCACCACTTGGAAAGGACACTCTGGAAGCCTTGAGGACCTTATCCTTTTCTGAAAACCCAGGTTTACAGCAGTCTGCTGCCCTCTATTATTTGCATATGAGTCAGCACAGTAAGTTATCTCAGTGCATTAGAAAATTTTCACATAATTATAAGTAAAAGTATTTTTCCAATTGTAAAACTCCCTTTCATTCATTAATCAAAGTTTGTTTTGTTTTTTTTTTTTTCTTTCATGCTGTTTTGTTTGCTAAGGAAAATGGAAATGCTGTCATTGCCATGTGAGCAGAGTTATTCTGGGTTTGCTATGAGGAGATATCTCTCATGAGACTGTCATTTATGTAATTGTAATACTTCTAGAAAAACTCAGCAGAAACCAAAGCAGTTAAAGTCAATATATACTGAATCTCCTGAGAGCAACCCAGTCAAAACTATGGTGGAAATAAATGGACATAGTGATTGTTTAAGATTTTATATTCTATCATTTTTGGAAGAGGACAAATCCCTAGAGGTCAAACCCTAGTGGAAATTTATGAAGGAAACATTCTTTTTTGCTCCAGCTATTCTGTGGCGGTGCTTGGCTCCTGAGGTAATTTGTAAATGATTATAAGTAGGCCTAGACAAGCCAAATAAGATTCCAGCAAGAGTTTGGGTCCTACAAAAAAGTAGAAATACCAGCAACAAGCAGGCTGTGATTTATTTATTTGCTTGCTTGTTCTAAATTTACTTCAAGGAGAATATACTGGCACTTGACTTGATAGCTTTATCCCATCTATGTTTTGCTGGATGAAAAGTGTAGTCACAATGAGGACCTGCTATGAGGCAGAATGACTGGTTTGGTAGCGAGGCATATTGCTTCCCTTCCCATGATGTTTTTTAAGGACTTGATTATTCAAAAGCTTTTCAGGAAACTCGCCGTGTTTTGCTAGTAGCAATGGAATTTAAATGAAGGGGAATACCACTCAGACTATGTATGGTAGAATCTGAGGCTTAACACCAACAAGAGAAAAATGTGACTGCGGTGAGCGATGAGGCTCGTGACTATTTCCTCTCATGCCTGCAGTGAATGTTCCCCTGCCTGTGGAGCATTTGGAACCCTTCTATGCCTTACTACGTTCTGCTGACCTGGAGGTGCAGCAGATGTCTTCCCTGTCCCTTGTCAACTTCTTGCTGGAAGGAAATAGTGAGTAATTAAAAAAACATCTCTGTTCAAATTAAAAGGTATGTCTTTAGCCAGACTCAGGCAGAAGGAGGGCACATCTACACACCCAGGCCTGCACAAATCCATATTCTGCTTTTTGTGTTCCTGATAGGACAGGTGTGAGCTTGTTTCTGTCTGCAAGCCACACAGATTCTGGTGGTGCCAGGATATATCAGATTCCTCCAGCTAGATTGTATCATGTGGCAAGAGATCTTGAACCTGTGCACAAAGGCTGATAAATTATTCCCAGACTGGTGTGGGAACAGCTATGCTAATCTCATTCTTGAATTGAGAGCCCACCACTTACCCTTTCAAGCAACAGATATAGCTCTTAGAAATAAACTGCCTAGGAGACAGTGCTCATTTTCTTGTTATTTATTAACTGGACCTTGATCTCAAATTACTTGCAGATTTTAAAAAAATAAATTAAAATTTTTAATAGAATTCACTTTCTTCTGTAGCTAATAGGGCAATTTTAATTGAGATAGGACCTGAGAGCTGCAGATGAAAACCTTCCCAATAGAGTTTGTTGATAAACAGGCCTCACACCTCATCAATGAAGTCCTTATTGCATTTACTTCTGTGTTCCCTGACACCTGGGCCACAACAGGTATTCCATCATGCTATCCTGTAGCAGCAGAAGGCAGGGTCTTCAATTAATCTTGCTTTTTATTTTCTATTTTTAAGGATCTTGCTGCAAACAGTATCATGTTCCTACTTATAAGTAAAAAATTATATTTAAAAGGAAGACTTCTGAAGAAAAAGAGTGGGGGGCTGATAAAATTGTGAACCTATTAGAAAGCTTCAGTTGCACTTTCCAAAATAAACCTTATGTTTGAGAACATAATTGCCAGCAGAAATATTTCAGACCTTCTGAATTAGAACCTCTGAACATCTCTTACACTCTTTCGGGAGTATGAAGAGGAATCAAGCAAACCAAGCTGGGCACTGTGAGTGCCTTTTGGGATGTTTCCATCTTAGGTCTATCTTGCATAATTGTAATACAGACCCCCAAAGCAGTCAGAGGAAGATACATTCTTTTCACAAAGGCATTAACTGTTTACTTTTCTGTTTGTTGACTTTTTCTTCAATTTATGAATAGTTGACAAAGATTTAGTTGTCCAAATGGGTTTACTTGAGCCAATTCTGGATCTGCTTGAGTCAGAGGATCCCACTGTCCAGTGTAATTCCTGTGCCTGCACCATGACTTTGGCGGTTTCAGGTGAGTATGCAGTTCTTTCCCCTTATCTTCTGCAGTAAATTAGTTCAGCTCTTAAATCATATTTCAAGGTGAAAGAACCTATTTGCAATTGGTTTCAGTAATAAGATGCAGCAGCAAATTTTGGTATTCCCAAATCATAAATTCAGCCTCTTGAGGTTTCAGTTAAGATCTTTCTCTCAGAGTTTCTGCCTTTCTCTCTTACGATTACAAACCTTCTTCTGATTTTCAACCTAAATATATTCATGACCAGCTTATCTGAATTAGTGTCTATATTGGCTTTTGCTTCAGTAGCTCTCCCTTTCTGATGTCTGTGCTGATGGGTCTCCTTCGTTTTATTAGACTGAAAAAGCCAAGCTCATTTAAGACTTGTCTTGTAAGCAAGGCTCTCCATCTTTATAGCCCTTCTGGGTATAAATGAAAAGTTCCAGAAACAGAACATAGCAATTGTGTCTGCTGCTTTGTGATATCACAGACCTCAGGCATTGTTACAGTCCCAAGTTGTACATAAATGCTGCAGGAGTTCCATTTTGAATTAATCTCTTCTGAAAGAGAGGTCACCAGAAATGTGCAGTATTTCAGCTGGGGTCTCACCTGTGTTTTTTATTGTGGCATCCGGGGAAATATGTTTTGTAGTACATCTCATCATAACACTTGCTTTTTTTGTGAATGAATCATAGTGATGTTGTCTTGCAGCTGACTTAAGCACTTAGTCTTTTCCCTCCTCTGCTACTATTTCCAGCAGACACCAATTAATTAAGGATCTGCAACAAATGTTTCCAGGTACATGTCCCTGCATTTTGAACTATAAATTTTAATTCTGTTTCTGTTGTTTCACTCTTCTAACTTGTCTGTTATTTGTAGAATATTCCAGTCCTCCACTGCATGGACAGTGCTGCTCTCTTACACCTTTGTATTAGCTTTCTGGTTCAAAACCAACAGCAGAGAAATATAATCTAGCCTGCCACATCTCTTATGGAGATGATAGTATAGTTACACTTCTTGGTGAGATATCCATTTCCATCCATTCCGGCATAAGTTGACAAAACAGATAGTGTTCAGCCACATTATCTGACCAAAACTAGAATGAGAATGGTCACTGCTGGTCACGCTTCCTTTGATGCAGCCCAGGACACTGTTGGCTTTCTGGGCTGCAAGCACACACTGCCAGCTCATGTTGAGCTTCTCATCAACCAACACCCCCCAAGTCCTTCTCCTCAGGGCTACTCTCAATCCATTCTCTGCCCAGCCTGTATTTGTGCATGGGATTGCCCTGACCCAGGTGCAGGACCTTGTACTTGGCTTTGTTGAACTTCATGTGATTTGCATGGGCCCACCTCTCAAGGCTGTCAAGGTCCCTCTGGATGTCATCCCTTCCCTCCAGCGTGTTGACTGCACCACACAGCTTGGTGTTGTCGTCAAACTTGATGAGAGTGCACCTGGTCCCACCGTCCATGTTGGTGACAAAGGTGCTAAACAGCACTGGTCCCAATACCAGCCCCTGAGGAACATTACTTGTCACTGACGTCATTTGGACGTCAAGCCGTTGACCACAACTCTTTGACTGCAACCATCCAGCCAATTCCTTATCCACTGAGTGCTCTACCCATTGAATCCAGGTCTTTCCAATTTAAATACCAGGATGTCGTGTGGGAGACTTTGCACAAGTCCAGGTAGATGATGTCAGTTGTTCTTGCCTTATCCATTGACACTGTAACCCCATCAGAAAAGGCTACAAAATTTTTCAGGCATGATTTGCCCTTGGTTAAGCTGTGTTGGTTGCCACCAACCACCTCATCATTTTCCATGAGGAAGTCTTACCAAATCAAGCCAGTTATGTTTCTCTAAGGAAGAAGGGCCCAATGGCCCAAGTTCTGTCTGAATGTTTGTAATCCCTTTGCCCAAATGTGATTTTCTCTTTCACATTCACAAACAGTCATGGAGTGTATTGTGTGAAAGAATAGAGAAAGCAGCAATATCTGAATTCTCTATCTTTTTACTTCTCTTCTTTACTCAACTGATTAGAGTTTTCATCACACCAGACTGGTTTCCATCAGTTAGAGCTGCACAAAAGAATTTCTGCTTCCGCTGAGGGAAACAAAAGAACAATATGCAGGCAGATTAGATTGGAGAAAGGCTTGTCTACAAAATTGGCCAGAAAATTTCACCACAATAATAGCTTCCCACCTGGAAAGGCTATTTTTAAACACATGACTCTTCCCAGAACAGTTATTTTGCTCAACAATTATAGTATTATTTTTCCAGGATAAAAGGTATTTCCTTGAGTATAAAATACTCACATGAAGGCAGAAAAAGACTTGTCCTGAAACACTGAACCAATACTGGCTGGATTATACTTGAATAGATATCCTGGGTTATCTATGTGTGTCAGTTTCCCAGTATAGATAGGCTCCAGGTATAGAAATAATGCTTTTGTTCTCTTAACTCTCTAAATTAGTTGGCACCTGAAGAGTTGATCTGATCTAAATACCTTCACATTTTTTGCTTTCTTCCCCTTGATGTTTATCTCAGCAAACTTCAAGAGACTGGCCATTGTTTAAACTGTCTAGAAATGTACATAAATGAAAGAATACTCAACTAAAACTCCTGTGGTCTTCAGTGGCAGTTTGGCTCATACAAACAATAAAAGATGTAGACTATGGAGTTTGCTTTTTCCGTTGTTATTATTATATTAATATTAATATCAATATTATTAATATTGATGTTAAGGGAATTCTTCATTAGTCTAATTCCCATTTTAATCTCATCAACTTCAAAGAACACCAATGCCAACACCTTATTGTCCAAATTTATGGCACTAGAATGCTTATAAGATACAAATACAGATAATGTATAGATATAAATAAGACAGTAAAGGGGAGAGGATCATAGCTATCTGATTATGACAGCAGGTTATTTGTTGCAAATGTTTCAATGGTCTCATGTTAGAGGGATAGGGGAGAGCATAATGGAAGGATTCTCTTCTATATGGTGCAGCTGAGGCTACCTTCAGTATGTTCAAAACAAAAGGAGTAGAAGTAAAAGCAGATTTTTTTTCCTAAATTGTATTATGTTTCATAGCATAGTATAACATCATATGTAGTATACATATATACACCATATATAAATATGTTACATAGTATTTTATAGTATATAGTTAATTTATAGCATCATTTAAGTATTATAGTTACTTTCCCCCAGTTTTTCATCCATGAGTCTCAAGGGACTCTGCAGATTTTTGTTTTAATTCTCCTTGTACTCCAGGATGTCGAATATAACTGTACAACTTAATACACTGTCAAGCAAGAAAGCATCACCACTTCAGTGAAGAACCATCTTCAAATTCCAGTGGTTCAGTCAAATTCTGTCTTTAGAAAGCTCTGCATTGTTTGTAGGTGTCAAAGGAGTGACACAGGCACATTCAAAGAGAGAAACTGGCCCTGAATATACCCTGCCAAATCAATTTAGTCTTACCTGCAGTTAATTATGTAGGTTTTGGTTGACACACTGTGAGTAGCTTGATCAGACATACCCAGGGGTACAAGGCAGGTATGACACCTTGCTAACCTGTTTAAGGGGAGTTATGGTCCTTTTATTTTAATCATCCTAATAATGAAATAAAAGCATTGAACCAGCTGTGATGTATGGCTAATTCAGAAGTCATGAGTTAGTTTTCCTATTGAGCTACTGGAATTTTTAGCAGATTCCCTTGAGCATGCAGAAGAATTTTGATATATATCAAAGAATCAGGAAGAAAATGCCAAAGAAATCTAGTCCTGCTAGTTGTCTTGCTCCTGGCTCACAGTAAGACAGCACTGTCTTCTTTCTTTCTTTCTTTGATTTCTTTTCTCCAGAGTCCAACCGAGAGGCTATTGGCGCTGCTCGAGGAGTTACACCCCTACTGTCTCTTGCCAATTCCTATGATCCTAGAGTCCAGCAAAATGCAGTTGGTGCTATTCTCAACCTCACACAATCAGGTACTTTCTTGACTAATGGTTTCCTGACTAATTGTGGAAAGAAAATTTCTTACTGATAGAAAAGTAATTCAAAAGGGTTAAGGCAAGAACAAAAGCGTACCTGAGCAACAAATTATTTCCTTTGTGTATGGCATTCATGTTGATACCATAGGCTGATGATTTAAGTTTGGCCTCTCTTTAGTTAATACAGACCTTTTTTTGCTTAGTACTGAGAAAGGAAGGCTTGATTTTCAACTCCAAGGGGCTAATGTACAAGCACTTAAATAATCAGAAAAAGGAATAGGAAAAAAATCATTTGTTAAAGAAGTAACTTGGTCTAAAAAGTTAGCAGCACATTTGGGGGTACTTCGAAGCAATCTCAGAAGTTTATCCAACAAGGTCAAGCTCTAGGAACGTTTGTCTTGTATCCCGTAACTTCATGTTGGAAGATGCAAAATATAACTGTTATGGGACAGATGTTAAAGGCTCCTGGGATATCTGCCAACAGGCTTAGCAAAAGCAGTACTTGGATCTCTGCAAAATATGTACATTAACTCTGAAACAAACCAGCATTAAATCTCACCTATCCAGATGATACCATTATCCTACACAGCTAGATGATACAGTCATGAGTAATGTCTATGATCTCTATATGGTGGAATGGTTAGCAAGAAATTCTACAGTTGGCTATTACACGTTCAAAATTTTAAAAATAATTTATTGGGTTTTTTTAACACAGAAATCATAGTGAATATCGTACCTGACGTTTTTCAGTTTCTCCAGCAATTCAGATTCTTGAAATAGTATTTTGCATAAAACCAAGCAAAGGTTTAATTTACCTGAAAGCCTGTTATTCATTTTTCTAAAATGTCTGCATACTGCTATATTACACAAACTTTAAATTATATACTCGCCAGTCACATTGATTGGCATATATTTGGACAACTTCACCACTAGAATCCGATGATTGTGCATATACCCTTCCAGATGAGAGAGAAGGAAGGGGAAAGACACACTAACAGAATATTTTTTTAAATGGCAGAGAAAATCCAACAGGTCCTATGCAAGGAAGGAGCCCTACCAGTTCTTGCCTTGCTGCTGGAATCTCCTGACTCAGAGGTGCAGGTATGGCTGAAACAGGTCAGATTTTTAAACAGTAACAGTGTGGCTGTAAGGAGAGCATAAACCACAGCATGTGGAAATGAAAAGGTGGAGAGGAGGGAAGGTTTCTCTAGAGGAGACAAGAAACGCATGAGAGCATCTTGGTGAAACTCAGCTCAGTCAGGTAATGTATATTCAAAAACTCAATTTGTCTAGCTCCACAGGAGAAAGTTTACGATGCAGAAGTGCATCTGCCAGGACACATGCACACAGTTGTTACGTGGTTACCTTCCTGTGTCTTTTGGATCATCAGATAAGTTGCAGATAAGCCTCTTCCTCTGCATTTTTTTTGCATCCTAACTTTGATCTTTCACTCTAAGTGATTTTACTAACTGTTCTGAAAAGGCATAACTTGCAAAAATTTTTTCTTCCTACTGTAAATGCCTGGGAAATCTTCCTAGTGTATGTCTACCACAGACACCTCTGTGATTCTGCACACTTAACAGAGAGCCAATCTTGGTTCAAGGGTATGCTGATGAAAAACTACGAATCAGAGTTGTAAACCTTAAAATCCACTACTTTATTCATTTGGTCCTCTGAGTAGTACAGGATTGTTTCTGTATCATTTTATTTATCTCTATTCAGTTACCTTTTAAGTGTCTGAAGTGATGGAGCCTCTAGAATTGCTTTCTGCAAACTGTTTCAGCATCATCAGCTTTCTCCGAGATTCATCTTAAAATTTCCTTTTCCGCAGTTCAACCGGTTTTTTCTAATTATACCTCCCTAGTAATACATAATCATATATATATAATCCTCCCTAGCACTAGTGTTTAATCCTTTGAAAATGTTCTCTGGGCATGCTAGGGCAATGACTACATCTGGCTGGAGTGAATCAATGTAAACAAATAATAAAGTAGACGCAGGTGACCTAACTTAGGCACCAGCAGCAGTGTTGGTGCAGCAGCACAGTACATTCACAGGTACCCAGGGTCCTAGGGGGTTTGTACATCAAGTGCTGCAGCATGACTGCTGTTGTAGCGACAGCAGATTGCATTGTTTTTCTTGGAGGAAGCCCCTCAGGCTCTTGCCACATCTATCCTATAAAACACCCTTAAGACAAAAAAGCACTGTATTTTCATCAGCAATAAATTTGACCTTTTCTCCAGTTTATTTTTTTTCTCTTCAACATGTCACCACTGCGACCTCCTCCCTCTCTACTTTTTTCTTGGTTCTCTGCAGTATTACAGCTGTGCTGCCCTAAGCAATGTGGCAGCCAACGCTCAGCACCATGAAGCCATGCTGAGACCTGGCAACAAGTTCTTGCTGCGGACACTCATCTCTCTCCTATCTTCTTCTACGGACAAGGTAAAGCTGAAGCTTTCTCTTTGTGTGAAGGCTTAGCATCAGAGTATAGCTATAAACTTGGGCTTCCAGTTTCAGTCTTCCACAATTCTGCTCATCTACTATACAGGTGCCTGTGTGGCATCTTTCCCATGAGAAAAGACACCTATATTAAAAGATGCATACATAAGTTCTACAAGGTCAATTATGGAGAAAGAGAAGGGAAATAATTAAAGTTGTTTCACAGCCCTGGACACTTTCTTTAGACTAGGATGGCCTGTATTCTTTAAACTTGAAACTGTGTGTGAAGTGCTCTATCCAGGCTCTTAACTATCTTTGATCATTGTGTCTGCAACAGAAGGTATCTGGAGCATGTATTATGCAACTTTTCCTTTCTTTTCTTTTTGCTATCTGTAATTTTGACTATATGACTTCAAAGAATAACATCTTGAAAATTTTGCTTTGTTGGGAACCACACCAAAGGAACGTCAATAAGCCAGGGTTCAGGATTTAAAGGGTGGAACATTAAATTCTGTGTAGGAGGAGATGAAAAAAAGGCAGGGCAAATGAGATCAATTAACTCCCTTCATTTTCCTATAAATTAGCTGACCTTCCTAAAATAAACTAATATCTGAACCACACTGACTCTTCCTCATCAACAACAGGATGACTGATACTAGAGGAGGTTGAGAAAAATTCATCAAAATTTTGAAAAAAAATCATGTGCCAAAATTTGTTCTCCAAAGATAATGTAATAGCTTGCTAGTGTTGTCAAGTTTATTTTACATACAATAGGCAAGAATATGCATTACTGAAACCGCTCTTTTTTTCCTTCTCTCTCTTTTGTTTTTTTTTTTCCCCTCTTTGGCACAAGCAGGTTTCAAGCCAGGCATGTGTTTGCCTAAGAAATTTGGCTACCAGTGGTAAGCAATATATTTGAGATTTACAAACCACACTTTTTCTTTTTCTTTCTCTCTCTGCCTCTCAGTGAGCACAGTGAGCTGGGAACCTTTCATATTAAAAGCAAAGACACACCCTCTTTTCTTCATTTTAATTGGAGTTTAAGGGAAGTGGGAGGTGCAAGTTTGCTAACTAAACCAGCCTCAGAGCTCCCAGGTAGCAAGGGGAAGTATCTGGACAAAATGAGAGACAGCAGAGGTCTTCATATGCACAGAACCTTTGCAACTGTGTTAAGTTTTTCTTCCTTTCATGTTTCCTAAGCATTAAATCTGATAAGGACAGAATGTCTCCTGAAATTGCTGCTTGAGTGGGGACCTGCCTTCTTCCAAGGCATGAATCCGTCTGCCATTAAATACAACTTTCTCCCAAGCTTTTGTCATCCTCTTAAATCATATCCTATTAAATCCCAAGATCTGTTTCTACAGCATACTTGGGAGATGAAAGCAGAGGACTTGCACACTCAACGCTAGAGCCCTAGGGTCCAGGGTGGAGTTGTTCATCTAGAAAAATGCAGAGGTGCTTCATTTTCAAGCAATCACAATTGTAGTGGAGCTGAAAGTAAGGGAACTGCTGTGCTGCTCCTTGTCGTGGTTGAAACCCCCCCGGTCTGCTTGGCCTTTCAGGACTGCCACTCCATCTGCTGGCAGCTCTGGCATTGCCTTTAGTGCTCAAATGCACTCCCTGAGGTTGCAGGGACAAGTGGGGCATGAGGATTCAGCCAGGATGGCTGATCCCTCCCCTGGCCAGCCATAACTCTACGAGATAGGTGGTGCCTGGGGAGGTCTTTGTGTCTGTGCAGCAGAAGCTCCCACCTTCTCACCAGGCCTTCGGCCAATGAAGCATTCAGAAAATTCCTCTCCTTTCTTCTCGCTGAGATTCAGACACAGACTGAAGGGTCCCCAAAGCTACATTCTGCTCTCAAGCCTGTATTAATCCCTTGGCAAAGGAGCCAGAACAATGAGGGTTTATTTTTATAACCAAACAGCCCCTCTAATTTCATCACTGAGGCAGTCAGGTGCTTATGAGTCAGGACCTGAATGTCTCCTTGTGGTGCTCTGGAGCTCCCTGACCTCGGTCATTTCCCAAATCAGCAGATATCCAGGCCGAGATGGTTGCTGAGGATGTCTTGCCCAAGCTGTGCTCTCTCCTGGCCTCTGGCAGCAAGGACGTGCGTCGCGCCTCCATCGCTCTGCTCTGGATACTGTCCCAGCACCCGCACAACCAGGTAGGGGAGGTCATTTCCCAAGACCAGAGGGAGAGAGTAGTTCTGGCCTCTGCCTAGGGTAATGCTCTGTTATAGCAAAACTGCAAACAAAACACATTTTGTGAATGAGTGATAGGCTGCGTGAGGCTTCCCAACCCTTCTCCCTCCCACACTAATTGACAAGGCTTTGTCTACTGTATCTGCGCTGCCACTAACTACCCAGGGAGCCTATCTGTTGTGATGAGTAGGATCCAAAAGATCCCATAGTTAATCAGATTACCTGTAATGGGACCAAGGGGAGGGTAGAGGGGGAGACGGGTATCAGATTCCTTGGACGCATGGATACTACCCTGCACTCCCTGTGGTCCCCTCAGTTCCCAGACGACAGGTCTCCAGGTAGGTGTAATAAGGGGCAAGACACATGTAGCACCATGATAGGCTGCAACCATGGTGGCAGCTGAGGGGGTTATTTCTTGGCTACAGAGCTCCCCCACATATTAAAAAAGCAAGGTACTTGGAGTGTGCGCTTAAAGTGCATCAGTGCAAAATAAAGTGCAAAAATACTTTACTTCCCTCTATGGGCAGTTATTCAAAAGTACATTTGCATAAATTTAACACCTTTTGAATTAGAATAAAGATGGCAAGGGGGCGGGGGGCCGCTAATAAAATTTGAAATCCTATCTATTTTTAGCTAATTTTCCAGGACTTCCCTGTGTCTCCCCATGTCCTTAGTTACAGAATGGTTCTTTTGCCCACGTTCAGGGTAAACACCACACTTTACAGTGCAACACTAGGCAAATACATGAAGAAGTCTGACTAGAAATAAACTACAGCAAATAAGCAATACAGACACTCCTGCTGTACTTTCATCCTCCACATAAAATTATTATTTTTAAATGTGTTTTTCCATTATAGTAGTCAAAAGCATCTTTAGGAACATGGGTATGAAAGGATTTTGCTAGGTATCTTAAGCTAACAATAACTTTTTAAGAAAATCAGAGTTTGGGTAGAAAAAGCAAAAAAAAAGTGAGAACCTTTCCTGCCACATTGCATTAAGCGGTAGTGACAGACAATCTGAGTAACCACAGCTGGACAGTAGTTCTCATGGCTAAAATACAGTCTTGATATGAAGTGTCCTCCAGGTACTGGAAGCCTGGTGCTTTACACCTCAGTTGCACATACATAGCACAGTACGAACTAAATTACACCTCCTCTAACTCCAGGATGGGATGGAAAAAAATGGGTCAGCTCAATGCCTGGGAAGCAGCAACTAAAGCACAGAGCTTTCCAAGGGCACTGAAGCTTCAGAGGTTTTGTGCTGCCTGCATTAGCACCAAATGTTCTCGTTGCTTGTCAAACTGCCTCATGCAATCAAAACACAATTTGCTTTCAACAAGCTTACAACTGAAATATGTTGTTAGTTGGAGGCTATTTGCACAGAAAAAATGCCTCAGTGTGAGGCGTTATGCTGTAACATCATCCTCACTCATATTTGCTTTTCTTGCCCCCAAACACCGTTTACACTTTCTGTTCTCCCAGAAAGAGTATCTGCAGCTCTTTTCCTCCCTGATCCTGAAATGTGTCTTACGTGTCTTGACCAGTGCTACAAACCCCCAGCTGCAAAGGGCATGGTGCAGCAGCAGTGGGAAGAAGCAATAGCACCAGGAGCTCACACTTGTTACACCAGCAGTGAAACAGCCTGTCCTTCGTGGGGGAAAAGGATTGACAGCGGGAGGCTGGAAAGCAAAGCATCACCCTCAAGGGTTTATTCTCCAATGAGAAGTATCTACATCTCAAGATTTGTTTTAGTGAGCAAACATGGCTGTCCCTGACTACTGAACGTTGCTGCTTTGTGTGAGACAGCCCTGGGCGCTCTGAGAAGAGGCTGACCTCTCCTTACTCATATCCTGCCTCCCCACCTCCATGCCTTTTCTGGCCTGTTTTTCAAATCGTTTCAAGGTTTCTTTCTCTAACGAAGGCTGACTTCTCAGTGAATGAAAGAGGGACTTCTCCATGGGAACAGCTGTTGGAAAACAAACCACTGAACAAAGCTAACCTTTACAACCAAGTCAAGTGATGCTTGAATTATTACAAGTACTACCCAGGATACAATAGGGCAGAATTCATCTGCCTTTTCGTTACCATGAAGCAAACCCCTGGGAATGCTTCCCAGGAGCTCCTCTCCCTGCTTAAACCCATTTTTTTTCAGATCCTCTGGCCAGGTTGTTGACAGCAATTCCCAGCAAGTGCTGGAAAATTTCCCTTTTGCAGGGGGAATTTTATTCACTTCTCCCAAGGACAGCACAACCCTGAAACACTGAAGAAAGAGTCAGGCTTTGTGAGAAAACAGCCTTTAAGATCACATTCCTTTGAGCAAAGACCTGGAAGTCAGGGCGGCAGGAGTTTGTCTGCTCCAAATGATGCCACTGACTTTCCACTCCAGGAACAAAATAACTTTGCCTTCCCATATTACTATCTGGTAAACAGGGAATAATATTTATCTTGTCAATAAATCCCTGGATAAGGGGTGTGAGTGCAGCATTGCAATTGTAAGCACAGTTACTGCTGGAATTATTTTCCTTGCTGTGTTTTGGGTTTTTTTTTTAGATCTTGTGAGAAGTTAGATCAATATCCATCTGAAAAACCCAATCCATTTTTAGTCAGAGTTTTCTTGTGATTCTCTCATGCTGTGCAGGACTAGCCAGGAAACAAAATCTGGAACCCAGCCAGCCATATGCCAGCCAAAAAAGAGGTTCAGCAGAATTTAGAGTACTGTCACTTTCTAATGTAGCTCCTAAATAAACGAAGAGCTTGGCAGGGAAATCATTATATATTAGAAAGTTCCTTTATAGTCCGTAGACAATTTCCTCCTCTCAGGCTGTAGCAAATCAAATAAGGGTACCGTAGTTGATGGGATTACATAGAAAAGAAGACACTCAGGACAAAAGCACAGAAAATAGTCATTAATCGTAACATAATAGGATTATCAAAAATTATATTATTTCAGTCTTTGAAAAGGAAAAAACTAAAACTAGAGAAAACTTGCAGCCATACCTACATGTAGGATTCTCTAAATGCCCTAAGTTTAGCCATAGTGCTGCCTTTTCCACCTATTTTCATGTTTTATTTTAGGATTGCTGGTTGTGACAGTGCTTAAAAGTGAACTTCAGTGAAAATGCTTAATGAAATTCACTTAGGTTAAATTACAAAAGTGTAAGAAAGATGCAAGTTAAACTAATTTTTAAAGCTATCTGCCTTTTCCGCTGCTTCAGTGGTCTTGACACTTCACAGGTTTCAGAATTATGCAATTTTACTTAAATGTATATAGGACTGATGATTTGTTTTATGTTGAACACTCTTGCTTATGTTTCATTTTCTAAGTAACACAAATAATATAGTTCATTACTAACAAACATAAGAACTGCATAAAGAACTCAAACTCCTAAGGGAAAGAGACTGAAAGAAAAAAATATCCCAAGAGTAAATTCTGTGTTCCTTTGAACTGTAGACCTAACCCAAAGCCTGCCGAGATCAGGTTTCTCTTATAAACAGCAGTGCTGCCTTAATCCATGCTGCTGAGGAAACTACTTGGGCAGTAAACTAAACTTGAAGTAAGATCTGATCTAATTAATATTAATGGTAGTTGGAGAAACACTACATGCAGGGAGAGTGGGACTCAGTAAAGTCCCTCTAAAATATCCATCATCTGGCAGAGGAACATCTGTATAAGCTTGGAAGATGCTGTTCAGAACACATTAATAACATGATGCCTGATCACAAACTGATCTAAACATGCAGTCTGTTATTGTAGGTGATGTAAACTGCCGAGGTACTCAAGGACACACTGCTGCCACTACTTTACGGCATACTTTTGCCTTTCACACATACTCTGATCACTTCTCCTTCCAGTCAGGATCACACGTCCTTCCTGTGACTACCAGCAACCTCTGGGAAGCATTTGATGCAAACAAAAATAAGTTACCAGACCTTAAAGACTCCAGCTTTCCATATCAAGTGCTCTAGATCAGTGCCAATCAGTAGACCATATTTTGAGAGAAAAAGCAGTGGACCCAGCTGCTACACCATTGGCTTAAATGAGCTAAGTAACGCTCTTCTTTCAGAGCTAAGATCCGTTTATCTACAGTTTGCTGTTGCAAAGTTGCATTGTGTTGTCCATACTGGGTGTAATTGAGATACTGGTTACTCTTCTCAGGACACTCTGGCATGCACCGAGCTACTGCAGAGCCTGGGGATGCTACTGTCAGCACATAAAACAGACCCTGTGATTGTTGGCCACACTGCTTGTATCATCAAAAACCTGAGCCTGTCCAAAAACAGACAGGTAGGTACCCAATATTTTTCACTGAACTATACCCTGGGAGGTTGCAGTTATGTTTATGTTTATATCAAATCAGTATTACCCACAGAAAATTGGGTTTTTTTTTAATGAAACATACACTAAGGATACTCTACACAACATTGTGCATATGAATAAAAGGACCTGATGTGCCACAGTGAAAGGGGTTTTTCAATACAATACAAAATTGTTACTGAAAAGAAAAATGTCTAATTTTTCCTATGAGTGATGTGGTCACCTAATTTGAATGACTGCATCACAAGTATAAAACATACTTCTAGCAAAGACATTTCATACCATCCAGGAAAATCTAAACATTTGTTGTAAATTGAATCCTTATTTCCTAACTCTCACTCTTTGGCTGCCCTTAGTTATCCACTTACCCACTTATCTTCAACAGTGATCTAATTGTACTCTCAGTTTGTTAAATATAACCCTAGCTATTGATATAATTTTGCCTGTTTGGTAAGATTCTGGTTGTGCCAAGATGCTATGCAGATCTGTTGCTGACTTAACTTCTAACAAAATCCCTATCCACAGATGCACTTTCTTCTCGCCTTTTAGGAGTACCTTGATAAAACAGTCCCACCAGTAACAATTCAATATTGGGGAAAAACACTTGCCCAAATCCTTGTCTCTGCTTTGTCCTACTTTCTAGTATACACTTTTTGAGACTCAGTTCCTTTTTTTTTTTCTTTGTTCATGATCCAGTTCCATACCACCAGTTCCAGAAATTTAAACTAGCCAAAGGAGAACTATTGCCAATATTATTTTTTTTTTGCTTATACTAAGACTTATATGCATTTCTGATAGCTGTGAAAGCAATTTTTGCAGGGAAATAGATTTCCTCAAACTCAAGGTCCACAGTAAGAGTAAAAATGGACCATCCTTTCAAAGTTTGCTTTAAAAGAAATACCATTTTTTCACTCAAATCCTATGACTTTATTCTGTTATCTGCAGGGAACTGATTCACCTTCATAAGGCTTTATAAAGTATAGGGTATTTAGCTCTCACTGCACAAGTGAATCCACAGACATGAGTTGGAGTGA
The DNA here is from genome assembly GCA_013398125.1 of Aegotheles bennettii. Classification (NCBI taxonomy): domain Eukaryota; kingdom Metazoa; phylum Chordata; class Aves; order Caprimulgiformes; family Aegothelidae; genus Aegotheles; species Aegotheles bennettii. The sequence continues at coordinate 215,097 of VZRW01006052.1, read as the reverse complement.
CAGGTTTCCAGGGTCAATTCTAAGCAACCATCCCTAAAACACATAAGAGCCCTCAGCACAAGAGGAAAAAAAATCGTTTTTATGCCTGAAGGACACTAACAGAGTTGGGAGCTTGAAAGTCTTCAACAGTCTTGAATCCAGCTTCAACCTTTAAGCAACAAGTTAAAAAACTGCAACATAAAATGAACACACACAAAAAAGATATTCTCTTTTGTTGATAGACACTTGGTAGACACCCTTACGGAGATGTGAGCAGCTTCTGTTTTTAGGACCTCCCATAGAGCTGATGACTCTCTGATTCAACTTCACTAGTAACCAGTCACCTCCAGGTGACACATTCAGGACTCATTCCTTGGTCTTACATGCTTTTTATTCAGGTCAGCGCAGGCTAAGTCTCCTATCTGTTTTCAACTCTGTCTCTAAAATATATATCCCAGTAAAGAGACATGCTATCCAACACCACTTCTGGCATAGCAGATTCAACCTAAAAGATACAGGATACACAGAAATGTTTCTTTCCAGAAAGAGAACTCACCTTTGCTAGTGAGAGGTCATCTCATATTTCTTCAGATCAGAGCATTTCAACGGCATAAAGTTTTCAAAGCCCTGGAGGCAAATAAGAGAAACTGAAAAACTTCCACATTTTCCAATGCCTTGCCCTGGAGCACTCACCTTATTCACCTCTGCAGCAAGACTTGAGGAGATGACAGCTTAATACCAACACACAGCCTGATACAGCAGCAATAGGTCAGGAAATTCTTTGAGCTCAGAGTGATCGGTGATCATGAGAACATCCCACAGACAGAGCAAGCCCTGGGAAATGCCTAAAATCAGGTGATCTCTGAACAATTCAAGGTGTTGTGGTAGGTCTGGGAGGAGGCATTTCCATTATCGATGTTTTAGCCCTCAGTATTGCTAAGTTACTCAGTACTTCTGAAGTCCTCAGACACAACTAAAACACAATGGAAATGCTAAAGATGTAATCTCTTCCTTGTTGCAGAGAATCATTGAGAGCCCATGTGTTCAAGGTCTCTTCCAGACCATGCTTTCTACTGACATTGAAGAAGAATCTCTTCATTATGTGACATCTTGCCTTGCTGAGCTGGCAAAGCAAGGTAGGGAAGCAAACCCACCAAAAATGGCTAAATCTGACAAGTGTATGTATCGTTTATTAATCCTAATGGGAGATGAAGCACAGATGGACATACAGCCCAGGTCTTTCCCTTTGCATTCACTGCGAGTTTTGCCATAAGCGTCAGGAAGAGCAAAGATCTGATTTACTGGCAGGAGACACAGGCTCCATTGTTTGCACTTTTTTCTGTTGAACTGCCTAAAATTTTTTACTCAAAATTCTTTGTGCCAAACTTTACCGCTGTACGTGGCCTGTCTGCTTTTATTTGTAATGTCACCCCATTTCTTTGGCTGAATTCATTTCACAATAGCAGAAACTAATATAAGAAAAGCAAAAGACTAAAATACAAAATGGATCTTTCTCTTTAAGTTTTTTGCACATAGATTTTTTAAGAGACCCCAGATTACCACCAATGGAAGGCAGAGCACTACTCATGCCAGAAAGGTTCAGTATAAATTTTCCCAACCTGCCCAGCACTGGATACTGTCTGTCAAACATTTAATCTCTTCTATCTGGTCCAACTACCATGCAACTCGTGACATGTCACATTTAATTTTGCAAGAGGTGCCCAGCAGCTGCTGGACAGACTGAGCCCAGTAGGCAATAGTGGATCTTGTACATAAAATGATTCATTCTTTCAGAACACAAAACCAATAAAAATCCACCAGCTTTTCTATGAATCAAATCAAGTTCAACCTTACTGAGAGCATAACCTCAGGACGTGACCCTTTTTTTTACAACCTACACATACTTATTGCACATATTCAGCAATTATTTTGCTTTTGCAGCTGCATGAAGGTTTTCCTATTTAGGCAGTACGTTTTTCTGGCAGACTTCTCACCATTTCTTTGGCACTGGAGTTTCTGTTTACAGACTACTCTCTTATCTTTCTGTCTTCCAGAAGGAGCCACATTACACATGGTCCAATGGATAGACGAACCCTTGACAAAGTGCTTGGTGAGACTGGCTGGCCAACTGGAACATACTGAGTCAGCCTTTCAAGCTGCCTCCATTATCCAGCACATGATAGGTCACGGTAACTGTCACACAGCATTAACTGTGCTTTCAAAAATATTTATGGCTGCCTGGAGTGAAATGAGCCTTTTTCCAAAGGAGTTAACTGTCAGGCACCAACCAACCTATAGCATCCTCCATCTCATCTCTATACAAATTTATAAGCACAAAAGCACCTGCAGTCACCCTTAAAATAAACATAAAACAGTGCTTGAGTACATGAGAAAGCCAAGGGATGAAAATGGACCGTAAAGATCTGATTCAGGTGTTTGTTGCCTTCTTGAAGCACTACCATTCTGCAGGGCTGGTCTGTAGCCAATTCTAAGCTCCTTAAAAACAACCTAAGTAGGAAGGTGGCATAACATAAAATATCCCTTACCAAGGGAAAGATGAAAACACTTCTCAGATGAGAGGTATTGCTGTGTCTTTCTGTTTGATCCTCCCTATCGTTGTATACGTGATGGCATTCCCCAGAGATCAGTGAGACAATTACAATGGGATGGTTGTGTTTCAAAATTTTACACCAACTCTGCTCCCTGACCAGCAACAGGAAAGCATCTTACTGAACCAAACACTGCTGTTGTAATTCTAGACTAGAGTAGCATGAGCAGTGAAGTGGCTTTTAAGATGTAGCCTGTACTTTAAGTTTCAGTGATAGAGAATGAAAAAAGCATTATTTTTACCTGCAGAAAACAAACAGCTTTATGCCAAACATATTTGTCCCCTGCAGCTGAGAGCCTTTTAAGACTTACAAGAAAAAGGTGTTCATGTGATTCTTGCCAAATTCTCTAGAAAAGCATGGTTAGATTTTAATCTTTAGATGTGAGAGAAACCACTGAGTCTCTGGTAAGGGAAAACATAAACCTGTTTCAGTTTCAATCCTACGATGCAGGATTTGCAACTGAGCAGACTCTCAAGTAGTGAACAGAGCCCAACAGCATAATCGCTTCATGGATGGGTTAGCATGACAGGCTGGTCGGTCCCTAAGGCAGTACACACCTTGCACGAGGACCAGCTTCCTAGCACAGGAGCCCACTCAGCGTTTTATTTACCTGAAGTATCAGAGATACCATTGGAGGCTGTAGTACACAGGAGTCCTTTGCCATTCTTTGCAGTAACACTGGTTGTAGCTGAAGTTAGATGCACCATTAACAATCTTAAATGTTACAAAAATCAGCTTTCAGAGTTATAAAGGCTCCTACTGATCTCCAGTGGTTCTCCCATTTATGCAGAAAAAATGATGCTTTTGTTGAAGCACCACATCCGAGAGGTAGAGGCCTGCCTCAAGAATTTTCTTACCCACCAAGATATCCGCTTTCAGCAGCTGGGCATCTCTACATTCTGCAGACTTCGAGAAGGTGAGTCCATCCGGGGTGCTGCCAGACACTGCCTGCTCCTGTCAGCAGCCAACAAACAGGCACTGCTTGAAATGGCAGAGCCAGGCAACCTGCTCTGGGGACTAGCTCTGCCCACTTAAGTAAACAGAAAAGTCTCAATGGTAGCTGTTACCTTACCTATTTGTAAGTAACTAAGAGTATCTTATGATAAAGGCAGGGTTTTTTTGTTCGTTTGCTTTAAAACTAAAGGCTTTCTCATCAGCAGGGAAACAGGACTTCAGCTATAGATGTTCTTATCCAATATAAGAATGTTTATCACTAGAAGCAACCCAAAAACTTTTCAAATATGAATTTAGTTTATTTTTATAATGCAAGCAAATTGCATGATTAGCTGGTTTAAAGCTGAGGAGTCACATCTTTTTCATACTCTAAATTATGTTCCTTGATTTTTTTCCCCATTTTTGGTTATTTATTTTTTTGTTTTGGGTAGAAGTTTAGTACTGGTGACAGTCATAATATGGTAGTAAATACATATAGCATGTATCTTCACATACATGTGGCCAGAGCCAAGACCCTGCTACATCTTCATATGCACCTGTTGCATGTGACTGAATTTGGCAACTGAGCTTTAGACATCTGGATCAGGAGAATTTAGCAGCAATCAATCTTGAGTGGTCATAGGGATAGAAACTGAATTTGTATCTGCTTTGTGTGGTGGAAGAACATTGTTCTGCTTTCTCTGTACTTTACACTGTAATAGGAACCATCAACTGTATCTAACCTGAAATATAAGCTTTTAAGCATCTGCATTAAAATCCAGGGAAAAACAGCAGGTTGCCTAATACTTGTTTTTCCTCTTCAGATCCAGAATTTTCACTAGCATTCAGAAAAAGCCAAATGGCCAAACTCCTCGAGCAAGTCCGCCTACAAACAGAAGAAACTCAAGAGCTCCTTAAGGCAGCTATTTGCCACAAAGACAGTTAATGTTTAAGCTGGATGGCTTATGATAACTTATCAGATCCAAGAGCCTGACTTTTCAGAGAAGGCAATTCCTCTTTTTGGTTCCTGTAGTTAAAGTTTTCCTGTTACTTGCAGTTTCATCATACAAAAGAGATGTTCCGATAACAAGAATCGGAGCAGGTGAAAAGACAATCCTTTGAATGCTTTGGCTGGCTGCTTAGGTGTGCTTGAGGATTACAGCTGCATTCCTTCCAATGGTTTGAAAAACACCTGTTATGCTTGGGTAATGTTCCATGCTTTGTTTTTTGTCTCCTTGCCATCCCCTCCAAAAAAAGTGCTGTATTCATGAGGTTTTATTCATCTCACAGGCTGGTTCTACTGAATAGGCATCTCTCAAGTACGCAGGTTCCTCTGCATTCATCTTTATTTTGTTTCTGTTCCATGTCCCTTATCTCAGAGCACACTCCAGGGACTTGATTTTAGAACAAAAAATTGAATTCACACATAGTATAAAGGTAGCAAACTACTAACAGGTTACTACAGGAAGTAACTGCTGGGGGACAGCTCAGAGAAATTGCAAGAAATTTGTAAAAAACGAGAATAGGGCACATTGAGGCAGGTAAATGTTGCACAGAGTGTGTTCAGAATATTCCAGCTACCATGAAAGCTTTGGGCAAGATGTGTTTGAATACAGAATGTGTGTTCTGCAAATGATAAGTTATTTCCAAAGGTACTTGTAACAGGGAAAAAGTGAACAAATCTGGCAAAATTAGGAACTGCTCTTATATTTTGATATTGATATTTCATTTTAAAAGGAGTTAGAGCAAAAAAAAAAAGTAGTAGTATGTTTAAATTCAACTAATTTTCTTACATGTATAAGGGATACTGAACAACGTCCCCTTCCCTCTTCTCCAGAGGGAAAGAGTCTGTCTCACAGATCTTGTTGCCAATCAAAACAGTATTGTTGAAGAAAAAAATGTAGCACAGAGCCTTGTAATTATGGGACACTAGTTTTTTAATGTAGGTTTAAATTTGTAAGAGAATAGTAATCTAATTATAACAATCTATTAGTTGTCTAATTCCACTGTTGATCAATACACTTGTTTTTACATACAAGAATCCTGCTGGAACTTCATGTTGAACTGGCTGGTATACTGACATTTGGAACCAGTCTTCTGGCAAACATCTGCTCCCAGATAGCACAGTTTCGTATGAAAATATTTCTGAAGAGTTTCCTGGATTTTGAGGTACCTTTGACCATGGTAGAACTCCTGCATACATGTAGAGCCTTAGAGCTGCTACTGGCTACAAACATGGAATAAAAGCGAGATTAAAAAAATAATGAAAATTTTAAAAATAAATAATTCTGTCAATTTAGAGCTCAACATTGCATCTTGCTGTGGCCCAAATCTCTAAACTTAGTTTTGGTGCTTGGGGGAGGCATTTCTGTTGATTCCTTTAAATAACTGCAAGTTCTCTCCAATAGTAATGTTAAAAAACAAAACAAAACAAAACAAACAAAAGCAGCAAAACCACCCTCAAAATCCTCTCTGCAGCACAGTAAAAAGAACAGGGCAGACAGAGAATTCAGATAAAGCAGTACAGCATTTTCAATATTCATGTGTGGCAAGAATTTTCTTTTGAAATCTTATGTGAAAGATCCACGTGCTCATCTGTGGGCAGTTGGGCTTGTTAAAACAGAGAACTACACGGGGCTGGATGACACAGCTAGGAAAAAAACCCAGAAAATCTCAAACTTCAGGCCACCTCCTTGGGGGACTTCAGGCAATTCTCCAAAATCAGTGCAATATTAAGTAATGACATTAGAATCTGTCTGTTTTTCTTAGGTATTTAATTGCAAACATTACTTCAAGGTCTTAACAAGAAGGAAAATAACAAAGCTATCTTCATCAGGAATGAGGAGATAAGAGACGTGAAACAAGCAAAGCTAATGGTGAACAATGCAGTAGTTGTGGTGCACTGAACTGAACTCACTGAATGTCAACCCCCTAAGCATTTATGTTGTGCTGTTAGGTTGTGAGCAAGGAGATGGGTCTTTCTAAAGCACACAGTCTATCTGCTGGGAAAGGTTACTACTCTGTGCCTTCGGAATAGCTGTGACTTCTACAATTGCAAGTTTTACCTCACTGAATAGTAAAGTGTTGCATCTGATAGTACAAATGACAAAAACAGTTGCAATAGCAGGCAAAGGAGCTGGCCTTCATTTGATACCGTATTTTACTATCAAGAACAACATATTCAACAGAAGAGAAACTATTTTTCCCTGCATTTAAAGAAAGGGGCCTAAACCAAGACTTAAGATTTCAATCCCTTTTCATTTTTTTAGTTTGTTTTTTTTTATTCATACATCTAATTCTACTCCCAATTCCCTAGCTTTTAGTTTGTATGTTGAGCCCTTGAAAAGGAGGAAATTTTCTCTCTCATTTGAAGCAAACTTGGAATGAATACAATTATAAATTGTTTTTACTGAAGTCCTGTTAAAAAACCCCACACAGGAGAAAGGAAGCAAGCTTCCCATCTCTGCACTGCAGGCAGTAAAGCAAGCGTTCCAGTCTCGCAAAAACTGATCAGCATAATTTAAACATCAGCCTAAACAGATCAATGTAATATAAACCTGAGCCTAAATGAATCCTCAAACTGTAAACTGAAATCTTACTGGCTATTTCTTTACTCTGTTTCTAGCTGTAAGTGAACCTGTATTGATTTTCTAGTACAGAGATGAGAGGAAACGTGAAGAAAAGTTTTAAGCAGACCAGGAGGAGAGTTTTTCATCACAGATTGAGTCCTGCTTCAACTGTGCAAGAAAATGAAAATATAAATAGAAGTAAATATTTCAAACAAGTTTTATTTGGTACTTACATGCTATATATAGGTTTAAAGAAAAACTACATATTTTGGACACTTCAAAGTATTGTGGCTATGTACATGGAAAACTAAAGAAAGCAAGAAAGGAACCCAAATTCATTTCACTGTGTCACAAGCTGCTATTGAAAGCATTCTGACTGAATGGCTGTTTTTTTCCCTTCCATATATATATTCTGGCAGATGAAGTCTCTTTTTCAGTGCATTTCCATTGCTTTTATCCCATCTCCTGTATAAGATGAACACTTGGCAGCAGCAGAAAGTAATTTCTTCAAAATCTCTTCAGCTTTTGTCTCAGAGGATTTCTTCTGCTAGCACAGACTTTCTGCACAGCTTCCTACAGGCCTAGCTCAGTGCTCATTAAAGACAAGTGCAGGAATCTTAATGGTACATTCTCTGGTAGCACGAACTGAAACCCCATAAGCCTCCATTGCCCTAGCCAAGGATCTTCTCACTGACTTCAGTGAGCAATGCACCAAGCCTGGTTGGTGCCTCAAACTCAAATACCGTGAGTGAGCTCTACCTGTAACAGCATTGTTTATCAAATCACAAAAAGGTGCAAGATTTTACAGTTCTGCCCAATAGCAACTGCAAGTGAAGGATGGAACAATGACAGTAGAAATCAGCATCAAACTAAAGAGAAAGCAACCTGCATTGCTCCTCTTATCACTCAAACCGTACTGATTTATAAAAATCACACTACACAAAAAGCACAAACAAGAACCGTTTTCCATTTGCTCTGAAACGAGCAAAATCAAAAAATCTTCAAACCAACCTGCTTCATCATCCAAAAATCAAATATTTCAGGTTTCACACAGTCTTCAATAGTCTGATAAGGCAAAGGAAAAGTTTTCCATCATTGGGAACAGCAGCAATTTACAGGACTCAGAACAAGGTATTTGCTTGTGTGTGTGCGTGCATATGCATACACATCCTTTTATAGCATTGTGAACATGGATGTAACTAAAAAAAGAAATATCAAGTTTTCAGTATAATTTTACCACATTTTTCTAATTTATTCAATTAAACAGTTTATTTCTGTACTGAACAAAATTAATAAATACATCATCTAGGAGAACAATAGGTTTTCCTCTTGTCCATGAAAAAATAACGCTTTCAAATTTTCACATTTTAAAACCTGCCTTGTTTTGTGTTTTTAGAGAAAATGCAAGAAGATCATAGTGATGTCTCAATTTACAGAATGTCCCTGTAGGAATTACATTTACAAGAACCTGATACAGAAGCCTATACTTTGCTCCCATAATTAGAGTTCTCTGCAATAATATTTAAACCAACCGGTTTAAATAAAAGACCCCATTAACTCTACTTATAGAGCAATGAGGTATTTATTTTTCAAGTATTAGAACCATGAAGTGTAAAAGATTCTGTGCCAATTTTACAATTACGCCTTTTAAACCAACACCCACCTTTTTTAAAAAAGAATCAGTCCCACCACCCAAAATCAGCCCATTGCTTTCAGATTCCAGTGTCTTGTGTCTTAAGAAATGCAGAAATATCCATTTACTAACAGAAAAATCTTGTTGGAAAAAGCCATATTAAGTAATGCACATGAAGCATGATTTTTCTAGTGATGAAAGCTATTAGAAAGGTGATCCAAGTCTATTCCCATCATTTCTTCTGCTGGTTTTACTAAAGTCCTTCCAAAAAAGATATTAAAGAAATCTTTAAAAAACTGGAGAGAAAAAAATAAAACACGCCTTCATAGCATGGAAGAAACTCCACTGACTGCCGAGATGCTCATATCACCTTTGGTTCTTCAGAAGAAACAATCAGATCACTTCTACAACAGAAGGTATCAAAAATGACAGGTCAGCAAAGAGTGACAATGTTTACTTCAAAATGCTATGCATTTACACAATTATTTTATTGCCAGATGATTTTCCTTACATTTTCTAGCCAATTTAATTTGCTAAATTAGTATTTATTTACCTAACATACTTTAAAAGTTGCAATGTAATTCAGAAAAAATCTAGTGTTCCACAAACCATCCCTCAGTATTAATGTCAGCAAGAACTTGATGAGGGCAGTACATCCAGAATTCTACGCAGAAGACAGGTACCAGCTCCCCCCCTGCGTATCAGATACTACACTTTGCAGAACTGGAACATGATTGCTGATCACAAGCTGGGAACAGCAGTTGTCACTGTTACCACTTCTGTTTGAAAGCACAAGGCAAACATTTTCGAGCAACTTCAAACGGCAGAAAGTGCAGTGTCACCGAGAACCCCCGTCAAACAGAAGATAAGGCTTCACCATAATTTGCACAGCATCTGTACGCACTTCGCATGCGTAGCTTTACAAAGAGGAGATACGCTCCTTTCCTCAAATAATATGGGGTTTAAAAAACGCTTAAATTCATCAACTTATGTCAATTAAGAGCTCTAGGTCCTCTGTCTATTACAACACATTACAAGTGCTAATTAACTATGGCAAACCTACCTGCTGTTTGATGTGTTTGAACACTATCTACCTGAGGCAAAAGAGTCCCCTTATCTTCAAAGGCTAGAATTGGATTCAAAGGAATTTCAGGACTATTGCTTCCGTCATTGTTCATGGCATCCAGCCGGGATGGTTTAGAACCAATAGGCAGGTTTATGATCTCCTCAAAATTATCATTCTGCATAGACATTCCATTTTCATTTGCATTTTTCTCTGGATTGAGATTGCTGAAAGAGAAAGGTAGGCATTTCCTCATACACTTCATCTAGAACAGAAATTTAGTCCTCCTCAAAGCAATATTACAAATGGAAGAAGAGTCTGCATTAATCCAGAGCATTCTTTTAGCCAGTAAAAACAAAACTATGCTGCTACCACAGTAGAAAAACCTCTTTTTTTGCAGCCAAATACTAGATATGCCTTTCCTTAAACACACAGGACAGTCATTGCATTTGGCTACACACTACCCAGTGCTATATAGAACTTCATGGATGCTGCAGTTCTGAGTAGTGACTGCAACAGGAAGCAGTAAGGAAACCCCTGCGGCGCCACCACTGCTATCTTGGGCCTCCCATCTAATGCAACTTACAGCCTCTAACATCTTTTTCAGTTCTCCTACCCTCTTACTGTAAATCAATGTAATTGTCCTTAGATAAGATCACCGTCATTTTTGTTATTCCTGGGATCACCTCCTGCCTCCAGCTTTGGAGCAGCCTCTTTCACCTGCCACTCATCCAGAAAGAAAAATCCCTTATCGAAGCAGTTCCTCCTTTCAGTTCCTCCTCACCTCCAAGTTCCTAGGGCTTATTTCCAAGGCACTACCCGACTCTGCATTCCTCCTGCTGCTGATGCCCAAGCCAAAAGAAACACCTCCCAGCACCCCTTATGCCAATCTGCACTTTCTTTTCCCATCTCCCACTTGACAGAGATGCCTTAGGAGCAAACTCTTGTATGTCTGCCCCAGTCGGGAGTGGTACAAGCATAGACACACTCTTCAATTACACATGCTCTCCTGAGAAGATACATGATCATGTCTCTCAGACTTGCCCCTCCCCTCCCAAGACTTTCATTAGGCGCTCTATTGTCAAATCCTGCTGTCTTTGCAGACGGCATGCACTATCTTGCCAGAGGGGAAAAACTCAGGTGCTACTTTAGTGAACAGGATGACAGTAATGGAACCATAAGCTCCTCTGGAAAAAGCAAGTACTCAACTGACACTCAAAAATCATGTGATCTTTCAAAGGTGCTTCTTAAGGCCTTCAGCAGTTAGATCCTGACGATCTTGGGTGCCTATTCCCTATTCAGACCACATCACAACTGTTCAGGTTGTTTGGAAATGCTACAGCCACAAAGGCTAAGATGCAATTTTCCTAGATTTAAACTGGGCCATTTCTGAGCAGGTGGCTTGGTTTCACAGCCTAACTTTCTCCTAACAGTGCATTTACTAGTCTTAAAAAACCAAAAACAAACAAACAAACAAAACCCCTGCTTGTAATTGGTATATGTTTTATTTTAATTTGCTGGCTTCTTTGGGTGTCCAACTCTTCACAATTACAGAATTCTTCCACAGTTCTTCCCAAGAGACAGAAAATAATTATTGCTCTTTGAAAGTTTCCAAAGTCCTGTTTTTCTGTGAGAACAACATGCTGGTTTTCCTATCAAGCCTCTCCCAGTTTTTCAAACCACCACCAGTTCTTTTTCAGAAAGGCATTCCCCTTTTTTCATCTGTGGATATGCTGAGCAAATTTCAAAGTGAAAAGTATGTTTCACTGCACTGAATTTGAGAGCAGACACAGAAACCCTGCTGGCTGCCTTGGAGAGGTCACAAGTCACATCACCCTTTTCTATCTAATTGATCAGCTGACTTCATAGATAAATAGTTCTTCAAATTTATTTGGCATTGCACTGCCAGTATTACATACTGAGTTAGACCAGGATTCACAGACTCAAAAGATGTCTTTCCAGACAGAGGAGTCTATACAATCACAAAGGAGGTACAGAAGACGAAACCATAACTGTGAATCTTCTATATTTTATGCTATAAAATCTTCTAGATTTTTTGCTATTTGTTCCACCAGATTACTAGGGGAGCAAGTTTAGAAGAAACAAAAGAAAAAACAGAACTGTGGAATTAATTTCACTTGACTTAGTAAAGACCATAAGCTCAAAAGAAGATTAGACAAATTCCTAGGAGATTGGTATACCCTTCAGCTTCTGGTAATTAGCAGCTTAGGGACTACTTGAGCCTATTGTTGCATTTGGACCACAATGCTTAGTAACCCTTCATTGACCAGAGGATCTCCTGGTACTTAACTTTTTTTCCTTTACACTCTCTCCCTAAGTGACTGCTACAGGCCTTTAAAGCAAAGATTACAAAAAAAGGAATGGATTTTTGACCTGCTACAGCTGTTCTTGCTGTCTTACGTTACACTCTTAGCGATGTCTCAGTGTTCAAGCACAACACTGGAGATACCCTTATCATGCATGCAATATTGCAGGTATGTTTCTAAGAACTGGATAATTTTGGCATTGTAACATATTCCGTCAGTGTGCCTGTAGCAAGACACCTATGTAATAAAAAAAAAAAAAAGTTGCCTAAGTTATTCAGAGTGCTTTCTGAACAGAACAGTCTTGCAAGCATATGAAGGACAGCTTCATGGCAGCTAGAAAAATCCCAGTCATCTGTGTGGCTTTACATTTTGAACTGGAGACATCAATATTAACAAGGTAGACTAGAGAAGGCTGAGAGAAGAGCAGCTAATTTAATTAAAGGAACTGGAACATCAAAAAAGTTTAAAACTACTGAAAAATAAATCTGACATAGATAATTTTAGCCAAAGCTCGGTGTAGATATTCATCAATATGTAAAGAATTTGAAGAGAGTAAAGAAATAAAAACGAAGATCAGAATTTCAGAATTTCGTAGTTCTTTCTGATCACCCATCTGAAAGCAACACCAAATAAGAAAAAAAATAATAAAATACTAGTTTGCAGGCCTTTGGAATGTGGCAAGATACTTCCACATGTGCTATTCCTGGTCTGAAAGACAATCTTAAGTCATCTCATTTATTGACATGACTTTAGCAGAGATGACACGCTCCACTTAAAAATAGATTTCATGTTGCCCTTTCCATTGTAATACACCTGTATGAGAAATGTCTTCATTTAAGTTCAATTGTGAATCTTCTCACCACAGACTTACAGGTCAGATATAAGGTCACTCCCCACCCACCCAGTAATTCACTATTCTTCATTAGCATTTGAGCATTAAATTGTTTAACACAATTTACTTGTGGAGAAGATACTTAGAGCAAGCATAGGTGGCAAAATCAGAACCCTTACCACACCACTTAAAACTACATACCACAGAAATCATGTTCGGACACATCATTTTAACTCAGACAACTATGAGAAAAGAAATTATTTATATGAACTGAGAGTTCATGCAAGATCTATTTTAAAACCTTGAGTACTAACAAGGTGAAGCAGCTCAATTCACAAGCAGATATATTTGTTTTTTTCTTTCACAATGCAAAGTGAAAAATGTTTTAAGCCTAAGGAAAATTGATTAATATTCATTTGTTTAAAATACCAATAAAATTTTTGACAAACCATTAGGTGGGATAGATGACTGCACCGATCTATCATCTGCAATAAATGTTTATTAATAAAACTAACAATTCTTGACAATAAATATAGGTATATAATGCAGCAGATCAGAGCGTTTTCATTAGGGTTTATGAAGATCGATTGTCTTGGAAAGCAAATAAAGTTCCAGGATCTGCACTGCTGATCAAAAGCAGCAACAGGGAATGGTGAAGTCTTGAAATCAATTGCTTTCACTCTCCCAGAATTCTTTTCATTTTTCTCAGCTGCATTGTATTCAAGACCACAGAAGCAAGCATGCTATTTCCAACTGAATCACAGCCACAGAGCTGACAAAGGATGGAGACATGAGGAGAAGGAACAGGGATGAAGGTTCAGCACAGCAAGCAGTTAGGCAACTTCCTATTATGCCCCAGAGCAGAACTCCTTATCTTCACACAAACCCCTAGCAGCTTTCCAAGTCACCCTCCTTCAACACTACCGGTGCAAGAGACAGAGCACCTGCAGTGCCTGGGGAGCGACCCCAGCTACAGGCATTCTGACCCCAAATACAGGTAATTCTAGGTTTGGTCACTGACCACCAACCACCGATCCTGTTCAAAGACACGAATTCAGGCTAGACCCCAATGCTGTACAAAATAGACACAGCATTGTACAATGCTGTACAAAACAGAATTGGACTTCTATCCTAGACCCAGTGAAACTTCCCATGTCTGCTACACAGTAGGAGAATGAGACTGACTGTTGCTCTAGGCCTTAAGAAGACTTCTTCATTCCCTCCTCTTGCCCATACAAGTACATGCTGCAAGTCCCCCAGGCAAAGCCCTTTTAAATTCTGGTTAGAAATCTGAGCTATCTTGCCCTTAAAACATGCTCAGGTCTTTTCCAGACAAAAGCCAAATCTTTCTTGGGACTGGAGTGAGGTGCTCACATAAGAGACCATTTCCACCTGTTGCTGTTGTACGTGCTACAGTATCAGGTACATCTAGATGCCAGACAACTGCAGCACATGAGGTGCAGTAGCAGTGCTGCTGGCACCTGTGGATTTCATGATGACATAAAATCTATGCTGCTACCTATTCCTTGCAACAGATTTTCAGTCTACCTGGGCTAAGCTTACACTGGGATGCTACCAAGTGCTTCAGCCTTTGCCTTCCTAGTCAGTGTGGATATACCTCCACACTCTCCGCACCCTAACCTGGCATACCAGTTTCCCCTTCCACAGCCTTGTACACACTTGCTACTGCTCTTCAATCTCATTTATTCATTCATTCTTCACTTTGGCCATTCTGAGGTTTCTTCCACACGGATTATAGCGCTACATGACAGCATTCATTATCTTGGCACATTTTATATTACAAACATCAAGGTGTAGATAAGGCTGGGAGTGATTAACATTTAATAGCTGCCCGAGACAATTATGAACTAGCTCTGTGCGGCTCATCCAATGCAGTTCAGTGCTCAGTGTCACTGACAGAATTTCTCTCAGCAGAAGCCTCCTTGTCAGCATGACAGCAGGCTAAGATCCCCCAGGCATATGGAGGGACAGAGAGAGGGCAAATTCCTCCTTCAATTAGTGCCAATCACATCCTGGAGCATACTGCCCATTACAGACTGCATGATGGCTTCCCACATTCAGTTTTTTCCATGCATATTCTGGCACTACCTGCATAAAACATGAAAGGACTAAGGGATTATTTGGCTTTCTGCTTTACTAAAATTGAAATAACTGACAGCTCATGCTTATGTAACAGATTTCACTCGGTTCAACACCGAGGTTTCAAGCATTTCAACAATTTCTCTAAGCCTGAGTGACTTGCTTTGTGGCTACAGAGAGCTCCCAATGTTAAATATCTGCCTTCCCAAATTCTCCTTGTAGAGGACAAAGGTTTTTTTAAAAAACGCAAAGGCAAAATAAGTGGTTCTGTATCTCACATGAGGGACTTTTGCATAGCAAGCAAAACTTGCTAATACTTCAAGCAGTTCAGAAATTCAAACATCTGGGCTGAACACACAGTGTTTATTACTCCAATCAAGAAAATTAGCACTGCAAATCCAGAGTGGTTTCTATGAAAAGGAACAGAAAAAATTGCCCTTTCCATTAAGTTTCAATTTATGTAATAATTGCTGGCAAACAAGACATTGTTACAAACACTGCAAAGAACATGCTGCATTTTTACAAAATTTTTCCCTATCAGTTGGCAAAAATGGGTTACTGCAAAGTGAAAGATGATAAAGTTCTTTTCTGAACACAGAAAAAGACAAAATAGGAAACAAGGCAGACCGAACAGCTGTCTCTTATTTAGTTACTGAATACGTGGATCTGAAAATAATTTATTACCCTAATAACCCTCATCCTCTAAACACCCTCCAATACCTGGCACTGTTCTTACCTGTCCATATTTATGGGAGGTTGATGTGAAACAATCACACGCGTACAGGTGACGGGTTTCCCATTGTATGAAGATTGTGCTGTGTGCTGAAGCTGAGGTTCTCCTGCAGGTTCCAAGGGAGATGCAGGACTGCTTATGACTAGAGAGAGAAAACAGGTTTTCATAAAAAAAAGCAACATCATCTACCTGCAGATTAGGATAAAACGTTTCCTACAAAAGACAGCCCAGTCAAGGCAAGCTACAGTTTTTAAAAAAATAGAGTTCCCACACCCCTCCCTTCACCACCCCACCTCCTTTGTCAAGTTTCTGGGCACACAAGCTCTGTTTCTGGTTCAAAGTAAATGCCACAAGATTTCAAAGCTCTAGCTTTATGGACAAGCATAAACATTTTACAATGATATACACAATCCCAAAACATGAGCCAGTGGTTGAAATAGGCAGGTATCTGGTAGAACATTATGCTGGCAATTTTCAAGTAGCAACAGAGAATGGAATAGGAGAACACTGGGACATCATTAATTCCACACACTGCTATTTCTGGGTTCCCATGTTGATCACTGACTGCAACCCAAAAGGAAATAAAGAGGAAAAAATCTCTATGGGAAAGATACTTCTTTCACAAGTACCAAATCAATACTATAAAATGATGTACAGAGCAACACAAAATTCAGACTATCCTTGTGCCTCATTCAAAGACCATATGACAGATGTCATTAGCCTGCCTTAGGATGTTCTTTCAGAGCACAACTGCAGCCTTCTGCATTGTACCTCCAGTCACACTAACTCATACAGCTCAGTAAAAGGAAGCAGTTGCACCCCACCCATATTAGCATCTGTTACAATAATCACAAAGGCAATGTAGTATTCATAGGCTTGGATACATTTATCTCTGCACCCAAATGTCATCTGAGGAGACTCTCCTTCAGCTGCCCTTGTTTTGCTATGCTCCAAATGTTTGGGCTGAAGTCTTTCACACCGAGTATCTTGGTCTTATCTTTGGCAAGTTTTTACATGGAAGGTATTAATAATACAGCTTTTGGTGCTTCTGCAAGTGGAACAAAAGGAAAATACATTGGCTTTAACTTTAAAATAGAAAAGCAGAAGAAAGTTGTTCTGCTTTGGAAAGGCAGAGTTATCTCCTATTTTGGAGCAGAGACCAAACAAATGACAAAAAGGTGATGGATTTTGTTTCATTGTATGATTTGGCTATTTCCACAAAGGTGTCCTCATGTTTTGCCAAACAGTAAGACTGAAAAAAAAGAAAAATCACCATTTGTGTACAGTCAGAATTCTGACTGCTAGAGCATAATATGTAAAGTTAGAGTTGGCTGAAACATGTCCATTCATTCATATCTTTAACTCAATAGCATATCTAGATGAAGCAAAGCCAGACAATAGAGCAGCCCTGAAGGCAAGGGCAGTTTTCTCTTTATCCAGTCACTCAAGAACTTCAACCTTTCCCTTGGGCCTATGGAAATGGAGGTCCAAATTCTCATACACCTTAGGAAACTAACTGCGTGTCTTCTACCTTGGGCAAGAAAGTGCTAGTCACAGGTTATAGAGTCCTTTATAGTTTTGAGAATTATTTAAGTGGTTTATAGCACCTTCAACAGCAAAAGATGGCACCTCAGATGCATTCTGTACTAGCAGTTCTCAAACTTCTTTTGCTCTAAGCAAAACTTTAAGCTTTTGTAGAAGTTGAATTTTGAAAGAAACAGAAATTAAGTCCAAGCAAATAAGGTAGCAGGCATGGAAGAGAGAAATCACAGGGAGATATCTGGATAATGAACAGTTTTGTTTTGATGACTGAGATGAAATCATTCTTTAAGAAAATGGAATAAGTCTGCAACAACCACATCTATAATACTGTGCAAAAGAAACTATAGAATCAATTCCTTTCATGATCAGAATCAGAAAAGAATTAGTTTCTTATCACTTTATAAATAATTAAACTTGGTAAGCAACTCCCTCTCGCTCAACACCAATGTGGCAAAGTTTTTAAAACAGCTGACTCATTTAGTAATGGCCAACTACCTGTATGGAAAGGCTAAATAAATAATATTTGCTAAGACTTCAGTTATACTCCTCTCATAGCTTTCTTTATTGCAACTAGTGTGCCAAGTTTTAGAACCGTATCTCCAATCACTGTGCTTAGTAGGCATTTATTCATCAGTTGTGCTCAGGGCACAGTTAAACACAATACCTGCTTCTGCAGGAACATTTGCCTTTGATATGTGTCCATTTTGCTGGTCACTGGGTTTCTACAAAGGAAGCAAAGTTTTGTAAATTAAAAACAGCACTAAAGAAGTGAAGCATGACCAATGTTTACACATGTTAAGTAGCAGCACTGACCTTATCTACAGCTTCTACACGCCTAGTTCTCTTCATGATCTCCTCAAGCCTCTACAATGAAATGTAAAGGAGTAAAATAATATTTGCTGGCATTAATTAAAAATCACCTCTCCCAAACCACAACTTCTTGTCATTTATCAATTGCATCTGTCTATTGCAAAAAGATGAATTATTTATTACTGTTGGCAATAATCCCTTCACTTTCACATCAGTCTACGCAGATGAGGACTGCAGTTTTTCTGATGGCATATTTATATCATGGATAACAATTGAGGTGGAAGCAAATGCTAAAGCAAAATGAATTACAGTTTCTCTGCATGTACAGAGTTACCTTCTTCCTTTCCAAGCGCTCTTGCTCTTCTCTTTGGAAATGCTTTTCACGTTCTAATCGAATCCGCTCTGCCTCTTCCCGTAGGCGAGCTTCCTCTTCTTTCTGAGATGATGGTAAAAGAAAAAGAAGTGAGGAATAATTTACTATTTAAGTACAGATTTACACTAATATCTGCTTAACTGTGCATATCTACAACACCCTGAAAAGACACTTTTGGGGTTTACAAGTCACCAACAATCTTTTCAGACTAAATCACAAATTTCTTGATTAATCTCTATGTTTTGCACAGTATTAAGAGATATGTAACTAAACCACAGGCATCATATTTGGGTCTGTGCCTTTTCTGGGGCATATACCTGAAAGCACACCGCATGACAAATGAAGAATACTTTTCCTAATCCTCACCATCAAAACAGCAGCCAGGAAAGTATTCAAGAGACTCATGTTTTGAGTGGCGGATGTTTTTGAGAGTCAAACAAAAGCAGTAGAATATTTTATTTGGCCATCAGATCCATCACTTAATGAGACCAAGGACAAACAGCCATAGGTACATTTGCACAAGCTTTCCACTCCTGCTTTTTTGATTAAATATAAAACTTGTCTGGGATATACTTATAGAGAGGCCTTGCTCCCTGACAGCAACAGCGTTGTATGATGGAACTGCTAAAACAACTCATTTGTTAAGGCTGTAACTTCCAAAAAAATTTGGCCATGTGGTACACCTGGGGATGTGCCTCAGTTTAGCATTTCAAAGACAGCAGCATAACTCTTCTGGAGAAGAAAACTGCAGTTTCGAAGCTACATTTACTGTCACACTCCTTTAAACATTTATTTTCAGAAGCATATATTTAATTACACACCAGAATTAAAAACTAATGTCTATGAGGTGCTGAATTCTGGGGGTAAGAAAGCATACCACAAAGAAAGAGCATGTGCAAGAAGAGAAGATTCCTATCCAAAATGCTTACCATGGACTCTCCTGAAGCTGGTATGACCATCAGAAATGAGAACACTTGAGAAATTGTATTTTGATTTATTTACTCTTATGTCGTTTGAGTAGCTGCTCTGATTTCAGGAGGACTGTACCAAGTAAAGGTTCTCCTTGGCTTGATTAAAGTGATCAAAACCTACCATTATCCCCACACAAAAGCAATATTTGGCATAGGATTAGAACTCAGCAGTGCTATGTTTCCAACACCCTGAATAGTTAGGTATCTTGGCATCTAGACTTTCTGTAACTGTGGCGACATGGAGTTCCCTGGTATAACACCATTCATTAAAATCCCCCAATACAACTCTATTGATTTTTCATCACAATTTATTGGGAATAGGAAAGGATTTGTTTCAAACAAATAAATTCTACAGGTGGGAAAAAAAAAAACACCAACAACAAAACTCAACTTCCTACCACATGTTTTTGTCAAAAACTCTTTGAACCACTCTATGGAATGAACTTTGCCACAACCCTATTCACTCTATATGTAGCATTTCAACTTTAGAGACCCTTCTAAAGCTGCATAAGAGGCATTGCTCATCCACTTCACTGCCAACCAGACTGGCACAGAATTCCAGGAGGGAAGCGTACTTGTTTCTGAATGCGCTCCATCTCCTCTTTTTCCTTCTGCTCTCTCTCTTCTGCTTGTCGGCGCAGCCATTCTTCCTTTTCCCGCTCCTCCTCTGCATCCCTTCGGATTTTTTCCGCTTCCTGTCTGTGAGCTTCTTCTTCTTCTCGGCGAGCTCTTTCTTCAGCTATCCTCTGTGACAGCTCCTCCTTCTTTTGCCTACAATCATGAAACAAGAATAAAGTAAAAAAAGGAGAGAAAAAACCCAAACCACCACCTGACCCAAGAACCAGCACTGAAGAACAGTTGGATAAAAGTTCCACTGCTCTCATAAGAGCACCAAAACACCAGAACTGGGTCAAGCCAAGCTGTCTGTTCTGCTTCCAGCAGGGGCTGAATGTGAAGCCCTATGGGACATAAAAATACTTCTCCAGTATATGTCTGGCTTCCACTGATCTGTGGTACTTTCTGAATCAGGAACAATATCATTGGCTTTAATCCATCTTGCAAAACACTTCCTTCTGTAATTTCATTCGATCATATTTTGAAATACTACACATTTTTTGCATCTAATGACTCCTGAATTGAGGCAATGACTCCTGAATTTGAATAAACTTTCTAATTCTGCTGATTTTTGAACGTTACCTCCTAAAGTCACTTAATGCCCCCTCACTCCTATATTACAGGGGTGAATAACTTTTTCCCTTTACCTTTGATGTTACCCAAATTATTTAGGGCTTTGTAGCTTATCATATCCCCACTCAGAAGTAAAGGGCAGATGGTCTTCCTAGTCAAAGAATCCTCATCTGTTTAGTAGATTTTCAAACGGGAGCTGTTCTATATTTGTGGTCTTCCTTGATGTCTCTTTGCACTTATTTTCCTAGTTTTACTGAATTTACTATCTCAAAAAATGTAAAACTCAATATTTAAAAGTGGATTTACCTTCAGAACAACATTTTAATTTTGTTCTCCTTTTTTAGTAACTCATAGCAGTTCATTTATTTTGTTGACCATGACTCATCCAATACTTTTGTATACTCAACTCCAAACTAGATCTCTTCCCTCAGAAATAATTAGCCCAGAGACAACCACCACCTGAGTTAAGTTAGGATTATTTCCTTATAGGTATTCATTTATGCTTAGCAGTATTGCAATTCAGCTTCCATTTTGTATCCCAGCAATATAAGGTATGTCTGAAACTCTTCGTAACTGCTTTATCTTGCTGAGGACCAGCATTTTCTCACTGGCCACAACTCCTTTCAAGCTCATTTATGAAAGCACTGAACAGAGGCTGAAAACTCTTTTCACTGTGACAGGTAATTATTCTTTACCTTTTGTTTTCGATATTTGCCTTGGTATTTATTCACCATATTACTCTTACACCATGGTAGGCTTATTGTCTTTAAAATCCTTTTTGAGAAGGACCATGACGTGAGCCTTTTGGAAAGCCAGGCTATTTTAACTGTCTCTGACTTCCTCCTATGTTCAGCAATGCTGCTAAAGAACTCCAACAAATTCTAGAGGCATAGCCTCCCTCTAAAAAGGTGCTCAACTTGTGTTATAGCCACAGTTTTAAGTATCCAGATGTAATCCATCAATTACCCTCCCAAACTGTTGGGTGTCTTGATTTTAAATGAGAAAATGGAGAGCTTTAATTCACAGCTGTTGGACACCTAACCACCACCCATGGTAGAGATCTTACAATTCAAAGTAAGAGACACTGTCCTAGTCACAAAGTTTAAAACAGCTGTGCAGATACTCTAGCTGGAATAAACAAGTACAGCTTTGTTACTCTCCGAGGAAATGATGAATCAGTACAGCATGGATCTGGTTTCTCCTCCTGTCCTATTTTAGAGCACTATTTGGGATAAGTTTTAACTGTACGGATCTGCTTAGGTATATACATTTTCAGTGATAAACTTGTGCCTCCTGCTCTTCAGTACTGTTCCATATATCACAATATAACAACAGAATATATACAAGAAGCTTCTAAGAGGCTGCTAAATCATATCTTCTTCACTGCAGAGGTCTAGAATCACCTCTCAAGCTCTTCTCTCTCCCTCCTTTCTTGCTCCTCTCGTTCCCGCTGCTCACGAGCAAGGCGCCTCTTCTCAGTCAGCAGCCTTGTTGCTTCTTCAGGGTCAGTTGTACCCGCAGATGTCTTTGTGGGGGCTGGAGAAAATGCTGGTGGAGCAGAAGGTAGGGATGGGCTGGCTGTTGAAATAGATGGGAAGGAAAACTAGCTTGTACAGACACAATAACCAAGATGACACTCTCTTGAAAGGAACAGAAAATAGTTTCAAATCCTCTAAAATATTTTCAAGCTTCCGTGGTTTTATAAATGATTCAGAGGAGGAAGAAATTTCAAGGTGCTAGGGGGGTTCATATTCCTTAAAGGAAGTTTGTTTTTTTTAATAGGGTATGTGAAAGCAGCTGCAGTTGAAAGGTTAAGCCAACTTTTCTGTCAGAAGAATAAATGCTCAACAGTAAATGCTCAACAGTAGTTATGCTGACTCAGCAAGTCCCTACCATCAGATTTCTTAAGTTTGCCCAATTCTATTCGGAGAGTAGAAGTGAAACATTGTGAGATTATATTTTTTTTCTGTCCAATAGTCTACATCTGAAGAGCAGAGCCAGGCTTCTTGGTGATAGGTCAGTCACTTTTAGTCACTTGGAGATCTGAAACATCAGCTGTCTGAAGTGACACAGCTGGCCACAAACTATGGTCAATTTTGCAGTTATTTCAACCTGAAGAATTCATGGGACCAGAACACAGCTTCTTAACAAGCTTTGCCACTGTTGGTGAATTATGACTCCTGTTCAAATCTTAATAGTGCCTTCATATAAATTCTTTATCCAGGACCAGCCTTGGTCTCCTGGTAGAGAAGGTGTTACAGGTTTTTCTCAAGTAAAACACTAGGTCACATTTCTGTAAGTTTGGCTGGCATTCTCTAGCACAGGTACAGAGCGCACAACTGCACTTTTTCTCTAGAGGCCAAGGAGCATGACCAACACACGAGCTAACTGAAGGAACCATTCCCAGGGTAATCACATCTGGTAACGCAGACGAACATGGACAGGGAAGACTTTGAACTGTCAATGGAAACAGATTCCAATCCTGGGAAGATATGTGCAAAATAAGTCATCAGGAAAGCCAGGAGGTAATTTTAGATCTACATTTCTAACCACCCTTTGCGATGTTACAGCATTTTCCTCACCTTGCTAATAACTTCCAAGAGGGGTTTCCTCCATGATTCCCCCCTCCTACACCTCGTCATGTATACAAACAAATTCAGCTGCTTTCTCTGTGCTGAATGCTCACATACGCTGACCTCTCTTCTCCCATCAAATAAAATGTACGTAGGTCTTTCTATAACTGCTTTAACTTTGAATTCAAATTATACACATACACCAGTAATTTAAAGAGTGCCAGGGCCTGTTCTCTAGCCCTGAGGTGAGCTGGCACAGTTTAGCCTCAGCCAGAACACCATTCTCTCACATTATCGAAACAGGTATTCAAGTCCTAAGGAACAGTCCAGGCCTGGGATAACTCCAAGATGTAGCTGAGAACTGGGAAAATTCTGGGATGGTCAAATATAAAAAGGTAATTTGATCACTCTAAAGCTTGATTACTCTTGGAGCTATGCTCTTAGTAGCCTTGGGGACAGAAGGTAAGAAAATATGGGACTGCAATTATAACCTGGATGAGAAACACACCAGAGAGCCTTTGTAATAATCAAACAGTATAAATGACAGAGTTCCTACACCTCCACCATTTTTAATTTGCTAACATAGACCAAGGCAGGGCTGTCACTCCTGAAGGGAGCACAGCTTTGTGCTGCCTGGGGCTCACTTCTTGCTTCAGGTGCTGAAGCTAGTAGTGTAACAAGTAGTCTGTTTAATGCACACCTGCCCTGCTGTCAGAAAAGATGACAACAGCTTGCACAGGCACACCCAAAATACCTTTAAAACTTGATTGGTCATTTGAGATTTGCCTGCAAAAGTTTGAATAGCTCTATCAATGATCATTACCAGCTGACCACCTGGCTGCTATGACTACACAGCTAGGAGGTAGCTGAGGCAGACAGGCTACAGGCCAATTCAGTTAACTGGCAGAAATTGGCTATGTTCACCTGCAACACAGACCTAGGAGACATCAGCAATGTCTCTCTAGCTCCAAATGCTGCAGTTGCCCCTCTCTAGATTCTTGCATTCAACCAGTGTTTAAGTTTTGGCAATCTGGGCCTCCATCTGCAGTACAAAGCCAGCATGTCCTCTAATCTCACATGTAAAATGTTTAGCCTGAGGTCTCAATCATCAAGCCATGGTCCCAATCATCACTTCCTATGGCTTTAGCAAAAGACACCCAATTTGAAGTGCTGCTCACCACTTTGACTATAGTATCCTTGTCTTTTGTCCCTCTCCACTACTTGTTTCTTTGCAGTGAATACAAAGTACTTAGCTTCTGAGTATCTTGATCGCTCACAACCTGTTTCCATACTAAGTAACCTTGTCACAAACTCAAATATTGACTGACTCTGCAAAGAAGTCGAGCCTCTCTTCCTCCTGAGCTAAACTGTCAAACAAGCATGATGACATTTCTCTGGTCTGTACCATGTACTCAGGAAGTACAACTTGTAAACATTTGCAAGGCTATCTGAAATCCTTTTAAAAGGAAGCTTTCTCCTTAAAAGGAAGCAGGCAAAAGGTTATCAGAAGAGCAGTGAAAACCCATGCTAACATGGCAATTATATCTTTTTTACATGCCCATGGCCAACAGATGCATCCATTTATTACTGTGAATCTCTAGCTTTTTGTGGTAGGATCTGGGTATCAGACTGAACTACTGCAACAGAACTTATCAGAACAAAAGAAATCAATTCAGATCAGGTCTTCTCGCAGAAGAACAACCCCCAGCTATGCATCTTCTAGTTAAATGCAAGATTATTAATACTTAAAACTGTTTTCTGAAGGGCAATCACAGAGGAATCTGAATTTTACTTTCAGAATCCTAAGTAACCCACCCTGGGAATATCAGTGGTCACAATGGCCGTTCTATCCCATCTGTGAGACAGTTTATGCCATATCTACAATGGACTAAAATGTCTGCTAGAATAAACTTACATTTTTCACTTTCAGATTTACCTTTTGCCCTTCCTACACTTTATGATCATTATTTTATTTTGTGTGTACAACCCTTTACGCCCTGATGATTTTCAGGGTTGATGTGGTTTAGTGTGGATTTTTTCTGCTTGTCTGTTGGGTTGTTTTTTTTATAAATAACTACTTTTTCCTGAAAAATTCTGCTCATTCTTCTTTACTTTTGTCCTTGGTTCTCCTCTGTGTTCCACTTTATCCTGCTAGTCTCTTTCATGATGTGGTACTCTTGCAATGTTACAGGTAAGCTAATAGTGTTATCAGCACAACTGTACTGAGCGTCTAGCAGAGCTGGACATTCTCACTGCTCACACTACCTTATGCGATGGCTTTCTGTACCATCAGTCTTCAGATGATTATTATTCTACTTCAACAGTTTGAAAAGAAGCTATGTGATGATGTGAAGGACAAAATTCAAGTCCAAAAGGATAGAGAAGAGAGTTGTGAAGCCACACTGCGTGAGGCAGGTCTGTGTGTTGTTTTGACTGCTACAAGCAGGAGGGCTTCAACTTGTTCAAACTTTCCTCATAATGAACATACATCTGCAGGAACATTCTGAAGAATTTAGATTAACAGTCAAGAGAAAACTACTGAAAGCTATGTTGTTTCAGAGAAAGGGAGGGAAGAACATAAGAGACTCTTAGACATTCCTTAACCTAAACCAGCATCTCTCCTTACCTTGAGTGAGCTCTGCCTGAACAGTGAGCTCCTCCTGACTTGCAGATTCTCCAGCATCTGCTGAAGCTCCTTTGCTCTCTTCTGTCCTCTCCTCGTTGGTCTTTTTAGCCTCTTTTTCTGGTCTTTTCTTCTCGCTCTCTGGTTTGACCTCTTTTTTGACTGGCCGGATGTTGCCAGGAGAAGGAGGACGTGCCTGAGCAGAGGAAACTTTGGAGGAACCAGGTGGGGAAGTTATCTGCTTGGGTGTGCCAGGCAAAAAAGGCAAAGACTTTGACGCATGCCTGTGTAACCACAAAGTACAACAATCACTATCAGGCATGCTCTGCTGGACACCACCTATATATTGCTTCTACAACTAAAATACCTAAAAATAAAACAACTTCTCTGTTTCTCTGCTATCAAGTAGGACTGATGGAGCAACTAATTAGCCTTCATACAAAATGCTTCTCTTTGCAACTCTCCAGAGTCTGAGCCCAGCCAAGAGAGAAGAAACCAGATAACTTTCTCCTTCTTCCCCTTTCTCAAAACAGTTGCAGTATTTTTCTAAAAGCAGGAGTGTCTTTTCTTTGTTGTAGAGAGAAAACATTTACATCACTAAAGAAGTTTGCACTGTTTCACAGAACAATCAGAGGTGTCTATATGTCAAACTCCAGCTAAGCGTGTACTTGGCTTACCAAACTGGAGAGGGAGCTGGTGATCTAGCTTTGGGGTTGGAAGAAAAATGACCTCCTTTAAAGCTGGTTGAGAAGCTGGATGACAAATGGTCTCTCTCCTTTTCTTTTTTGTCAGTCTATAGTTCAGCAAACAAAAAAAAGAAAAAGTCAAGCCAGAGTTCACATGACTGAAGAACGCAAAGCAAGCTCAGTTAAGGGTGAGGGGTTGAGCAGCTAAGAAAAAGCAGTGCTAAGCCAGTAGTTTCTATAGCCTGTTTAACAAGTTCATTAATATAGCTCCAGTAATCTGCCACCATCTTTGTCAATAAATATGTATTTGACAACAAGAATCCTTCTTAATCATGCTCTCTACTGTCTTAAGATGCAACGGGATAATTTACAGAGCTTATTTTTAAACAGGCAAAAAATCACTTGAGGAGCAAAACACTCCCTTGCTCCCCACTCACTCCCCCAGGCTCACACTTAGTCACAGTCCCTATATAGCACAAGCTTTTTGCTTTCACGCTTATATGTTAACACCACAGATACCCTCCAAGCCCTCAAACATGGTACCAACAGTTATCCTATTCTTTTTTTCTTGGATGATTCCACAGCACGTTCTTTTTTTCACATTGATTCTCATACATGGTAGCAATCCCCTCTTTTTCCTTCTTTATTGCTCATCTCAGGATTTTATTTTTAAAAATACTTCCATTATGGCTCTGGTTTGTATTAATAGAACTAATGGTTTAAAGGAATATATCACAATTTAGGCACCTATATACTTCCTCCATTTAACTCTAGATGAAAAACATCATGTTTTTTGAATAATGAGCTCAGACCCTAGAAGTCTGAAGAATGGAAACACCAGAGAGTACACTGAGCTGTCACTCAGCCAACAAGATGCTGCTACTCATTACCTTGGTTGGGCTTAAGCACAACCCTTACAGCATGTGTACCATGCTGCTTTAGAACCTCACTAGCTAAGAGCTGTGTAATGCTTGTCTCCTGAACTGAAAACGAAGTTAACAACTGGAAAAGAAAAACTGAGAACAACTTAAAGAGCATATAAGCCCTTTATCTTCATAAATCCAAGAGGGGTTTTTTTTGTCATTATGGTTAAAATGGGTTATTTTAAGCTGCCAAAACCATAACTTAGTATTAGGAATAGATGGGTCTCAGTCTTGAAGTCATTACTCAAGAGTAATTAGCCAGCTGCTTGCCAATAACATTTTCCAGATATCTATTGATTATTATGATGATATTCACCTGAGTTTTCAAAGCATGCACAGCCAAAAACACACTACAATAAAGAATAATTTTGGCTCACTAGCAATAACTCTCTATACTTCACTAGCCTCAAAAATAAAGCATCAGAAAATTTTGTTTAATATCAGCAAAATAGAAAACTGGATTACTATAAAAGTTTACAGAAGAGTAAGATTCTCCACACCATACAGGCTACCGAAAACAGCTCTTAACTCAGTCATTTTGTATTAACAACATTTCTACATTGCCTCCCCCACTAAAATGTATCAACCTTTCTTCTCTTTAATTGAAAAAAACCGCAACCAAACAAGAACAAACCAAAACAAAATCCAAAACAATCGCAATGAGAAAGACCAAAGAGGTGCTAAACTGATAGCCCTGAAGGTTGCAATGCACTATGAGCATGCTAGGAGTTTCTTTACAGATACATCCCAATGCTGTGCCTTAACTTAAACTTCAATCTTAAACTCTTAAACTTAAACTACCATCCCCTTGAAAGATTAAGTACTGGCTATGATTCCTGCGACTTTCATTAACATTACTTCCAAGAAGGATGTCAATAGCAGCACTGCCTCTTGATATTTTGCCCTTCAGGCCAAATGAAAATGCAAGCACCCCTTACACAATCATTTTCAGAGATCACTCTCCTCGCACTCTAAAAAAACTCAGGGCTGCAGAATCCCAGAAGAACAGAATTGCTCAGGTTCAGCAAAGAATATCTGAACTGGAGCTGACTGCATCCCATTGGCCTGGAGCAGAGTCAATGTGAATTTGGTCTGCCTGCATCACACTCTTCTGATCTCCCCTGAAAGCTCAGATCACTCACAGTACTGCTACCAAATCATTCAGAATGAACAGGTGATCTGTGGGAAGCTTCACTTACAAACCACATTCCTAAACCAACCTCTTCCCTGTCAATCAGGAAAAGTTTACTAGTCTGGTCTCCTAAGAAAGTAAAGCTGAAGTGACAGTGCTCTGTGTGCTTATGTATATGGACACGTGTGAGGGCATGCCTTCCCCTCTCTTTATCCCAGAGGCTCAGCTGATATGAAGCTCTACAGGCTTTATGAAAACAGGTTGCTGGGAAAAACAGATTCCCCACTGGGGGAAAAACTGCAGCACCAGCTTGGGCCTTAAAATGCAGCAAAGAACCCACTTAAGAAGAGGGCACACACTCTGCCTCTGTGCCTCACAAGAAGCTAAGGTAGTCACTCTGCAAACATGGGTGTTTTTCCACGCAGATTCTTTGGTGCATAATCAGGCCATGTCACCACATAATAATATTTCAGTTAAAATCTGGCCAACTATAAAACAAATTGGAGGGGGTGGGGACAATGCAGAGGGGAGGATCAGACTTAGTCAAGTATCCTTGCAACTATTCCTGTTCTAACAAGCAACGCAATCAGGCAGTCATGGCATGAGACACCAGCATACGTACAACTGGCATGCTTACCCCTGCAAGGTGTGTTGTTCTCCTGCGTCCAACAGCATCTGTAGAGGCATAAAGTTTTGCTCGGTCTCCTGGATTCCTACAGCTCATGGCCTTGTAGGACAGAGGACTGATGGGGCTGCAAGATGCTGAACGGGGACAAATGGGGATAACTACGGTGTTGGTTGGTTTTGTTATTTATTAATTTTAATTACAGAGCAGCATTGGAGATTTGACAGAGGAAAGCCAGCAGGAACAGAAACAACCGAGAAAGACAGAAAAGAGAGAAGGTATTAATACACAGAGGAATGACTAATTCTCAAGTAAGAACCATCATTTGATACTTTAGCTTGGCCACACATATATTTCAATTTGTAAACTAAAAATTTATTTTAAATAAATTAAGAAGTATGCCATGTAACTGGGTAGCAGAAAGTAACAATGTTTTTTCTGTTAAGTTTTTGTACAAGTGGTGGTTCTGAAAAAGCATTGGACATAATGGCTGGTCTGACTGACTAGCTTAGCATATGCATTGACATGAGTTTCAATTACATTCAGAATAGAAAAAAAACCTAAAATCAGAATGTCTATTAGTTGGTCTCGGAAGTGAAGGAAAATAAAAGGAGACATGCACACAAAGATCAAAATACGTGAACAATACAAACCAGTTTCATCTAGAAAATCAATGAAATTGCTGTCTACAATTTTTATCAAGTGATATGTTTTTTAAAATCCCTCTTTTAGGAATATTTGAAGTCCATCCATTTAAGAACTTCTAATATTTCTTGGTTATGCTAGAATAACAGCTGACTCAAATACATTCTCAACAGCAAACTATCTTACACTTTACAAAAAGCAGGCTAACAACAAATCAACTTGGAAATTAATATTTGTATGAGTAACCAGGATGGCAGTTTTCCTTGGCTTGCACATGGACAAAGACTATTACCAAAAGATTGCTGTGAATGGCAGGTTACCAGGCATATGGAATTCTGATTACATATTCAAAGAGAATTGTAACACTGCAAAACATCTCATGGGGAACTTCTTGCAGCAAAGTATTCTTGAACTCTCTCTTAATTTAACTGGAGGAGAAGACTGGGGAAAACAATTTTATTACTGCTGAGTTTTATTTGTCTGCTCCTGTTTGTCTTTTCTGGTCATTTAATATAGTCTTAGCATAATTATTATTCAGCATGTTACTTGAAAGAAAAACAGAGCTTCTATATAGTATCTTCCCTATCCCTCTTCTTCCTTAAAAAATAAAAAAGGAAGAGAAAATTACATCCTCAGTTTCCTCGGTAGAAAACCCGCACATCTCTTGCCTGTAGATACCTCTCTGAGCACAGTTGAAAGAATGCAGTTATACACAGAGTTAATTCTTCCAGTCTTGCAACAGTACAGCTGCTGTTGCAGGAAGAGCTCATAGACTTAACAGTACTAACGCTGCAAATTCTCCTGTGCTGAGAGATTAACACTATGAATAAAAAGAGTCTCATGTAAGTGTTACAGCAAGGGCACTCATGCTTGCCTTATCATTTATAGGGATTTATGTTTAATGAGGTATTATGACAGACTTTTAAAAAAAAAGGGGCGGTTTTGTTTGTGGGTTTTTTTGGTTGAGTGTATCTAAACCAGATAGGAAGCAGTGGCACAACATATGTTTTAAACAGCTTATAATTTATGTGGCTCCCTGCCTCTGTGAATCAATTCTCTTGCTGCAGGCGGATTATCTGAAGCTACCACAAGGATGACATCACAAGCATTAAAAGACAAGCAGTTAATTTTCATTTGCAATGTTGTCAAACAATGCTTCAGGAAGAACTCCCTGTGAATCCTGTACCAACAGGATTATATCTATTCAGAGGAGCTTTTGGAGAGTTATTTAAAAAAACATTTTGGTTTTGGAGGGCTATCTAAAAAAGATCCAGATGTACTCTTATGCTGGATGTCCTTAATAGCTCACTTAAAATTTAAGGACATGAATCCACATTTGATTTGATTTTGATTTTTGGCATTGTAATTTATCTTTACAGCCAAGGGGCAAGGTAATTTTCTAGGAAATAATGACAGGCTGGGATGAGCTGAGTGCTCAGAGCACAGCTGTGAGCCATTACCACCACCTGATCATTAATCTCCAGGAAGTGTCCTGCATGAAGGGGCTGCAGTTATTGCTCCTAGAGAATAATACCTGGAAAACAATGAGCAGATGGATTATTATTCTGGCAGTTATACTTCCAGTTAGCATAGGGGAGGCATTTCAGGGGAATTACCTCAGACTGATGACTGACAAATCAGTCATTCCTGCTATTTGCAATCTTTCTCAATATTCCACTCAGTTTAGAGCTTATTGCACAGCATAAACAATAACAGTCAAAAAAAAATTTAAATATTTGTGCTTGCTCCAGGAAGGTAATCACTTACAAAATTGAGTCACTGCTTTCTGAACTATTCCCTAACGAAGAGCTGAATTTCCAATATTCTGCTTGGTAGATGACATTAAGTATTCATTTTACAAGCTGTCATTAGTGAAGAGTGAAAAGGAATACCGTACTTGTTAATTCCACTGTTTGCAGAACATCATCCATGTTTTTGTGCCTACACTTGTGGAAATGTACCGCAGTCTTATTAGTTATGAGAGTTCTTAAGTGAAAGCTTCTTTAAAAGTAATCTTAGCAGATCTCTATTCCTTCTTACCTTCTACATCCTTTAATTAGAATAAAAATCCTGTCAATATCAGACAGGAAAGACCTGCCTAGATGTAGACACTCAGTATGTGCAGCAACATACTATTGTAATGGTAAAGCCCTCAGTGCATGCTCATAAAACATCCTACGGTAAAAGAAGAGGCAGCTGTCACCTGCCTAAAGTACATGATAATCAAGTATGGCCTGGTTGTCTTTGGAATACAGTTTTGCTTGAGCTTTAAGTTACCACCTAGCAATATTTTCACATGTTCTGCACGTTAATTTCCCCCTCAGTAGTACATCAGAGAGCTGTTCTGGGGATTGGCAGAAAACCTTACAATTATTGTAACCTCACTAAACTTGCACATTTAATTTCAAGTACTATTAAATCCACTGGAACCAGGGCCTGTCTTTCTGCATGTCTAACGTGTTCCATGTGGGAAGCGCCCTGGTACAGAGCGAAACTGTTTTTTTGCAGCTAAAGCCTTAGCAGTGGGTGTGCTCAATCAGCTCTTTACAGCATTGTGGGCATTTCCCTCAACAGACACTGACAGCGTGACATTGTTGTCCCGTGTGTGGTGCATTCATTTATGGCATTGATAACAAGGCAAAAGAAGCTAAGAAAGAGATGGTGGGAGAAAGAGAAAGAGACATAGCAAACAAGTGTACAAGCTTTCATGCTATCATACATCGACACTCAAGCTTATTCTGGGATGCTACCGTACACTCATAATTAGATCAGTAACTTCATAACATCCCACAGGGAATCTGGAAAAAAGTGGCTGAGACATGAAGCCTCTGTTCTTATAGGTTTACCTGTATCTCCAGACAATGCAGCTGTGCTTTTACTTCGTGCCAGGAATGAGTGAGTGGGCGTCAGAAGCCTGCTAACAATGCTGCTCTCCCATGGACTGAGCTGTAGACGGCGAGCTGAACATGCACCATACAAGCAAGATGTTAGATCAAACACTTCACAAATAATTCCATGTTGCAGAAGTGTTAGTGTTATCTCCTCACTACTGCATACCATGAAAATCTTGACACTGTCCTTCAGAGATTGAAAGCATACAATCATTCAGCGTTTTGCATTTTATTCTTACTCTGTTTTAGTAGCGGATTTCCTATAGGAACATATATCTGCCTGTGGCATTAAGGCAAATTGTTATCAAATTAATACTTATATTTTGCACATATGCCACATTCCCTAATTAGTAATGACAGGATAACTTCTGTACTAGGAGAGCAGTTGCCACTCCTAAATACAGACTTTGATGGAGATGTTTGTGTCCCAGGCTCTTTCTACACATAAGGTATATAGTTACAAAAAAGACCAATTACTAAAACACCTTCCAGAGTCTGCCAGTCTAGCTAGAAAAAAAAAAAAAAGAAAAAAAAAAGAAAAAGGTTGCTTACTACTATACAGAGAATTATGCCAAAGAAACAGGTTTTGTCAAAGAATCACAAAAGGTTACAATGCACCTCAACTGCAGATACCAAGCTCAATAGCTACAGTTGTCCCAGTAATACATGAAGCCACAGAATGCAGTAAGTACATTTGATCATTAATTCTCTGTCAAAAAATCCCGCTAATGATAATTTTCAATTTAGAACAGTAGCAAGAGCCAACTTTTTGCACTGTTAGTCTGTTTTGAAAATACACTACACATTCACCTGGCTGCAATCACTCCCTTGCCTTGCTTTTCCCAATATTGCCTAATGCAAATTTAGCTTGTCAATATATTCCTTTTGCCTTCTAAAATTCCTTTACTTTTTTTAAAAAAAATACTATTTAAACACTGATCATGGTGAAGTTCTAACTGAAAGAGCCCTATAAGGGTTTTTTATATTGAAGCAGATGTTTCTTTAATACTCTCATGCAACGAATTGTATCGTAATGAGCATCACAAAACAAAATATTCAACTGGTTCCCATAGTAATTATAATAAGCCTAGACCATAGCAATAATCAATGTCACAAGTGAAATCAGGTCTTCTTACAACTCAGCATTCATTTGCCTTCGTTTATGGCAACAAAACTACAGCTTGAATTTACGAGGCTCAGTCTCCAAAACATTCATTGAAGTGACTGGCTGTAATAAACCTGAGATTAATTTGCATTTTTAAAGCTATAAACTCTGAATCTGTCTTTAATCTACTCCATGCTGAGTCCCATGAAAAGGGAGGCTGATCTCAATCTCACCCTATGAAAATATAATTGCTTAATCTACCCTCAGTGCTGTTTTTCACTTCTCAAATTGCTCCCCAAAATTCTGTTAACTCAATAAGGGGCATTACTATAGAAATATAGGTCTCAAACACAGCAGGCTCTCTGGGTAAGTGTCCTTACACAATGTATTACACTGCCAGAGCTCTTTGTGATTAATGGTTCCATTCTGCATTGGTGCAGATTATACAGAGACACAAAATACCCTACAGAGACCTCCATTACAGCACACACATTATCATTAAGCTTGTAATTTAACAATGAAGAAAAAAATCACAGAACAACCATTAAACTGCATGCAATAATGGCAAAATCTTTGTTTCCTTTCTTCTCCAGGCACCATGCTCAGTATGATCACTGTTTAAAGCTACTGTTGCAAGACAAGAGATTCTTTTTTGTGGTCTCAGGCTTTACAAGGTGAGGCTCACAGGGATGAGTATGGCCAAGCCTGGAGAAACTCTTCTATTGTAGTTTAAAACAAAGATCATGCAACTTCAGAAAGCAATCCCTGAAATTTTTGGCCAATAAATCAGTAGTGTGTATACTCTCAACTTCTTGGAGTTCATCTGTATAGCTGCAAACAGCTGGTAAGTAAATGTCACAATGTAATATGGTCCTGTGGGTGAGCTGCAGAAATGAAGTCACCTCAAAAGGACACAGCTAAGAGACAGATGATTTAAAACACCAAATTGTCATGTCTCACCTATCCCATGTCATTGCCCTTAAGGCGAGTGTGGTTTAATTATCTTTTCTTTCTGCCTCTAACATGGAGGAACTTAAATTCACATCACCTATTGGAAGCAATTGTGTGTCCACAGCATCCAACTAACAGCATTGAGGCAGTGGTTGGGAGCGAGCTTGCTAGTACGCACCAACAGTGAGCTAAGAGACACCAACAAAAACTCTCTTCTCCATTATTAGTAATGGGCCTGATTCGGAGGTGTCAAAATAATTTCAGCCAGGAGTGTGGAGTGAAGTATCCCTAAATTTCTAAAATGGGTTTAGATCGGAGTTCATTTAAATGCACCTTGGCTTTGTGGATCAAGATTATCACATACTGATTTTCCAAACACACAGCTCTCTGAAAGAACTGTATTTGACACTTTCAATGCATATTCTAACAGTCATTAACCTAGAAGAGCCAAATAAGCTTTTGCCCACTGAGTTCCATGTACAACAGTATTAGCACCTAAATGCTTTGAACAACTTAATTTTGGTGACCAATTCACACTGAAGCAAACCAAACACAAAACAAAGAACATCCCAAAATAATAAGGTTGACTTTAAAACAATGAGGTCAAGATTTTTTTCCTTGCTCTTTTAATTTTTAGAGCCTTAAGGTGATGTTTTCAAGATTTAGTCCTTCAAACTATCTGACAGACAAGGGGAAACAATATTTTTTGTTCTCATGCTGTTAGGCTATCAGCCTCAGGGGCTTTGCTCCTTGTTTCCACACAGGAAGCACATTCATAGAGTTGCTGGTGCAAGTACCTCTATCCCCAGCTACAAGAAGGTTAGTTTAAACAGACTAAAGAAGATCTTTATAGTCTAACTTGTAACTGAAAAACACAAAGTCCCAGGGAGCTGGCAACAGCGAATTGATTACAGTCATCTGTATTTGTTTTCAGGATACACAAACTGAACACTGGAAAGTTGTCTTAGCAGCAGCAGAATAAATTGCGAGTAAGCAAACATCAGCATCTGATTAGTTCTAGGAACAGATGGGGGAGAGGGATTTAACAAGTCTCCTGATGAGCACCACAAAGGATACTCTTACTGGTAACAGTGGTGTTTACTCATACAAAGCAACAAACGTGCTAAGGAGTAGATGAGAAAAAACTAGTCTATGCTTAGATTCTCTTTCAACATGAAACAATACTGGAGACCTTGAATTTTTTCTGTAAAAGTGGCAGACAAAGGTGATGCAGTGATTGAGAACATCACTTGTTTGAAAGAAAGGGCACTGCAGAGAGGAGGAGAAACACTACTATGGTGCAAGTTTTGCTTTACAAAATTAAGAAAGTGTGTAACTCATACATCATCTAAAATATTACCAACTTGCTAAGCTTTCCTTAAAGAGCACAATTACCAAAATTTATTGGTCAACAGCAGCTTTTTCCACTTGAATATGTATGTTTGTGTTTAGTTGCAGTTTCAGCTACTCAGACCTGTACCACTAACATAAAAGCATGAGAAGCCTGTTCCAGCTGCCTGATTGTAAAAATGTGATAAAGAGCTATATAGCACTACTATATTTGAAAATGAATTGACCAGTTTTTTAGGCAATTAGTTAATGAAAGCATTTGTCTTTGCTGGGCCAAAAAAAAAAATCCTGTCCTTCAAATGCTGCTTAACAGAAGACATGCTCTTGATGACAGCTTTAAGCCACTTAGGGTAAGCTTATCATCCTCATCGCCAACTCGCTGTTTTGCAGGTAGGAGTATGCATTACGTACAAAGTGTGACTGGGTGCCCTCTGAAAGGTGAAATGGACAGTAAAGTTAGAGCCTTCCTTTAAGCATTTGTGATACAATGTTGAGGCCACTGGAAAGACCAGTGGCACTTCTCTAGATACATGCTCAACTAGATTTAGGTACAGGACTTTGCATTAGAAAAAGGGCATTCATAGTGTTTGGATTTGCTTTCTGTCTCCGAGTCTGTGAAGACT
Organism: Aegotheles bennettii; assembly: GCA_013398125.1. Lineage (NCBI taxonomy): Eukaryota > Metazoa > Chordata > Aves > Caprimulgiformes > Aegothelidae > Aegotheles > Aegotheles bennettii. The sequence goes on along the minus strand of VZRW01006052.1, from coordinate 178,308 downwards.
CCATAAGAGACTTCTGAAGAGTTCCGTGTTTTAATAAAATGCTAAGCAAAGAATACATCAACATTTAAAGTTTTTGACACAAGGCCATCACTTCCATATTCCTTCCCTTTCTCCACCATGAGACTCCCTACCACTCAGTCTAACTTCTCCTGAATGAAATGGGTGGCAGAAACTATCACACAATCAGTTACAATCAATAAGAGACTATCCTTCCTACTTAACAGCTGCTGCTGGTTTCCCCAATCCCCAAGACCCTTTCTCAAAGAAGCATCCCCTGGCAAAGAACAGCAACCATCCGGGAAAATATATATACACCTAAAAAGCTAATAAAATTAAAACTGACTGGATTTCAACATCTAGAGCAAAAAATATTTTGGAATAAATTATTTCCTAATATAATGCTGTATTTTTCACAAGTTACCAGATTCTACAAGGTTAGCCCACTAGGATTAACACGGCTCATCAAATCAACCAGATACACATGTACAGGCATACACATTAAACATGGCACTTAGTAAAGACACACAAATAATGACATCTACCAATCAGTTTTGCAACACAACCAAATTTCCATTCTAAAAATTGTTATTGAAAACATGTATTTATCTTGATTGAAATGGGACAGAACTTCTCATTCTCAGCAGAGGATAAAAAATCCCTACCAAGTACTTCTCTGTGAAGCTCTTTGCACAAGTTATACAAGAGATGTTCTTTTATAAGACTCCTTTAAGCTCAATGCTTCAATCTCATAAATCCTCAGAACAGAGGCAGCAATTCAGTTACATTAATTTTTAAAAGCTTGATTATCATTTGTGCAGAGATGTAAACATCAAAAACATACACTGAAATAAAGCAATCTTTGAAAAGTAACTGGACACAAAAAGTCAATAAACAGACCATATGAAGGACACCCATACCTCTTCAATAAAAATAACCAGAAATGGTAATAAAATAACTGCTTGAGAGCTCCATGCAACATGTTCTTAGATATTCAAGAACTATTACCAAAGAAAGGAAAACAAAATGACGACAAAATGGCCTAATGCAAATAAAAGGTCAAACATGATTGCATGCATTATGGAGTGATGTACTCTTTCTATAGCTGTACCTCATTTACTAAAAACCTGACAGAAGCACTGCTTTTATCATTTGCTAAAGTAAGATTGTTTAGGTAGGGTCTCTTGTTTTAAAAAACAAGAAATATATATTTCTTCTCACAGGAAAAAATGTTCAACCATTTACTTTTCACATTTGAAGTCTTTTCACTCCCACTTAGATGAAGTACAGAAAATGACTTCAGAAGCTTGTTTCATGTGCAAAGTAATACATCAATATAGAACATTCTTTCTTGCTTTTCTTTTTTTTTTCTTTGAAACTGTACCTCTGTCTGGAGAATTTAGTAATGTTGCAGATGAGGAGGAGAGCCGCTTGTTAATGACTGGATCAACATGTTTCGAAAGGTTCATTGTTGAAACAGACCGCCTGTCTGGATCTAAAACAAATGGAGATAATGCTAATTGACAGCCCACATGCAGTAGTGCAAGTTTCTAGCTCACTAGTGGGAGGAGGAAAACATGACTAGGTCACTCCTGCTCTACCACAAGAACTTTCAAAATAGAATGGACTTCTCAAGCAGATGTTGTACAGGTGACTCAAAGACTGGGCACAAGACCATTTAATTTAAATTTCAAATGTCTAAAAAATTCTGTTCATTACCATTTAATCGGGTTGCAATCCAAGGACAATTCATTGAGGATCTGAAGTGGATACTAGTAGACAAGATGATTATTTCCTCATTTCCTTCAATATTCTCAGAAAGACCTTTTTCATGACTTAGAATAGTAGGCTTCAGGGGAGGATCAACATAGAATCATAGAATGGTTGGACATGCTTAGAAATGTCAAGTTATTCATAAAAAAACCCTGAATAAAAGGGACATTTGACAGGGCACTGTTATTAGGCATAAGGTCAATATAGTGACAATACAATGATGAAATATTAAGGGCAGACTTGTGCACAAGGGAAACAAGAGTAAGTACAAAAGGAATTAAGAGATTTAGTTAAAAATCCCATCATTACGTGTAAGTGCTAAACTTCCCATCACAGAGTCATTTTCTGCCTGCTGTGAATGAAATTGTAGTTTGTCAATGTAAAACAGCACACAGTTTAGCAGGTACGTAAGTCTCTGTGGAAGGCTAGAGACTACTTGCAATGCACATGCTTGGTAATACTAAAGGGTTTTATTTTGCTTTTAGGTTCTGTACATTTTTAGAGCAGTATTACATCATTTGCCTGTGCAACTGCTGCAGAGTCAGCACCTGCACCCTACTGGGGGGGTGATGGCTATTTAAAAAATACAGATTACACACACTTTGTGCATGTGTGTGTGTCACATGCAGGTTGCTAGCAATGGCAGAGAGGAGGAATGAGCTGAAAAGGCCAGCTATNCCCTTTTTTTTCTCCTCCCCCAAAAAAAAAAAAAAAAAAAAAAAAAAGCAAGCATCAACTACATGTCCTCTGCATTGCAAATTTCCATTTGGAAATCTGACATTTGGAAGATGCTGGAGATACTGGGAGAGTCAATTCTGCTTTTGCTTACATTTTAGCATATACTGAACCTCAGCACTACTCAGCAAAGCATTCAACCATGCTGAAATGCAATGAGGCTTGAGCATATGCCTAAATGCTCTGCTGATTCATAGTCTGTGTGTGCAAAAATATGTCCACATACTGTTTTGGAAGCAGATACCAACTCAGGACGCTGACAACATTAGAGGAGGATGTTGCTGAAATATCTGCAATTCATAGAATCACAGAATGGTTTAGGTTGGATGGGACCTTAAAGATCATCTTGTTCCAACCCCCCTGTCAGGGAGGCAGGGACACCTCCCACCAGACCAGGTTGTTCAAAGCCTCATCCAACCTGGCCTTGAACACTGCCAGGGAGGGGGCAGCCACAGCTTCTCTGTTCCAGTGTCTCACTTGTTGTTTATTTATGACAATTGTTTATTTATAACAAGTACATCAACATTGTATTTCCCTGTTCTGACCTAGTGGATTAAAGTATACTCACAGTGTCCAAAAAATTTTCATATAAATACAATGCATGAAAAATACTTTTAATCTCCCCAAACCTATGAACTATATAGGATCCACTATAACTGGTTGGGGTGAAGAAAGATTCTCCCCCACCCCCATGTGACTGTTTGCTCATTTTGTCTCACATTAGAGTGACTCAGTGAGGATAGAGAACCAGCAAACTGGGTACTGAAATGGGGATAAAACCCAGAAATGGGATTTAAAAAGCAGAAATCTAAAAGTTACAGCTAAGAACAAGACCTCTGTAGGCTGGCAAGATTATCCCACTTGGATCTGTGGGGTATATTGAAGCATGCTGTGCGTGAGTCAGTACTAGGGACAGGATACTCAGACTTCATGTGACACAGATCTTTGTCAGAACAGCATTTGTGGGAATGGGATGGGGATTTTGATCTCTTAATCTATAGCTGAGAAAAACTTATAGTGTATCAGTGCAGCAAACAAGTTTCTACATTTGGCATAAAGGATGTACTGCATAAAACAGCTTTCTGAAGATGACAAATGACAATATGAAAAATCACCTCTTGTGTTTGTCATGCCACCATTTTTATTGTGTCTACGAACATTATTTAAATGAATGAAATTCAGCATGAGGATTTGTTTATAAGTGTTGGCAATATGAATCTGGTAAATGTAGAATAGGCCAAATGCAATCCACTGCCTAGAAGATTGCTGGTTTCTTTGTTCTGAAAAAAGAGTTAAAATACCCATGAGCAACACATCAGCCAGTGCAGCTGGTTATAATGTCTGTGTTCACGTGCAAAATAATTGCAAACCCTGTGTATATGTAGTATGCCAAAAAGGTTTTAGGAAAGATCAAAACATTCAAATTGTGTCTTCTTGAATTCCAGTACGCAGAATATTATGCTTCGTTTCAGTGAATTGTGCCAAATCCTTAGAGTCAGCCAGTAGTAACTCTCCATAGTAAAAATAAATAATAATGAAAAAATCTGGTACTAACAACAGTTCTAATCTATCAGCGTGATGTTAAGCATGCATTGCAACTACATGAGGGTGGTTTAGTTACTGATGATCTCATTTCCTGAGAACTAGCTATGGCTAAAGGAATCAACAAACCACAGCAATTATGTACCAGGTTTTCTAGCACCACCCAGAGATCTGAAGTGGTGCTCCAGGCCTGCTAAATCGAGAAAGGTGAATGATGATTCAAAAAAATAACCTAGGGATAGAATGCAAGACAATGATTATCCACAGTAAAGAAAATAAAAATCAAGTTAAGTTATACAGAGTTAAGCAAAAAAGTAACCTTTCATGAAAAAATAACTCTTTATTGAACTTATATATGACAAAGATTTTGGAGCATTCTTTTCTCAACTTTTCTTTCCCCCTCGATGAAAGGTTGGACACATTGAAATGCATACACTACAGTAGGAAGAGAAGAATTCCAAGCACCACATTCTGGTTAAATAAATAAATAAAGGAGAAGTCCTCTTTTTTGGGTTCAAGTCATATTTAACACAGCATATACACATTAATGACTGGCAAATGAAGTTAAAGAAGATAACTAGGGAGAAAAGCATATAGGTAAAATTCACTTAATTTACCCATCTTAAAGTTTTTCTAGGGGAAAAGAACAATTTTATCTCCCAACATACCTGTATAAGGTACAGATAGCTTATTATAAGAACCATCTTTCTTCCTCATGTCTTTTCTAATCTCAATATTTGGTCATTTCCACCAGATCTATTATTTGCACCATGACATTTAGCATTTGCACACAGTAGCTCATATCACAAGATTGACACAGTGCAAGCACACCCACACATACACACACAAACAACAGCAAAGCAGCAGAAGCAAGAAGCTGTAGCAAGATAGAGTTACAGAATTAGTCAACTCCTGGAACAAGTTTTAACTTTTGTTCAAATTTCCCCTTGTTATCTTTTCGCTACACAACAATGTCAGAAACATGCCATTGATAGCAATAAGAAGATCAAGAGCAAAGAACTTAAAGCAACACACACTGAATCATCTTTCCTTTTAACAGAAGCAAAGTAAATTCCAGTTTACTGGCAGGGCAAGGAAACTGGCTAGCAAACTAAACCTCCCTCTTTACCTGTGTTATTAATGCGGTTATGTAGTGCTCCTCCCCAGGACCATCTGTTTTGCTTTTGTTTTGGCTTCTGGCTTCTTTCAATTGTGCGACGTACAACAGCTTCATGTCGTTCCTTAATTACAACAGGATAATACATTTGGATACTATTGGGATTTTAACTTAATCTTCTCATCAAACCTGCTACCTTCCACATGGACAAAACCTAGCAGGTATCTTGGAGTTGTGTTCAAGCTTATGCATTGCCTACTAAGACACACACTGAAATGGACCATACTAACTCTAGAACAGGATTAAGCAGTAATTAAGCCATAAATAAGTTAAAATATTAACTGTAATTTTGAAAAGGTAAGATCTGTTTGAGACCTGCAGCACTGCAGAGAAAAAACAGTGGCCCTGTTATGGCAGTCACTATACAAACATGCCCAAGGGCACCTTGTATCTCCCACCTACTAAATATTAGCACTGCAGGAGAGAGAGGGGAAACAAAAACAAAAATAAAAAAAAAGGATGAGCTGTTACATGGGATCACACTGCATGTAGTTCCCAGCTTAACTGAGACAAATGAGCCAAGAGCATATTTCTTTACACACTCACTTTCTTACAGGTTTTGTTAGGGCAACTAATATTTTGCTACCCTTATCCTGAATGGTTAAAAATTAACAGATAACTATACAAAACCAACCCCATTTGTATTTTTCTGCATGAGTCTGTGCAGTGCCATATACTCTAACCCAGACATTCTCAAGTTAGCTGCATTTGATTCATAAAGGGCATGTTAAGAAGCAGTTATCTGTCCAAGTAAGGCTTAAAATCCTCTTTTGCACACTGTCGCATACTAACCATTGCTTATGTTGCATTCTTTCCATTAACTCTTAAATAAAATGATAGTACAATATTTTATGGTAAAAGCAAGCTGAGAAGTGTTTTCATGACATTTATTCTTACTTTATCTTCTTCTATTCTCTGCCTTCGTTTTTCCTCTACTGCAGCTCGCCTTCTCTCTTCCTTTAATCTCTGCTCTTCTAGCTTCTTTCTGCGTTCCTCTAGGTGTTTTTCATAATGTTGCCGGGCTCTCTCTTCTCTTTCTAACCAGATGGATTCTCTTGCAGCTGCGAGGAGAAAAAATCAGAATAAAAGTATTAACATGCTATATGTGATGTAGTCTTTAATACAATTTGAATAACCAAGCTAAATGGAAAACCTTTTGAACTCATTTTCTTAAGAAGACAAACATAATATCCTAACTTCTCCTCATGTATTAAAATATCATGTGCCCTGGTCACGCACTCATTTAATCTCTACTTACTCTGAATCGCCACCAGAAATAGTTCAATTATTTGAGCATGTAGTTTCTATGTGGAAGAAATGATTTTCTGTTAGTTTAAAACACCTAAATACTGAAGTCAGATATATGTGAAAATAATTCTGTTGTACAAACCATGATAATTCTCTGTAAACTTTTACTGTAAAAAGAAAGATAACAAAAAGAAAGATAAAACTATTACCACTATATACCTTTATTGATCAATACAAATCTCTTAGATAAAAGTAGCTGGGATGACAATTGTAGCACCTGGACTGTCAGCCATACCAACAGTTGACCAGAAGGAAACAAGTTACCCACCAAAGAAGTCAGTCTAAAGGTCAACTTTCATCTGTCATACAACTCCAATGCTGCAGAGTTCTGAACGCGTTTCAGAAGTGCTAAGCAAGACAAATCAAAAAGCACTACACGTGACAAATTTTGATCCTCATCAGGGTTTGAATTTTCATGAAGGTACTGTCTGGAACACAGGCTCAAACTGTAGTCCACAGGAAACCATTTATATATGATACTCTGGGACCTCTCTCCATTGCTGTCTTAAAAGCTTCAGGTCCCAGGAATTTTTGTGTTCTAAAAAAAATGGCTGAAAAGCAGCTTCCATGCCAACTGAAATCTGCAAAAGCTCATTCTTCTATAATAAAGCCTTACAACATAATAAAATAGAGCCAAAATTGCTGTTTCAAATGCAAGACTAATTTGTAAACCAGAAACATTCATCTGCTGCCCCTTCTCGGGAGCTAATAGCTCACCAAGAGAATGGATAAACAGAGAGATGACTCTCACTATGGTCTACCTTTCTCCTGAGACTATATGACCCCTCATGATGCTGTCTTTCTATTGCCCAGGTCCAGTGAAGACTGAGTTCACCTTCTCCAACAATTTGGGTTACATCCTGAACAATGGAACTATAAGACATGTCACCTTTGAGGTACCGCCCCCTCTTTTTGTCTTTGCTTTCTGCTTCATTCTGTGATTCTTGACAGTCCAACTTGGCCAACCAATGCCTTGGGCAGAACAACTGTCAGCCTGTCACTAACAAGGCAGTGATTTTTGAAAAAGCTTGCTCTTCCTATTAGCTTCTGCACAGTTGGATTGCAGCATACAGTCAGCCCAAGAACAGGCAGTCACATCGGTGAACTGTACTGTTTTTTTCCACTTACTCTTACGTGCATTTATCTTGTTTTCTTCAGCAGATGAGGGTAACATTCTCTAAAACCAGCAACCCAGTTAATCTCGACCAACAACTTTTTCAAAAAAGAAAAAAATACTTATTATCTTTAATACCATCTAAAAACTGGCAAAAGAAGTTTCTAAAGTGCTTATATTTAAAGTGAAAAAGAATAAAGATTATCACTAATCTCTGAATTCTGCACAGCAAACATTTCATGTTAATTCCTTCTTTCTCCTGAATCTTTGATGAAAATTTCAGAGAACATTACAGAATAGGACCATTTTAGGTCTCCCTACTCAAAACACATATATTTTGAAATTGTATTAATTTTCACCTGTTTTGGTGAGGTTTCATGACCATTTTAACCGAAGTTAAACCAAAGCTGACACCAAGAGAAGCACCACTTGCTCTTCACTAGGCCCTGAGCTGTACTCCTCCCCGTGCTGACAATGTTGCTCATGGGACTGAGTTCAGAAGGACTGAGGAAACAATCTGGTTAAAACCAGGTTGCTTCCATACGATTTTTTTCTTCCAACACTCTTAGCTGCAGCTGATCCTAGTGGAGATTGGTCAGCCCGGGCAGATGGGCAGACAGACATGCTGCCAAGTGGGTTTAGGGGGTTCTGAAACCAGAGGAAGCCTCAGGGCAGAAATGGGGCTACTGGGCAGTGCTGCACAGCCTGCCTGAGCTCCCCCAAAGCAAGACAGAACTCAATAGTTTGATGAATTTAAGATCAGGTCAATGCAATACATGCAGAGAAGCTGATTTTACCCCGCTGACACCAGACTCTGACATCAGACTAATTCCAAAGGAGCCTACACCTAAAGAATGTTGCAGAATTCAGCTGTGTATTTCACAGATGTATGAAAGCCTGTGCCCCAAGCTCTCAGTCATTGCTTAATTTCACACACAGTAAATTCAAAAGTTTTTGTCTCATCTTCAAAGACCTCTGCAGTTCTGTTTTGAGCAGTATCAGACTCCCATTTCTCTGACAAGTCACGCTCCTAGCTTAGGATATGTTTTCCCAAAAAATTAATTCTTTCACCTCCATCAACGGAACCAGTTACTATATACTGGACACCTATCTGAAGAGGAAAGTTTCACAAAAGGCACAGCAAGGCTGGGAAATCCTGCCTGTTAGGAAGACACAAAAGGAAGGAAAGAGACAGCCAGAGCTTGAGTTTATGGGCCCAAACAGGTAAAATATTTGGCTTCATAAAACAAAATTTAAACAGACCTTAACTAAAAATACAATGTGAACAATGCAATACTTTTAATATTTTTTCCTATTTCAACACTAAGTTTTTATTTTCCTCTTTTTCCCCAAATAACTGTTCACCAGTGCTACACTGCAGTAGTAGTAAATAACTGTTACATGCCATTCCTGGAGGATATGGTATTACTCTCTCCCGTTCTTTCTATACAATTACTTCCTGTGAAGCTTCTCCTGCTAGTTTTCATCTTCAGAATTGTTTTCTATTTGAGTGTACTGTTATGTTTAATTTTTGATATAGAAATGTTTCAGTTCTACAGACAGCATTGCACAGATACATATAGACACAGGGCTTATAGTACTTCAGGTTTAAAGAGGTATATGATTTTATGGACTTATTTTATTCTAACGTGAACAAACTATAACAATTAGTCTTAATTTCCAGTCTTTATTATGTACCTATCTGTAGATGTCACAGAAATGAATCTGGAAAAAAGATGAGACTCACTCCCTATCCTCTTCTTAAAAGGAAATCTGGAGTCCATTTCACTTAGTGCATGCAAAATTTGCATAATTTGTTCTTTGTTACAGACTTTAGCTTCCCTAGCTAACTATTCAAAAGTGGAACTAGATTTCCCTTATGCAACATCATACGTTTGCAATCTAAGTTAGATCCACCTTTACAGAGGAAATGCCCTGGACTCTTACAGCATCCTCTCACCATGGTGCTATACAATTGAATTTAAAAAAGAACAAAAGCAAAACAACAGTACACACCCCCTGTTACATAGACCCTGAACACAATAAGTAACCCAATGTCGCTGTTCAAAACTGGAATTCAATCAAACCATTCTGCAGAAGTTTTGAAACATCCACTCTCCATGAAAAAACTCAGAGCACCTAAGGACCTTAGTAGCGCACATCTCATGAAAGCTGCAGCATGTTGCCTTTTACTCATTAGCCACTTACGTACAGACTCTAATGATGACATAAAGACAAGCCCCTGCTGTGAGCCAAAAGAATTCCACAGATCCCAAGATCAACTGGATCTTTTGTGCCTGGAATCTGCTTACAATGGCAATCCAGCATTGAAAAGGCTTTTTGGTTCCCTATTGAAAATCAAGCACTTCGTGAAGGATACAAGAAATTAAGAACAGCAAAGAGTAAAAACCCAACAACTTTCTTAACTGATGTCACTGGAATATTAATTTGCCTGTAAGAGACACAGAGATTGATTGTTCTTTCTGTCATTAATGTAAATGCTTAGACCTTCTTAGGGCATTATTTATGGCGATTTCAATAGGCTTTAGCCTGTTAGGCTATTTAGAAAAAGTAATTAAAATAGTACATTTGAACTTTCAAGACTGAATTCAGGAAGAGAAAGGCTGAAAACATTTTTATGTTTTGGTATGTAAAAGAGTTAACTTTCACATACACTCTCACTGCTGGGAAGACAATCAGAATGCTAAACCTCTGGAAAGAACACTAATCTTCAGCTTTCTGGTCCTCAGAGAAGGGATGATAAAATCATCGTTTTTGATAAGTAAAGACAGCTCAAATAACAGACACACACATTAGTGATGGATTAACCAAAACAAATAGAAGTGTTAGGCTGGAATAAATTACAACAAAACCAGATCTGATTTCAAACAAATACAAAAGCTACCTATTTCCATCACCTTTAAGTTACAGGCAAAAGGCAGCAGAAAATCTACACCCATCTATTAACATCAGGAAGCTACTAATTATATGCTTGGACCAAATATTTAACTAGAACATAAAAGCATGAATTACAATACATCTATTTTCTGATAAAAAGTGTAATATCTACTTTAATGAATTTAACTTTTTTCACAGATAGGGAAATAATCTTTCCTGCTTTTAATTTTTTTTTCAGGTTTTCACTCCTACATTTTCTCTTATTAGAGAATCAAAGGTGAATATCTGCTTTGTTTTCACTGCTTCCTATATTCCTATATCAGCACTACCAATATTCTTGCACAAACTTAAGGGCTCAGTTTTTGACATTTCTATATACCAAGGTAGGTATATACAGATAAATAAGAAGTTTAAAATAACTTCTTTTTATTTAATTCTAATGTCTCTATGAATTTGCAGAAATTTTTCTTCCTGTTACACTAGACAGAAATTAACAAATTGTATTTTAGGGTAGAAACTGAAGTTTACTCAAGTGTTAAAAAAAGCCCGCTCTAAGGTAAAAAATAGGGATATTAAACCCTATTCTGAATACATAGCTGTGCTTCTAGAAGCATAGCAAGCAGTGTTTCATAGAAACACATACATCAAATGCCTTGCTGGTAGAAGGAATCAGCAGATGAGGCTAAAGTAAAGGAAAGATACCTCTAAAAGGTCTGAACAAATTGGAAGAGCAGCTGATTTGCAGGATGTGGAAGGGAAAAATACTCATTTTTATCACGGTCCCTCCAGAAACTATGCTAAGAATTATGCCCAGTGCTAAACCAGCGCTGGACTCCAGTATGGGAAGGGTCAACAAAAAGACTTGTTCTTGGGGCTGAGCCTTTACAACATTTCTCCCTTGTAATAATACACATTGTTTGACAACACACAAGAATCACTCAAAGAAGCTTGAATAGCTTCAAATAGTACCTGCATCTGAAAAAGCTTAAATGGTATAGGAACATTTACATTAAACCTGGAAAATATAAAGAAAAGTCACAACCTGATCCTTGTTCTATCTCATTACTTAGTACAATCTATAAATTTGAACAGAGTTATGTGATATAAGGACACAAAATTAGAGCAGAAAAACGAGATTTAGAAATTGAGCCCTGGACATACTGTTAATACCTTCTGCTTGCTTGCAAACTAGTAATGCTGGATTAGATTACAAAACAACATAACTAAGGCTGTATATTTCTGGCACTTCTGAAGTGAATAACTACAGCAAACAAGGTCCATCAAGAAAGAAACATTTCAATATTAAGAGACATGTAAGACTTGAAATCAATCGATTTTACACTAGAATTAACTAAATTAATGTGAGAGATGTTACTGCAAACTACGTACATTTATTGGGGAAATAATTTTGTAGCTTTTTCCCCCCCAGTCTTGCACACAGCAGAGCGTTATTCTTGGCAGAGGTTTTAGGCTTTGAGGGAAGAGGGAGCACGCATTAAGTGTTAAAGCCTCTATTTTCTGTTTATCCATGTGAATCCGGGGGAAGTCCCCCCAGCTCTCCTTTTGCTGTCCCTTCTGCTGTCTTTTTCACTTTAGTCCTTTTTATTCTGGCTTACTGCCTATATAAAAGCAGATCAAGTCTAGCACTGCACTTTCTCAGTCTGCTTTTTGCATCCACTGTGGACGGACAGCTTACCTGAGTAAGGATCCCATAGACTTTGTCAATCTTTCCAGCTTTTTTTTTCTGACTTTACAGCACTGACCCCAGGAATAGCTTTCTCCTCTGACCGCTGTTTCACCTTTCCTCACTGCCAGCTCCGCACTGTCTGAGACTGTGATCACCTCCTTGCTGCATTAGCAGAAAAACAGATCAGTGATGCTTTAACCGTACCTAAAAATGGGGACGTTCCATCAGGCCACAGAAAGGGCTGACTGAATGAATTAAAAGGTGAACTTCAGAGCTGTAATTACAGCTGAAGTTAATGTTAGATTCTCTAAGCCAACCTTTCCCCAGTAACCATGCTTTGAGGGACATTCAGCACAGAAATCTTAAAATGAATCTTTCTTAAAAATTGTTTTCCTGTGTTATAAACCCTTCTGACACTCAAGTCCTCCGAGGATATCGCAAAATGATTCATATGCTAGTCACTGATTCCCAGTTCCTGTGAGGCTTCCGACTGTGGAAATCTTAGATAAAGTTCTGTCCCCAACTGCCAGAGAAGAGAATAAGCCAGAAGAAATTCACTGACAGAAAATAATTGTAATTTTTACTGTGATATTTTGCCAATGATCACTTTCAAATGAGGAAGGAATATGTATCATAATGTGATCTTTAAAATATTATTTTAATGCTTATGCATTGTGTTACGAATTGAATGGGTTTAGCCAACCTGAAACTCAGACATATTTTAAAAACTAAGATTAATAACACATTTCCTTAAATGAAGAGTTAAGTCAGATGGAAGGATTACCATCTTTTGTTTCCAGTGCCAGAAACTAAATGAGCCATGTGTCCTTGTCAGGATTGTAATTGTGATAAAAAAAGGTCAGTCTTCAAGCAGGATTAGTGTAGATAAAACATGCACAGATGTGAGACCTGAAATGGTTTTCTCAAGAATCAGGGACTGAGATACTGTGAAGTAAAAACAAGAAATCCCCAACTCTTCGTCTTTGCTAGGCCACTACCTAAGGCTATCAGAATGACACCCAATTTAAAATCCTAGTAACTTTCCCTGTTGAAAAACACATTTTCAGTTTTCTTTCCCGGTATGGAGAACCATGTCTATGCTAATGAACTGAATGTGCCCAGAGACGAACCGGCACGGAACAAATTCCACCTGTACTATTAAACTTCTATCCCCCAAAGCAGTGACAGTACCTAACTAAAATATAAGGAAAAGCCCATGGGCCTCCCCTGCCAATTCCCAAACCCTGTCTGGGAATCAGCAAGGAGACAGCTAGTTAGTTGAAACAAAAACCCTGCTGGGATCTGTCATAACAGTTTATTAGCAAGAACAACTGAGTTTCAGCACCAGGGAATGCTCTTCAGTGCTTTTTAAATTGCCAGTACAGATACCACCAATATGGCAGTTAAGGGCTCCCCCACTGAAAAAGAAGCAGTTTTTATTAAACTTTTCCAGTTTGACCAGGCTATCTACCTTGTTTGCCTTCACAAACAACTCAGTTCTAATGTATGTCTCACACAGCCTGAAGTGTTAAATACAGCCAGTCACAGTCAGCCTGACACTTGTGAAGGAACCATAGTGCCGAGCAGGAGCCAGAAGTGTGACAGCTCCCTTCACTCTGTCCTCCAAGAACAGCCCCGTTTGACAGTTATCAACCTCATCTATCACCGCCTCTCCTGGGATTACCATCTTGCACAACCCAAGAGGGTTGGTCTCACACTGAGATCTGATATTTGTGTTTTAAAGGACAGATGTTAACTTCATGCATAGGCACTGTGGGAAGGAGTGCTAGCAGAAACAGCAAAAAATGAAAACATGATTATTAAAGAACAAGTGACATGCTGGAAGCATTATTTATAGATTAAATTAATTATTATCTTAATAATCCTTTAAAGGTCTGAATGTGAATGTTAACAAGTAATATACATGTTACCAAATGGTTAGGGGAATAAAAACTTGAAGCATGACTGCTAAACAATTCTTTTATTTCTGCCTACGTGAAAAGGAAAATCTAAGAATAAAGGTAAAAAACCAAAAGCTAACACAACTTATTAGTCATGGGAATCATAAGTTGCACAGAAAAAACCCCAAGGAATTCATATTTCAGAAGTGCTGGGATGGCATTTCAAAAGCAGTGCCTTCCATACTGTAAAAGAACTAAAAAAATCCTTCCTTCCTCATGGATTGATTAGCTGAAATAGCATACGTGTCCCTGTGCACCTTCTATGTTTTCTAAAGAAAGTTCCAAAATCAGACATGAATATACTAAGGTGAAAAGGGCATTTTTGTAGAAACCTTTTTGTTCTTTTTAATTAGGTAGCATAACATGATCCTCAAGAAACAGCAGATACCGACAGTCCCACCACACATGTACTATATATCCAGGTAACAAAGATGACAGCACTCTTCTTTTCTACTCTCTAAACTCTCATTAAAAAGAGAAGAGGTAGACACCCAAGTGTGGTAAGCAAAATAAGACTGCTAAAATCCCACTGCCAGGTGCAAGCAAATCCTCAAGAGTGCAGAGCACATACTGACCCAATACACCACAGTGAAAGCCACATCTATCACAGCACAGCAGACCTTGAAAAATGGAGGGAAAACGGGTCTCCTGTAAGAACTGAATATTGCCCAATAAAGATATGTAACTGTTATTAAACTAGTACTCCACATGATCTCAACACAAGGGTCAAACAACTTATTTTCATGAAAAGATAATGTAACCCCTGCAGTTCAGGTAGGTGAAAGTACAAAACAAAGTTGTTACAAATTACTACTAGATCTAGACTTAAAGAACTGAATGCTGTATTTTTTGGGGCAGCAGAGAATAATTTCACTTGATGTTGACTGAAATTCTCAACTTCTGCTTAAAATGGAGCTATTGCTAAACTTCACAGATAATTCCTCTCTTTTTGATTCAGGGTAAGTTTAAATCCATCTTAGTTCTATTTTTAAAAAAAATCCTTCTTTCACTTGCTTCACTGTTGCATGACTGATGTCCCAGTTTGGGCAAAACCCAACTGTAATTTTCAGTGAGACACATTTATGTAACGACATTATACAACTTGATGTTTAATATAGACAGCTTAGGCATTTCTTTGCTATGGTTCACATGACATGAGTGGCTTATTATCTACGTTCTGCACTAAAAAAAAAAGAAGCTTTCATGCCATTGTAAAAATCATTGCTTTGCTGTACTAGAACACAAATCTCAAGAGACAGCTCCTAAATCATAATGTTAGAAGACAAACATACAGACGAAAGTACAACGTGACTTTCAATTTTCTTGTTAGTTCAAAATAATTCTTCACGAGAGAACACACAATAGAGTCATGCATCATGGGGACATGCAGAACTCTCCGGTTTAGGAATGAAGGATTCAACGTCAACTTTAAAAAAACCTGCAATTTGATGTTGCTTTTAGAATATGTCACACAAAATTACAGGTTTCTCAACAGAATTCATGTCCTTCCAGTAACAGATACTCATTTATCAATAGCTAGAAAAATCAGGAGTTCAGGAAAAACTCGAGGAAAGCATTTCTCTCTGCACTTGTACAGTGCATTGTTACTTGTAAAGCATTGTTACTACACAAGGATTGAACCTGAAAAAAGAATACATTCAAGACATGAAAGTGTCATCTATGAAAAATTAATTAAACTGGGCTAGTAACCTCCATTTGCTCTGGAGCCTGAAGAAACTAAGCCTATGCACACCATTAGCCTCTACTCCACGAGTAGCTTTTTAAGGATTGGAAAACATCCTGTCATGCTAACCACCCCCCCTCCCGAGCAAGGCAAAACCAAAGCTTTCTTTTTCCCCTTTAAAACAACCCTAGTGATTTATGTGTGGCTAGTACAATGTTATAAGGTGCTGTAAAGAAGGAAGGGATATTAATGTTATTAAGACCTAGATGGCAATAAATCATGGCTCTCCAGGTTAGAAAAAGCAGCATAACTCTCGCTGGAGTTATGGTATGGTTCTATAAACTTACAGAAGCTAGAAAATGGAAATAAAGAACTTCTGTTTCTCAAGCCATAAGAACAAAGCAGCATCCAAAGAAATCAGGGTGAACGTGTGAAAAATAAGAGGAAGTATGTGTGCTCCCTGACTTTTCAATCGCTACAGAACGTTGTGGCAGCCAAACATATAGTTTTCAGAAAGCCATCTATTTGGCTTCACATAATTCTATAATTCTACCACCACCACACTCAGTATACTGCCCATCACCAGCTGTTTGTTAGGTAACCTTCACCTTCTCTATTGACTTTAACAGTGTCATGCATGCTCATGCACAGCTGACAATTTATAAGATACTGAGCACATCTATTTGACACCTACTAAAGGTTTTACCTGACAAAAATCCAAGTTTAAGTAGAAAAACTCAAACCATACATTGGCAACATATTCTGCAATTCTATTTTATATCAATAAAAGATGCATTCAACATAGTAAGAAGTCTAATCTTAATTGGTTAAAAAATTCTAAAACTTGAAAATGCCATTTACATCCACAAGCTTCCTTGCATGATTTCAGAAATCAACCCATTTTTCGGTCAGATTCACAAAGGTAAATAAAAGGTATTTGACAGGTATAGTGATGATGAATCCCAAGATGTGCATGAATAAAGACCTACTTTAAAGATGTGTTAGAGTGACATTATTGCATATCTAGCACAGCTTGCTCAGTGCTTCTAAAAGCAAACTGGCAAAACCATTGCATGCAGATGAAAGTCCATTTAAAAAAAAACAAACAAACAATAAAAAACCAATACAGAGCAGGCCTTACCTAGCTGTTTTTCTCGTTCTTCTCTCCTTTCTCTAGCAAGTCGTTGCCTGTCATCAACCTTTAGTATTGTTGAATGATCTGTAAATGGAGGGAGGGGGAAAAATATCAGGCATATAGCATAAAATCAAACAGTACCATTAACCAGCTTTTAGCAGAACGACCATTAAACATCTGTAGTTATTCTATTTTCAAAATAGATCACACTTCCAGAAACTCATCTTAAGAAAAAAAGATGGAATGATTAAAAAAATATTAATGTATTCTAATTATCAAGATGTAGAACACTTCCAAAGAATGGAGTAAGTTATAACTCTGAATTCCAAGCAAGACTACTGCCTGTGAAAGCCCAGGAAGAAGTTTTGTTTTGTTTCCAAGCCTGTAACAACTCACTTGAGAACATTCTGACAATATACAGTCTATTATTCCATAACCTCTCTCCAAAATGCATCCACAGGAACTTATAGTGCAGCACCCTCTTCCCACCAGTATTGCCTCAAAAAAACAATATACCCACAAGACTGAAGAAGCTCAGTACCCAAGCAAAACAGGCTGGACCTAAACACTTAGCAGTTCTCCTTGAGCTTCTGAAGACAGCATGATATTGATCTCCACAGATATTTGTGTGTGTGTACATGTGTTAAAAGCTCTGGCAAACATGTTAAGACAGTGCATCACGTGCACAGACTGGTATAATACCAGTAAAAATAGAGGATAGTTTCCTCAACTATCCTTGTAGATTGAAAGTTTGGTACACAATTTCTTTAAAAATATCTGCAACTCACCACCTGGATCACAGCAGGAAGGATAATACGAAAAATCTGTGTCAGAGCCTGGTTTTGACTATAAAAATTCAGGCTTGGTTGGAATAACATCACTTACTCAGTGAGTTGTCTAAAACATAACAACATTCTGAGGATCTAGCATCCTACTTCCAGCCTTAGCAGTGGAGCTGTTCCAGACAAAAAGGGAACAAAATACAAGTTGCCAATCCACCTCAGCATGCTGCCAAAACTAATTTCCTACTCATCCTTAGCCTGTTTGTTAAACCTGGAGAGCTGTTCATTTTATGTTTTTTTCATTAGCACTGAAAAGTCTGCTTTGAATAGAAACACAACAAAAAACCCCACAGAAAAATATCAAAAAGATTTCTGGGTATTAAGAAATGGTCTGATTTACTTTAGTATCGAGAACTAGTTTTTAAGTATAAATTAAAGAACTACCTAGAATACTGTCATCATGGAAGTGCACATAAAAACATCAGATCCTTTTCACTATTTGGTGTGAATACACAAGTAAGCAACTTGTAAAAACATGTGAATTCAGCCTATTTGTGTATAGGCTACATACCTATGAAAAAAAGTTACTAACAAAACAATACAATGGGTCATAAAAATGAGGTTAAAGATACTTGCAAAACAAACCCCTGAAGTGAGAATGGGCTAGACAGATTTTAAATAGTTGTTTGAATTAGACGAAAAATCAGTAATGCACATTTCATGCTCTAACAGAAGTTTCTGCATCAGGATGACAGGATATCTTGCACAAGCAAGCTCACTGACCGCTACCTTCAGTTTATTATTCTTGAAATCTTGTAAGACAAAAACTATTATCTCAACAATGGTCAGAGACTATGGTCCCAATTAATGGTGTTAATAGCATTGCAGAGTAAGAGCTGCAAAGAGAAAACCAACTGCATAGTTGGTAGGAAGAACATTCAAACATGATATCCTCAGTGAAAGGTGCAACAAGTGAGAAAGTCACCAGCAAAGACAAAGGTAATCCATCACTCAGTTATGGATCAAACCTTTCATGTTGGTTGAATAGCATGCAGTGCTATATATGAAACTATGCCTTCCCATGCCATTGCATAGATTTGTCCAATGTATGGTGCAGATTAACATCTGGCTGATATTGAAGTGTGCCGACTTGCATGCAGCCTCTTCAGCATGCAGACACAGGTCAAAAGGATAATAATACTCCTTTTCTCTTCTGGCTGGCACACAAGATTCACAGAACATGAATTTCTGTAGCATGAGTAATTAGTGCTAGTGGAATAACGCACACCCAATATGAATTCCCTGGGAAAACAAGGATTCCCTTCAAGGGCTGTCAGCAAAGTCAATGTAACCAAGTTGACAGAGAATGAGGAGACACTGGGGAATAACGTGAAATTCTGCCTCTTTCAGAATGTACAATTCTTCTTCCATTTTTCTTTTCCTCTCCTCCTTATCGGGGAGAAGCAGCAATTCTTCAAAGATGCAGAAGGGTTACATGGACAGGCACACTGAAAAGGTCTCCCTTAAGAATTCCTAATTATAAGCAATGGAAGGAATAAAATACATTTTTAAAGATGCCCTCTGCCATTCTTTTTGAAGTTACCCGATTATTTTTTCTGTATCGCACACCTGATGATGTTCACAAACACAGCCCCTCTCCCAGCTGCCCAGGATGTTAGAACAATCCTAAAGAATTCCCATTAAGTTTCTGGCTATGCAGAGCATAATATGTCTTCAGTAACAAGCTGTTTGGCATACATTTGGGAGCACAAAGAACTAAATCAACACTGGCACCTTTCTAGCAGACCAACATTGCCTTTAGTAGAAGCTGAAACATACATTACTGGTGCAAATCTTACACTGTTAATTAAAAAGTCTTTTCTAAGCCTTGCAAATGATCTTTCGTAGTTCGGCTACAAGCTCAACCTCCAACAGTTGCATTCTGAATCCAGCTGATCTGCTGATACCACCAGTGCATAGCCTCAATAGCTTTAAATTGTGGCAAACCGAGCAAGTTCCCTAGGCCTGCTCCCCTTTTTATTTCTTATGTCTCTGTTCGTGAATAACCTGCCAGGCAAATACCTGCGGGACTGGCATTTCTTCTTACTCAGTAGAAATACCAGGACAAACACACAAGGTACTTTGTACTCTCTCTTGCTCGTATTCGTCATCAAGCAATAGTTTTAAGTTGCTTCAGAAGGAGATGGGAAACATGGCATTTGCAAAAAATCCTGCAAGAATTCCTGAATTCTTACAGAAATATTTGATAATTACAGCTCAGAGGGCTGGAGCACCACTCTTGTGAATACAGGCTGAGACAGTTGGGGTTGTTCAGCCTGGAGAAGAAGAGGCTCTGGGAGACCTTAGAGCAGCCTTCCAGTACCTGAAGGGGCCTACAGGAAACCTGGGGAGGGACTTTTTACAAGAGCACGTTGCAACAGGATGAGGGGGAGTAGTTTTAATCTGAAAGAGGGTTGATTTAGATTAGATATCAGGAAGAAATTAATTCCTGTGAGGGTGGTAAGACACTGGCACAGGTTATCCAGAGAGGTTGTGGCTGCCCCCTCCCTGGAAGTGTTCAAGGCCAAGTTGGATGGGGCTTTGAGCAACCTGGTCTGGTGGGAGGTGTCCCTGTCCATGGCAGGGGGGTTGGAACAAGATGATCTTTAGGGTCCCTTCCAACCCAAACCATTCCGTGATCCTGTGGTAAGTGGGCACATGCAAAGCCTTACAGAGAGTACTCCAGGAAGACCCACATGCTCCTGTAGAAGTTGCAGTCTGGTTATGATGCAATGTGTGTGAACTCCTGCTCAGCAACCAATTTCACTAACTTGCATAACATATAAATGCTGAATATTGTTCTTGACAGGGATGTTTGGAGATTAAATAAGTCATAGTTCTATAAAGGAGAAATTAATTTTGTACCTATTGCTGGAAATTATGCCTCTAAACTACCTCTAAAAACAGTATTTTTCATAAACTTATAACACTTACTGTTACTTCAAAATTATTTTAAGAATTTACTAGTTCATTTAAAAGGGCTTAGAACCCATGAGCAGTATTTTGCAGAAATTCAGCACTGAAGCATCGGTCATTTTTGGTCCCTAATTATAATAACAAAAGGAAAATGCAAGCTATTCAAATCTTCTATATAATTAATACTCGCTGAACTCTTAAGCACAGTTGACATTTGTAGAAATCAGGTTGTAATTTTGCCAAGTTAGTAACTGTCATATATACTTACTACATACGTCCAGTTTCTGTGGCTCACGTAACTATCAGCTGCACTCAATGTGACTTCAAAAATCACTACTTCAAAAGACTGTCCATCTATAAACCTCTCAAACTTTTCTCACAAATGTTTGCTCCCCTTCTGCCCTTGACACCTAGGGTGCTAATTTCTTGTACTAAAGAAACTAAAAAGGATATCAAGTGTAAAATGGCAGCCAGTGTGTGTTAGTTCACAGGGGTGCTGCAGGGGGGAAAGAAATTCAAGCCACAGCATTATTTGAAAAGATGCACTGGTTGGATCTCAAACTCTCTTCCCTTTGCCTAGCTCCCTTTGCAGTGCCATGCACACATTCAGAGTTGCCTTGGACTCCTAATATTTGTTCAGCCTGTAGACACCTTCAAGAGAATAACAACATTGTTTATAGCGATAACTGTCACTCCTGCAAGCTCTTTGGTTTTGTTTTTAACCAAAACACTCTTTGACACAATATTCATATGCAGTCTAAAGAAAAACAACAAGTCACAAACAAAAAACAAACGACCAGCTCTCAGGAACTCTTCAGCACGGACTCCCACCAGCTGAGTGCAGAGCTAAACCCTGCACATGTGCCTGTGCCCTCTTCTCTCTCCAGTGTTCCTTTCTACACACCAGCATAGATGAAGAGAACACAGGAGCAGCTAGGACACTCTCCTCAGATGAAAATGGGGATCAAACTAGAGGATGAAGTGGATATTGAACACTGTCCAGTGCCAAGAGCTCTGTTTTTCCAGTGGAAGTGTTATCTCCATTCTCTCCTTTTTCTCATTGCCTTTCTGACTGAGAGCAGCCATGAACGTTGTGCTTTGTGCCAGACCCACTGCTGCCTGGCAGAACATGAGAGGTCTGATCTGAACACAGCACAGGGATGGCTTCCTTCTGGGTACATAGGCTAAAGGTACCCAGTCTGGGAATAGAGAAGAGTAGAGAAGAGTCTGTGAATACAAAACAGCCACTGAACCACCAGGCTGTCAAGGAGCTGAAACAGGGGTGCTTACAGTGTGCCTAGTGCTCAGCAACACAAGCACTTAGGCTTTTTCTCAGGCATCTATGCAAGATCCTTATTAATTCCGTATTTTAAGCTTGGGTATCTGAATTGCAATATAGGCAGAATTTAGGTATTTAAGTGCTCTTCTGGAACTTAGTCTAAGCATGCAAGTAAAACAGATTCAGCATTAAGGACTACAATAAGCATTTTAGTATATAGACTTCAAACTGTGTAAGTGAATGGTGAATTAAATCCATACAACATACCAACCAGGTATGGTGAAGTAATGACAAACATCTGCTCACTGCATAGAGTATGTTACAGAATGTAGCATGCTTTATGGTAAGTGAAGAAGTGTCTGAAGAGAAGCACATTTATACACAGCTGTAAATCCTTGCCTACAGCAGATAATTCTCATAAATGCACAGATGCAAGTCTAGTGGCTTCTGTTGCCTTATCTCACTTCCCAATCCTCATTCCTAAGCTGCACTAAAATAAAAGTAGGGGTTTTTCAGTTTTCCTTCTTTGCAAAAAGAGATTCCAGCCTAACTAAATATAAAGTCACTGATACTAGTTTTGACTGAAACAGTAGGAGAGGTATAAAAGCAGCAAATATTTTCAAAGTTCCTAAGAAGACAGCTCTTTTTCATACACCATTGAGGCAAACAGCCTTATAACACAAAGCCTGTGGAATCGTGTACCTGTTTTAGTTCCAGTGCTGCTTTGTCCTGAAGTGACTTTCTTGTCTTGTGTTTTTGAAACTTCAGCTGCTAAAATAAGGAAGAAAAAAGAAAGAAATTAATTAACCATATTACTAAACAACAGCTAAACCACTGTATTATAATACAACTTAAACATTGCTGAAATCCCTTTAAAACCAGAGTTCTGAAATACCACTTTAATAACATTGTACACCATTTTGCATAGAAAAACCCTGAAGGTTAACACAGAAAACATTGAAGCCACAATACAATTTCCCCATCCAAGCTGAGGAAAGAGCCACAAGAAGATTCTACTTTAACAATTTTGTTTTTAATAGGGTGTATGATTTTTTTTTTCATGCTATGCTAATGCTATACACGCAGCTAATTTTTCTCTTCCTTCTCAGTGATGCTTTGGAAACCACTACCTGCAAAGAACCACAGCCTTTAATTTCTTTATTTCTTTAAATTTAATTTCCCTTGGAGGAAGCTGGATTAATTAAACTGATAAAAACAAATTAGTTGGAATAACAGAATGAAACTGCAGAGTGGCTTTGAAGAAGCAAACACTGCAACATGTTTGAATATTTGGATGCAGCGGGAAAACTGTGTTGCTAAAGGCAACTTGCAGATCCTAGGTTTCTAAAGGCATGGTACAAGATACTGGTAAAACTTCACAGATTCTTTACAAATTACTAACACATCCATTATGCAGAACTGAAGAGAGGACAATTTATGACCTGAATGAAATCTAACAGAGGAGACATTCCCATTATTTTCAATAGACTTTTTATCAGGTCCTGTCAGTCTAGAAAGTTAGTTCTGGGGTTCTGAATGCCCTTTCAACAACCCTTTATAAAGAAAGCCCAAAAGCTTCATTATTATACTTCAAATCACAACCATATCCTTGGCACAGCATCTATTTATAAATAAAAACCAAGCCAGGAAACTAGATGCCATTATTTTCTCAGTTTACTACTCATCTTCATGTCCAGAAGCCCAGCTATGGGATCATTTGAGACCAGAACATAGCGATCTGGGAAGAGTCTGAAGACAAAGAATTCTAAGAACCTTCCCCCAGACAGCTTGAAAGTATTTGCAAACAAGGATAAAGAGACAGTTATATCAATAAAGCTTAGTGGAGGAAAAAACCCAATTAATTTAAATTAGCATTAGACATGAAAGTCGGAAAAAACTGATTACTTCAGCTTTAAAAGCTAACCAGAAATTACTGTATTAGAGCCACTTTAGAAAACATGATTTTAAAAGTTTTTTCAGAAGGCTCTAAGCAATTTTCTGCACTTGTCAGCTTTAACAATACACTCAGGCCTTAGTGCCTCATTGAGTTCATTCCCTACATGGCCTGACTGAAGTCTTTGTTTCCCCTTTACCTCCTTCCTTGGGCACATTTCGGGAGCAGGAGAAGCCTATGTGAAACTGTACCATTTTTGCAGGGGCGAGGCAAGTGAAAATAGCATTGTGATCAAATGCTCAAGTGTTCATGAGCAAAGTCTTGCAGAGGGCAGCGTTCAAAAATCATATCATCTCACCAAAAACATGTGTGACATTTTAAATAATTGTCAAAAAAGACACTCCTCTCCCTAAAAACTGTGTTTAGTCTCTTGTGATCAACAGAAGTAACTACTGCGAAACCTAACAAATACTGATCCCAAATCACAGTAAGAATTGTCACACCTTAAAGGCATCCCAACAAAAGATTTTAGTATTTTGCCATTTTAAAGGTCTCATAAAAGACTAGTTTGACCTATAGGTAGATGGACTTATTTATGACAGGTAAGCTGAGCAACACTGAACACTTGCACCTTCAGGCTTTGTAGGATCTACCATTATCAAAACTCATAGTTTTTCCTCTCAGTGTTCCAAAAGGGTGGTACTAAGCCTGGGAAAAAGTGTTTTATTCACCAAAGTGCATTTAAACTCTTTATATNCCTGCCTGGATCAGACATTTAGAACATTCTCAGAAGTCCTGCTGTAATGCCTGGGGAGCCTACACCGATTCCCATCAGTCTGGCCTAGGGCACCACACAGAAGAGGAAACTGTTATAGAACGGTAAAAATATTGTTTCTGAGCATCAGTGAGAGCACTGATGTTCTAATAGCTTCAGCACAAGTTTCTTCACATCTCTCATACAGTTCACACACATTATTTTCTTCAAGCATAGCACCACGGGATTATGCAATACTCCACTAACTTCTGAACAACGGTTTAAATGCCATGAAGGTAATACAGTTGTAACTGAGCCTAGGTACACAGAGTAATACATTTTCCATATTTCCTCTTCTCTGATATTTCCCTGGAATATTTTGTGACAATTTGGCTACACGCTCATATGACCACTCACTCATATGAGAAGTGATGAAGAACAGAACAGATGGCACAATCATGAATTTTAATTATGCTGGATATCAAATAAGAATTGGCACAAGTAACTAGCGTAGGTGTGCTCCTACATGAAATATCTCTTGCTCTAAGATATGAACAGATTAATCAGACAACTAAACATCTAAAATCCCAACCTAAATATTGACAACACTGGCTCCAGCAAGCCTCAATAACCTAACACATGCCAGAACAGATATCATTCAACTACCTGGTACTTGCTCTGCTGCTGATCTTGAACCACTGTCTTTACATGGAGGGAATAAAAGTCGCATAAGGAAGTGTTAGAAATAAGATGATACTTTTCTGTGAAGCATTTTGGAAACTTACAAGGCTGAAAACAGCCTGGGTAATAGTGTAGATGTATTGGGGAAGACAATCACAGAATCCAAGTTGTTGAGGCTAGAAGAGATCTCTCGAGATCATTTAGTCCATCCCCCTTGCTCAAAGTGGGGTGGCATTGAGCAGCCCATGTCCAGTTGAGTTTTGACTATCTCTAAGGATGGAGAGTCCACAACTGCCCTGAGCCACCTGTGTCAGTCTTTGACCACTCTTCACAATAGACAAGTTTTTCTGATGTCTGAACTGTATTTCCTGCATTTCAGTTTTGTGCCCATCATCTTCTGTCTTGTCACTATGTGCTACAAAGAGGAGCCTGGCTCTATTTTTTTATTCTGCCCCATGAGTTATTTTTTGACATGTTTTTTGGATTGTTTTGTGGTTTATTTTCCTACTAGTGTTTTTGATGTTGAACTGAAACGCTAAGTGATTTGCCTAGAGCCACACAAGAACCACACTGCCCACCCATCCCAACTGAAGAAGAGATCATATAGGTAAACAGTCCACTCTGACCTCCCACTGATGGGAAAAGCTGGTAAGAGCGGCACCACCCTATTTTGACTTTGCAAGGACCTGTTTCAGTGAACAGTCTTCCAACAGCCATTCGCAAATGAACTCTCCAAACCAGGATGCTCTGGTCAGTTATTAAACTTTTCTCTTTGGCCTTTGTCCCAGGTGAGATGTTATCTACCATTTGCCCTCTTGGATAATACTTGCAGAAAAGAAAGCCAGATGAAAGGTTTTGTCTAAGCTGGGTGTACAACACACGACTTTACCTACAGGAGACTGCATAGAAATCACTCACTGACTGAAGCACTGGCAGAATCAAAACCTTTTCTTCCTAAACACACCAATGCAACACTGCATTATTGTGGTTGGAAGCTGCACCTCCCCCCCTCCATTTTTTTAAAGGTAGAAGCATGTATCTTAATTTTAAAATTTAGCTGAATTATCCATTTTACTTCAGTTATTCCTGTTAAGTGCTCAGTGACTTCGTAGCAATGGATGGTGATAAGCATTGGCCTGGTGTAATGATTGCTCTGAACGTACTACTTTTATTGACTAAAGCAATAACTCTGCTACTATATAACTACAACTTCATGTTCAATGTTATCTAACATTATCCAAAGTCACTGATGTAAAATCCTGCAGCAGCACTACAGGTTAGTGAAACTCCAATTTGCTATGAGATGAGCTTTGACAAAGCTGCTTCAAACTTGTGATATAATCTGCTCCAGCTGCCAGTAATATGGATTCCTTAAAAGAAGTCAAATACTTTCTCCCCTCAACTTTCAATGAGTTTTTACTCCCCTTTTTCATCAATGCTTCTCCTCTAGTGTTAGTTACACAGACCTGCATGAAATGCCTAACAGCCAGTATGTAAAGGTAAATTTAACTAAGCAATAAAAACCCAAACATACTAGAAATGCACATCTATCAGATGATTTTATGGTACATACTACTGATAATTGCTTAAAAGGATAGAACAGCATAGAGTTTACATTTAAGGCAGCTTTTGGGTATTAAAATGCAAGTGTGAAACAATACTGTGAACAATATGTTCCTTTGTCAATACAAGTTTAATACCCGAGTTAAAATAGATTTTGTGTTGCCTAAATACTTAAGTATATACTTGATATTGCGTACCTAACTGAATCAGAAAAAACAAAGAATCCACACTAAGTTCCCATATCTTCATAATAGTAAAGAAATACTGTAATAGCAAAGAAAGAAATGTCACATGTGAAATTTTATTACTTTAGGTCATATACTTGTGAATTTAGAAGTTACATCTGCAAAATAAACTGGAGGACTACATCATCAAAGATGCAAAGCTGAGGTAAAAGTTTCAATAGGAAACTTTGAAAAAAGGAGGAAAAACATAAGCTTTTAATGTTTCTTCACCTACCAGGTAAGCTCTGGTTAAAAAGAGCCTAAGCAAGACCATACATCCAAGTAGAAAAGCCTGAGAAGTGGAGCCCCTGGGAGGCTGTCCTGTAAAGCAGGAGGAACATTCCCCCAGACCCTGAAAAAAAAACACAGAATGCCAAGGGAACACTGAGCTGGGAAGTGCCACACTGGCATTTTGACAGGCATTTTAAACACAAGAGATGTGCAGATTACAAGTATTTGTACTTTTCAGACCATGGCAAATCTAGTGCACATTTGCACAATGTAAACCAGTTATCCCCAGTGAGGTGAACAGCAAACCAGAGCCTCCACAGCAACGCTGAAGACCTGGAAAGATGATATTAAAGCTCTGTTCAGTTGAGGGAGGACATCAGCCACAGGACAGAGGCAGCTGTGCTACTGGGTCTCCACTTCCAGAACTGGAATCTTCCACAGCTGAAGTGCAGTGGGAAGGGGCACTTGGGGACCACAAGCTAAAGACAGTGCTCAGACCCGGGTCAGGGTCAGGACACACATAGCAGCCCCCCAGAACTGCACCCCAGCAAACGTCTGAAAAGGTACAAAGGCTGCACCACCGTGGATGAGCGCACAGGCACAGGTAAGCCCGAGGCATGCGTGCAGACAGCTACATGTGCCTGACAGTTCAGATACACCTCTGGGTAATGGGTGCACTGAGCAGCGAAGAGGAAATCTGCCTTCCAGTTTCTTGCTTTAATTCCACAAGAATTCCACAAGAGAGACAGAACTACTGAAAAACAGCCAGGAGAAAAAAGAAGTAGCTAGAACAGAGGAGGAAGGACTAGGAGGGGGGAAAGAAAAAAATCTAGCTGTTCTGCCCATGCCACTTGTCAGCTGATCCAACTGTTAGAATGCAGGGGTGCGTGTTGAGAGGTAAAGACATCAGAAGTGACAACTGGAACAAAATAGTGCCTCAGTCAAAAAGTGTTGCCAATACATAGCAGAGGAAATACAGCATTAAACTGGGAAATTTAGAATAGAGTTAACTGAGAACTGCTATATTACTTGCTTCTTAGCATCCAATTCTGCTACCTCCAATTACTTCCTTATCAACATTGCTCAAAAAGCAAACAAAACCCCACATGCTTATTTTATATAGCATCATATGCCTGATATGCACAATGTAAAAATGCATAGTTTGAACTAGTCAGCATTAAACAAATAAAAGAGCCTCCTAGGCCTGTATAAGCAAGAACGAAGAAGCGAGACTACTCTTAGCAGTTTTATCTAGCCACCGGGAACACCGGCTGGCTAGCACGTCCATCATATCAGAGATATTACCGTGCTGGGTGGAGTATGTTGAAAGTGCAGGTATAGGTCAGAGCTGACAAAGTTTATTAGCTTAAGTGCAGAACCACATTAAGACCGAAATCCTGAATTCCTGACTTGGAATAAGAGTCTGAGCATCCAGAAACTGGCTGTTCTATTCTAAAGCAACGGCACTGAACTTTAAGGCTGAAGGTTGGATGTGAAATTATCTCTAATGACTAAACTGGAGGGTTTATCCTACTAACAAGTTCACCTGAGTCATGATCCAGGGGCTGGATACAGAAAAAACAAAGTTCAACATGAATAAAAGCTTTCCCACTGCTCGTGACTTTTGCCTCCTCTTACATCCACAGCTTATGAATGAGACTTCAGTAATACGTACGCATCTAAAAGCCACTCGCCATACTTACAGTAAAATATATCTTGCAAGTATTTAGCATTTCTTATTATTTGTATTATCAATAGTGTTCTTATATATTCTTAGGCAAACAATACACTAAGTAATATTTTAGTGCCATTTATTGATCTAGAGTTAAGCACTCATTCATTCCATATTTGCACTCCATACTTATCTTTCATTTGTATTGCAAAATTGGAAGCTTGGGAACAAAGGACAGTGATCTCTCAAGAGATAAAAATAGGTCTGAAAGTCCTACGGCTGGCCCAAAATTACCAAGATGCATACAGCTCAGCTGACAGATATAAAGGTAAAATCTTCAAAGTAAGTCAGGAGAAAGTTACTATGTGCTCTCCTCTTCAGAAGTGTGGGAGGCAATTAGTCTTACAAAAAACCACAAAAATACCACCCCCACCCTCCCCATGCATATTTGTTTATATAGTTTTCACAAAATCCACTTGTCAATAACAACTCTGAAACAACACTTCAGGAAGAGCTGGGGGAGAAGCGGCCTGGCATCTGTTCTAGCACAGCTGGAGACAGTGTTTTCTAGCACTACTGCACTGTACTGGAGGTCGGGCTGACCTTGGACAGCCCAACTTCCTTACGCTGCTGCTTCCACCAGCTGTGTCTGACCTAAGCACTGACTCCAGGCTACTCCTTGCTTTCATTTATTCACTGTGTAAGCACACTCTTGAGCCCTAATCTTGTTCAGGATCTGATGTGCTTTTTCGTAAGATTGTTATAAAACAGTGCTTTGCGTGTACCGAAATGACACTGCAACCAGCACTAGCTTTGCTTTGATAAGCTCTCATGCACGCATATGTAACAGTTACCAAAGTCAAGTCCTTCAAACAAAGATAGCAAGACAATTTTTACTTTCAACTAACACATGCTACAATACAGTCCTGCTAAGAAGCATGAAGATGGATCAAGCAGAGAGACCCAAGCACTTGAACACAAAACCAAACCATCTCCTTTTCTCATCACTGAAAGTCATTTATATCTACTGCTCAGATCTGCTCCAAGATGTTTACTCTGACACTTGACTGTGCAGGAAAACGAGCTAAGCATCAGCATTTCATTCATATAAAACATCTCCTCCTCTGCAAGAACTTAAAACTTCCCTTCCCTGCAGGAAGTAATAAATGGTGGCTTGTGGGTTGCTTGCTGGTAGCCTCCAAGGAGCAAGCAGCCTGCCAGCAGTCAGCACCTATGCAAAGACCATTCCAAAGCAAACTTCATCACTTGTTGCAGAGCTCTTACCATGCAGCACATGTGCTGTCCTGGTAGCCATCAGACGCTCCCTGAACAGTTGCTGCGGGCAGGAGCAAACCAGCACAGTAAGAAGCCCTTGCTTTCAGTCACTACGGACAAAGAGCTTCCTGGTGCCAGGAAGGCTCAGAGACCAGTTCAGCAAGAAGTTCAGCTGGGAGGCTCAGAAAAGTGCTGGGAGTGAGCTCAGAAATCAAGATTTTTTCAGCACAATGGGATGGGAAAGCAAGGGAAATATCTGGGGATGGGAGGACTGTAGGACTGAGCAAAAGATTGCAGGAGAGACAAGGAGAGAATCAAAGGATTCAGATAGGAAGGGAGGCCTGTGGGACATAAACATACATTTTGCAGCAGCTTGGTCACAAGAGATGTGAGATTTTTATTGAAGGGGGAACCAAGACATTGATGGTGCACTGGCTTTCCTTCAGGTTAATCCCCTGGAGAAGAGTGTGCAGTTAGGAACAGAACCAAAGTATCACAATGAAAAGTCTACACTCTGCACACTTACTGTCAAGCCCCCCACACCCCATCCAAAAAACCCCCATGCCCTTTTAAAAGTCCTGGAGTAGATGGTTCATAAACAGACACTAGAAAGATTTCCTTAACAGAGCTACCACTTCTGAAAAAAAATAGAAACACATCCCGACCAACATCCTCAGGATTCTTAATTTAAATTTACTTCAGAAAACTGTTAGCAGAATAGGTACGGTTATACCATTAGAGCTTAAATCAAAATCCTCCTATAAGAAAATGTTCTAATTAGCAACACTGACAGAAGTATTTCAGAAGAGATTTACAAGGTTTTGCCCATTACTATAGCGGTCAGGCAGTAAGAACTGCGACGTGTGAATTCCCTAAAACGCTTGTATCTAATGCACTCCAATGATTTAAAACTAAGACCTAGACTTCCATTTTCAAAGAATAAGAGAT
Source organism: Aegotheles bennettii (assembly GCA_013398125.1). Lineage (NCBI taxonomy): Eukaryota > Metazoa > Chordata > Aves > Caprimulgiformes > Aegothelidae > Aegotheles > Aegotheles bennettii. The sequence goes on along the minus strand of VZRW01006052.1, from coordinate 147,018 downwards.
GTGCCTAATTTTCATTAGATGTCAACACTTAGGTTCTCTTGTTAAGGGAAGCAGGTTGAAGAAACTGTTGAGAGAACCAGAGTAAAGCAAAGGGTACTTGCAGACCATAGACCAGTTTTCAGTACAGGTAATACAATTCTTCACAATTTTTGTTACAAGCTTTCTCAAATGTCCATAATTCGCAATTGGAAAATGCCTATTCTTTTAAAGTCTAAACAGCAGCACTCAGAGAGTACATTTGCAAGTTAGAGGTTCAATTGAAGAGTGACAGAATATCTATATTTAATTTCTTCTCACTGAAGCAGTAAAGCAAAGCAAAGTTCATGCCTTATTTAAACCCACCTATGAATTAATTTTACATTTGCAGTTCTTAGAAACTTGAAGCTGAAGGACATCTTTTTACACCGTGGAACTTAAAAGTCTGGTTTGCAAATATAAACAAATTAAAAGACAGCAAGATGCAGTGACTACCTCAGTTCTTTTTGCTCTGGCACTTATAACGGGAGTCTACCATCAGAGTTGCCATACAAAGCAGTTACTAGTGTTCCTCTCTGGCGTCCTGGCTGAGCTAAGTAGAAAAGAAAACCCATCAGCATTACTGTTTACTACTCATGGAATAGTACAGAAGTTGCCATTGTTTTCACCATATTGTAGACTAGGAAGATAAACAGATGATTTAAAACTGTCACAGCTAATTCAGCACTAAATTGTAAAACACTAAAAACAGAAGCATAAATAGATTTCTTTGTAAACAATCCACAGGCATAAAACTGTATAACGCAAATAACGACAGGGAAACGGACACTTTTTTTATATAAAAACTGTGTAACTGCTCTATTGGGAGATGCATATTTATAAAAGATTACTTTTGGCTAACTATGTTGGCTTTAAAAAGCATTGCATCCTAAAATATTAAATAACATAGCAGAACATATGAAACTGAGTACCTTTGTAGGGAGAGCCCTTATGCTGCTTAAGAGTCTCTTAAAGACAATAAAAGAAACACAATAACTGTAACAACATTTATAAAAAAGCTGTCATTCACATGCCCACACTCTGGATAATTGTATTGCATCACCTTACTGCAATATAAAATTATGTTCATGTAAAAGGACCACTGGGAAAAAGGTCCCCGTTACCTGCTGAAAAATTCTGTGTTGTGAAGCAGTGGTTCTGCAGCTGACCAGAAGGCTGGCAAGCCCATCCAGATAGAGATGAGACACACGAATGGAAGCTTTTTAATTACACTTCACTAAAATAAAAGCTGAAATGCCACCACCTGTGGGCATGCAGGAGAACCTCAGTTCCAGACACCCAACATTTTGTGCTGTGCAGCCTGTTTTAGGCCGTGTGCTCTTCAAACACCAAGACTGGGCAAAATGCAACCTGCAGTGTTTTATTTGTGAGCCTATTGCTCTAGGGCAAAACACTTTCAGTCAAGGTACAAGAGTAACAGCTGCCTCTTCCCATCAGACTGACTGCTGCAGGCAGCACTTGGTACCACAATGTCAGACATCCCTACATCCAGGATCTGTGTCTGTGCAGTAGTTGTACAGGGAAGGTCACCTCACAGATTATGAAATGGAGCACCTGTACATTTTTCTAGATGAAAAACTTTTCTGGACTTCAACTAGAGAGCTTGCTCCAAACTATGAGGTAATTCCTGTGAGTATTTCCAAGTCATGATGAATCTTGCACTTCCCACTGAGAACTGGAGAATCAGGCACAGACCAGCCTGCTTTCAGTATCACACTGATCCCAAGGTCAGATTGCTTGAGCTGGGTAGAGCAACTTGAGTAGTCATTATTTGATATCCTTGTTCAGAGAGCACAATGAGCAAAGCATATTGCAGCCTTTGAATTCTACAAAAACACAGATAGCAACTGCAGTACAGTAAAGTGAATATGGGGATGGAAAGAGGGGGGAAATTGATATTATGCTATACATTGCTCTATTAAGTAATTTAATCTTGAGATCTAAATATTTTTAAAAACAAAGCGATCTCTTTGGTCTCAGCTTTGCAATATGAGAAGATAATGATTTCTCCTTCCAAAAATAAAAACTAAAATAAACTAAACTAAAACATTCTTTTGTTTCAATATTTTTAACCAAAGCTAATATGACACAAAATTAGCAATGCCTGCTGATTAATTTAGGAGATTTCCACAAGTTCCCAGACTACCACAGTGCTTTCTTCTTGCCAGCCCACTGACATATGCAAGCCATCACATCCCTGCTAACTCACTGCATATCCATGCTTTCCCTCTGTGCTTTCAACTCTTCCCAAATTTGTTCAGGCTGTGTTGGTTTGATAGAACTTAACACCACAGGCTCCAGAGTTGATAGCTACCATTCCAGTGACTTCACATTTAAGACCCAGAGCAGGCCTATCATGATGGTACTTCTACCATGGCAACATACTGATCATTCAAAAGCAAGGCACAACTGGTTTTCTGTCTCACAGTAATTAATCCCTTTCTATAACAACAGAGTGATCCTGTTGCCATATGGGGACACCCCCATATACGCATACCATATTCAGGTGCAGGCTGAGCATACCCTGCATAAGAACACTTGTTCTCTTCAGACATTTCAGTCTGCTGAGCTTTGCTCTCGACAGGTGATGTTTAGACCATGGAAGCAAGGTGAGGCTTTGGAACCATTTTTTTTCTGTAGGGAGCAAATTCAGATAGGTACTGTTTTCCTGGACATTACACAGAAGAGACAGATTTCAGCAGCTTATTTTCGTGCTTTAGTGATCTCTCTCTGCTGTGTGCATAACTGCAGGAATAGTCTAAATACTAGGGTGCTCCTAACATTTACAGGCACACGCACACAAAAGAAGGGTTGCAAATGTTTTAAACAGGCCTGAAACACTGCAAAAGTGTTTGTAGTTGTACAAAAGCTGTACAAAAGTTGTACAAAACTTTGTAAGCAGGAGGAAGTTAGTTCAAAAAGAGGACTATTTCCCTTCAAAGCCTTCTTTCTAGTTCAGTTACTCTGCATTGTCACCTTACATAACTATGCAAGTGAGATCTCTAACAGAGCTCTCCCACTGCATTACCTTTAGTACACCTTTACCAGCTCCCTGACCTCCTGGATATCTTCAACCACTTTCTTTTCACAGAGCTTCTACCAGCAGCACAACAGCTCTCACTGGATTCCAAGTCACTGGCTTGCCCCATGAAGGACAACTCCCTCACTTCCTATCCCTATTAAAAGACATCTACAATAAAGCTTAAGAGACTTACATCGTCCAAGATTTCCCCTCCTCTGCTTTCAATTACTTTAAACTCGGAATCCCTGTATTCACTGAACTAAGTGGACTCCTGGCCTTAATCCCATAATTGCTTTAAACCATCTTCAGTCTCATCCTGTTGCTTCTATGAAAAAAATTGGGTTGCAGGAGAAACTCTGTTGAATTACCTGATTTGCGAGAGAATAAATGGGGGCCCATCACAAGAAGAGAAACAGGATAACTTCAACCTAGCCCATAGATTTAGTGGTTATTTTCATCTTACAGGCAGCAGTAACAGAAACACATTGACAAAAACAGATAAGTGACTTGAGACTAAAAGTGTTTTACTCCCAAAGAAACTGCTCTGCACCAACCCTGACAACTGCCTTTAGTGAGATCTTATCAATCTTTTACCAAAGAATCAGTAAAAATAAGGCTGTTCAAAATGCAAGAAGGGAGAATGTAGGGAAAAAAAGAAGTAGTAGTATTTTTTAATGCTAATAGTTAAGGCATTTAGTGCTCCATGCAAGGAGTGTGAAGTAAAATTAACTATAATTGGCTACAGAAACTGCAGAGATTTCTGCAAGATGCAGCTTCTTAAATAATGAAGTACCATGACCTTGTTTACTAAGAAAAAAGTTCATTGCCATGTGGGTTTCATCTCCTGACTCAGCTCCCTGAATTAACTCAGACACTGGAAGTAGGAGAGCCTTGTCAACACTAGACTCCAACACAGGAGCTCATTTTAGCTGAAGAGTCAAATTAAGCATTACACCGAGATAGCTACATTGTTCTTGGTACCTAATTATCTTCACACAACACCACATTAGGCCACTTAAATTTATGCCTGGACATCAGCTGGGATTTCTCTTCCATAGAGGTAAATTCTGGACCACCACCAAGTTAGCAGGTTCAATACAAGTAATGTAGGTAACAGTTTCACCGCTGCAAAGTATCCTGGGCAAAGCTCTACAGCTCACAAATTTTGCAGAAATGTTCAGAGTCCTCCCTCCAGCCTTAGAGAAATAAAACATGAATAATGCCTGCCAGTCGCTATAGCAACAACCACCTCTCAATTAAAGGCAGTGGGAAGATTCACAGAAGCCACACTTTGTTTATATAAACTACTCTGTGCTGACAATTATTTCTGAAACAGTTAAAACTACAAAGACTGCATGATGTTATTTAGCAGTTAAGTTCCTGGATGCCCTAATTCAAGCCATTACTCTAATCAACAGTACACTTGCCTGAGGAAAACAGGCACTTTTCTGCTAGACTGCCTCTACCTTGCTAGAAGGGATGCTGTAACTATTTAAAGCAAGTACAACACACCATTTTCTAATTCTTCTTCTGTCCTTTATATAAAAGATCTATCCTAATTCTGTAAACTAAATAAAATAAGCCTTTAGTGTCGTGCAAAATGCATATATTCAGAAACAGTGAAGCAAGAAGGAATATTTCCTACCATTGCTGTGCAGGGAACAAAGCTGAAACACTGACTTAATAAAATATATTTCTGTTGCATTACTTATCCTTACTTCAATCACTGTCAAAAATAACCATGTCAGGACTACATGACAGATATAAGGAGGTACAAGACAAATACAGCTACTATCAGCCAACAGCTCAACAAAGTTCTCAAGACACCATTTACTGGAAAATTTGTCTTTCAAAGTGAACATCATAAGAAACTGGTAAATTCTATTTTCAGTTCAGGGACCACTTCTTTACTGTAATCTTTATGGCAATCTTTACTGATATCCAGCTGCTAGGAAACAGGACTTCCTGACAAGCAAGGTGCAAGGACAGCAGACTCTAATAAATAATTTCAATATTGCATATGCAGAACTGATACTGCACAGGCAACCTTAACTATTTCTAAGTTCCATGTCTTTGGAAAAACTATACAAATTAGTAAGTGTTTAGAAAGGCAAAGTTATATATTTGAACAGATTCTCTATATAATCTCCATGGGCAGTTGGTTTCTCTTAGATGCAGCCACAGGCTAGTCTATTGGCAGCACAAACATTTGCCTTAAGTCCAGTACTATGACAGCTCTTCATACATCATAAAAGCATAAATCATTCCAAGTCCATGCAGGTTTTCTTTTAATTCCTTAAGCACTGGCGTTACTGGCTTTCCAAGCAGTTCCTTTTTAGCTGTCTTGGTGATTGCATTGCCTGACTGCCATAATTTGCAGCTCTTAGCCTTTGGAGACATAAATTTCACTTTTCGTCCCCTCCAGTCTTCAGGGAAACCTTTTGTCTCTGACTGACTAGCTTTTATTTTAAGCACCTTTCATGATTTCAAAACCAGTCTAAGAGGATCCAGCCGTATTCAGGTTTTAACCACTCCTGAAAACTGTCTTCCAGAGAAATAACGTATATTAGAATGGGCTGCTACAGAAAAGAAATCAAACCCAATGTTTCTCAGACTATATTCTTAACGGGAGCATCAAAAATCTTACCTCATGGCATTGATTTTAATCTGATATACACAGGTAGTCTGCCTCGCCCCCAAATCAAAGAGGGTGTTAAAAAAAGTATTGTCATGGTATTTGGTGCCTTAGTTACCTGGTGAAAATCCACCATGGTGCTGGTTGGATTGTGCCCAACAGACACAAAGAATAGGTTAAGTGTTAAACTTGTTGCTTTGTTCTTCAGATCTATTTTTTTATTGTTTTATAAGGATGACATGATAGAATGTTATGTAAAACATCTGTCTAAGCACTGCATTATGCTGTAATCAAATCAAAAACACAAAGTTTCAAGGATTAAAGAATTAAAAACAAACCCAGAAGTTATTTTAAACAAAAACCCTCAAGTGTTGAGCATTTTGCAACAAATGCCTCTCATTCTTGATACTAAGACCTACACAAATCTTTGTGTTTGCATTAGTGTTTCTAGTAATTAAACTAAATTTTCAAATCCCAGAAGGTTTTTAGACACTGACTGAGAAAAAAGTTTTAAACAAAGTCTCCATTATGCTGAATCTCCACAGCTTCAGGTATGTGGAACTGCTGAGATAGATTCATTCACAGTTGCTGAGCCTTACTCATGAGAGGGTTATTAACTTTGAAGAGCATGATCACATGCCTAATTATTTGACAATATGATGCACAAGTTACATTAAACCAAGTTGCATGGGCAAGTTTCACTCTGAGGTTTCCTAGTTTTCAGTGCCTGAACTTTGAATCTTAAAAGTTATCAAGAAGTTTGCATTATGTACTGACATGTATCAGTCACTTAAAATTAAAATCATACAAATATAAAAAATAAGTAATTTTATATACCACCCCTACTCCCTACCCCCTCAATTATCAAATCAGTTCAGAAAATCTTGATGCTGTACTCTCTCCAATAACAAAAATTGATTTGGCAGACATAACACCCTGCCACTAGAACAACATGTTTTGCCAATATTTTCCATTCTTTTCCACCAGTTGCACTCATGCTCCCCTTTCCCTATCACACCACATCCTTTGCTTCTTTCCTGGTCTTACATCCCCCTCCACATCTCCTCAGGCACTGCCTCAACTTCCTTCTCTTACCCTGCAACTCTCCTGCCTTTCTACTTACTTCTCACCCTTGTAGTTTTCTGGTTAGCCTTGTTCCAACTCAAACATCTCCTCCTCCTCCTCCCCACCTCTCTCCAGTGGCATCAGATCACTTTTCCTGCAGACCGAGCAGCAGGTACCTGGGCAGCACTGGAGAAGAGCAAGCCTCCATGCTCGTGGTCGGTGCGCCTGGTGCTGTAACAGCCTGCAGAGACGGGAAGCAGAGAAGGGAAATGAAGTCCCGCTCTGCACTGGGAGCTCCGGGGAGGAGCGTGCTCATTCGTTCCATGGGGATGGTGAATCATGCGAACGCTGATGAGCCCAAAGCATTTGAGAGGAAAGGCTGCTGCCTCAGTTCAGCCCAAAACCTGGACAGAAATACAGCACTCGAATGCTAAATGCAGCCCTATCTATCAGGCATGAGCAAAGTGTTACTTTTTACCTGGCTCATTTGGATGGCTTTTCATAGAGACAGGAGGAAACGTAGCTCTAAAACCAAATTCTTTCTGTTCCCAGTTTCAAATCTTTCCTCTAAAGCATAGCAGCCTTAAGTCACCCCTACAAGACTGATATTAAGGTTTTTTTCGAGAAGCAAAAGTCCTCATTACTTTCCCCTGTCACATTCTTCAGTAATTGGTCCATTTGCTGAATGAAGATGAACAAAATATAAAAGGATGGAGAGAACCTGGCAAAAGAGAAAGAGGCCAAACCATTTCTATCTAGCAAAGTTATAAAGAGACTGAAACAAGGCTCTTTTAATGGGAAATGTTATGCAACCTTAACTATTTGCCATCTGCTTTGTAAAATTCAAATCAAGCATGAGAAGGATAAAATTCTCACTTAGCCTTATTTTATTATGCAAAACATCTTGATTTTATAACATCATCACTGAAATGCTTCATGGAATTATAGCTCTTTAATTCACAGTGGCTTCCTCTTTTTCGTGGATGAAGAAAATGAAGAATTTAGACTTCTAAGCCACATACTTCATTGCAGCAGCCTAACCATGACAGACTGCTAGCAACAAAAATGACACAAATACCACTCTTCATGACAGCAGAACTAAACATTTAATTTCATGAAGGGTGTTTGAATTCACCCACCAGAAACAATGAGAACATGTTAGCAATATTTTACATAGTAGTTGGATCTCTGCCTTTAAAGATTAAATGTTTTACATTTAAACATAAAATGTTTGGTCAACAAAAAGAGAAAAAGGGACTGTCAAATAAGAGTGTTGCAAGTGACTTAACTATGCCACTGCAATACTTCAAAATCCAATCTATTGATCTGTAACGTGCATTAAATATTCCACTTGAGCACAGAAAGAAGAAGCATCATATAAAAATATATACATTACAAAAATGGTGAAGGGAGAAAAAAAAAAAAGAGACCACAGGGATGAGAAATGCAATGCTGAAATCACGGTATCTGACTTCTGACTCCACACAGCAATGCATCATTCACCACGTTTAAGTCATATTTCTAAAAGCCCAGCCAGCCTGCATCGGTGTCTGGCAGTCAGTGGTAACAGGTCCAGTAACTTCAGACAGCATGACTGGGCTTCCCCTCTTTGCCCTTATTAGGGGAGGTGGGGATGGAAAAGTGCTCAAGACTCCTTCACCTTCAGGCAAGTCACTCAAGCGCTGTGCTCCAGCTCTTCCCTTTGCTCACAGAGACAGCAGATGAGAGGCTGCTTTGCCAGAGCCATTAAGTTTTTTTGTGTGCAACCACTGAATGGAACTGGCTCCATACCAACAATGCAATGGTCCTCACAAATTACATTCAGTATCCCCAAACAGACGATTTCCTGGTTTGACTAAATACGATAAAGTTTTTGCTTATATGGGAGACAGACACCAGGTTTGGTTACATGGAACATGGAGCCACTGCTGGCATCAGGCCAGGTACTAAATGCTTCCTGGGCTCCGTATATTGCATTGGTGGAAATTATTTTTAAGGATGCAAATGTCCTTACCTACAAGCCTAAGCCCTTTTAATTGCCATTCCACAGGGAGATAGAGACTCATCAAGCTTGCTTCAATCCTTCATAAAATTATTTTTCATCACAAAGGACTATAATGTAGACTCAAAACGACCAACTTGCTGAAATTAAACACTAGCAAGCTTCCACTAGTATCTCCAACTAGGCTTTTGTAGTTAATGGAGTCTCACCAACTGCAAACAGCACCAGACCAGGGCATTAGTGCTACCTATCATTCTGCCAGTCCCCCATAGTGAACCAAGGCTAGGACAGTTTGCTATGCTGAGTTTCACTTGAAAGTAGAGCATTTGTCCCTCACAACCATGCTCCATAAATCTACTTACACAGTGCCCATCTTCCTGTTGATCCAGATGACCATCAGGTTGTAGTGCTCATATTCTGTACCTGCCTAACTCTCAATCAAGCTCCTATTTCTGTATGCATACCTGATGCACTCTCCAACCAGATTTGGACACTTGTGCTGCAAGTAAAAAATTATTTCTTCCACAGCAGACATCATATGTTGCCACTTCATCTCAGAACATCCCTTCTTGGTAAACTCATGCCTCATCCATTTCATCTATGAGAGAGCAGTATTTTCCACAGGTCTGGGCACTCAGTGGAGCTCACCACTAGTGAGGTTCCAGGCTACAAAAAGATTAAAGCTCTGTGGAATGTGACTAAAACAACAATGCGTGTCCACCTTACTGGTTTGTCTTCATTCACAGAATGGATGTTTCAAAGTCTATCACTTTGAAACAGTCACACAGGGTGATGCTGTGTAACAGAGATCACCTTGCTCCACAGCCCTTGATCAGCACAGCCTGAAACTCCAGATCATCATTGTCCATGCTGTGAACAATTAGGATTCATATCAAAGACATACAACAGAGGACACAATAACAAGATGAACTCTGTTTCTGTCCAAGACACTTTAAAATATTAGTTCCAAAAACTGAAGTGCCAGCTAACTTACTTTCATTAGTGCTTACCTACTGCTGTGCCAGCTTTGCAATTAAAAACAAAAAAGACCAATACAAACTTGTCAGCACTTCTACTTCCAACAAGCATTTCTCTTTCTTTTAATAGAATATCAATGCCAGAAGCTGATGCAACTAGAGACAAGCACTCTGCAAAACTAAGGTTTGCAAGACAGCAGTTGAAAGGTGCCCTCAACCTTTACATTGTCCACCAGTTCTCATCTGTGAGTAGCAGGTCCAGAAGAGCATGCCCCTATGTCAGGTTCACTGATCACCTGCACCAAGAATTGTTCTGGAATGTACTGAACTCATCTTCTGGCTTCTAGCACCCAGCTGCATTGACCTTCCAGAGAGTGGTTAAGAGACACCCATGAGTACTACAGCCTGTGACTGTGAGGCTCTCTCTAGCAACCTAAAGGCAGCAGCACCAGCTCCCCCTTCTCAGTCAGGAGGTCTGCAGCAGACATTGACTACAGCATCATCTGTGCTCCTTACCCACAACATCTCCACAGGCTTGTCACCTGCCTAAGGCAAAGCTCCAATCATTCGAGACATTCCTTTATATAGAGCACAACCCCTCTTCCTTACCTGCCCATCCTATCTTTTTTTCTTTTCCCTCAGTAAATTTAGACCTGAAATGCTTCTCAGGGCTCTTCAGCTGACAAGCCTCACACTATGCATGGCCTGACAACAGGCCTGGGGGTGGACTCCCTCAGATGCTGGGTGTGTACTCCGTTTCACAAGCCCATATCATGACAAATGAGTGGGAAAGTTGGTCTCTTTCCTTTTAAAGAGCTTTGATTTGGAGTAGGTTAGCAAGGGACCAGGAACAGTTTTATTTCAGGGCCTAGAAAGCAGAAAAACAGATTATGAAAAAAATAAAGCAACAAATATGCACGGTCTCTTCTAACTTCTTGGTCTAACGTCATGGTAAAGCTGGATTGCTTTACGAATTGCTAACACTAAGAACAGGCTTGTGATCTTCAGTGAGGTCTCAAGATACAAGTGATTGAGGAACTGGTTGTAGCCGTCACAGTCAGACAAAGTAAAGGCCTTCATTGCTAAATTATGATTCTTTTCAGTGCTCTCACACAATGTGGACTATTTTGGACTGGAATTATGCTGCCTATAAAGAATATGAAGTATCCTAGCCACCACAGCTCTCCAGCAGACTACTTTTTAAATTCTTTATCAAGAGAAACACAATCCTTTGGCAACTGTTGAACATTCACACAGTTTCAAAAACTGTCAGATCTTTGAGCATGGAGATCTTTGCTTGGCACTTCTATATCACCTTGAACAACAGCAAGGTGATTCCAGATAGGGCCACATAGATTCCAGATAGTGCCACCACGCCAAGCCAGAGAGAAAGGGTTGAATTACCCTTCATTTTTAAAGTTACAAAAGTGACTAACAAAAACCAATCCCAAACCTATACCTTTTCAAACTATATGTAATTAATGGTAATTAATGTCACAGTGGACTGATACCTGTATCTGCATAATTAGCTGTCAACTTCTCCTAGCCTTCTGCAAATAAAGATCCATCTAAATTTAGCTATACTAGTTAAACCTCCTTCTGTTGCAACATCTAGATAAGGAAGCAACTATAAATAAGTAACATGAACTTAATTTGAGGTTATAGGGAGAAAATAGACTATTTTGCACTCTATATAAAAATTTTATTTTGTCTACATTTGATTTTATTTTGATGACAGTAACAACCTAGTGAAGAGGACAGATCACTTGTTGATTCCCTGTCTGGACGAAATTCAGGTAATATGCTGAGTCACATGTGCCAGTGAACATGATTATTTGAGAAGATAACTCTGGTAATATTGTAAAAATAAAAAACATTCTAGGGGTTTACATGATCTTCTCCTTGGAAGAATTAATGTTATATTTAGATGACATGAATTTGTCTGTGATGCTCTCAGATCTGCTAGAACAATAATCTTCTATGGATGTCCCAAGGAAATCTCAAAGACATGCTGGTGAGTCACCTAGTCAGGAGCTAATGGACACTTATGACTGGCTTTGGAAACTGTTCTTCCTCAACATCTAATCTGGGATTAGATATTGTAATGATTAACAGACTGTAAGCAACCTGGGAGAAGGACACTGTACTCGCAGTGGTCTATGCATCATGCGGTGCTACTGCAAGCCAAGCCATACAACATATTCGGTAGGAAGCGAAATAGCTTATATATTAGCGTATGTTAAAAACTCCTCTGCATAGTAGCAGCAATCAAAGCTCCTAATCTGCAAACACTCCCTCCTATACATAAGCTTAGACCTGTGGCCCTTCCTGAAGTTAGGGATGGAGAGCCGAGTGAGGCCTCCGTAATTCATGAGGAAATGGTTCGTGACCTCCTATGCCAACTGCACACCCACAAGTCTATGGGCCCAGATGGAATCCACCCCAGAGCAATGAGGGAGCTGGTGAAAGAATTTGCCAAGCCACTTTCAATCATTTACCAGCAGTACCAGTTAACTGGAGAAGTTCCAACAGACTGGAAATTGGCAAACATAGCACCCATCTACAAGAAGGGTCGAAGGGACAATCCGGGGAACTATGGGCCTGTCAGCCTGAGCTTGGTACCAGGCAAGGTCATGGAACAGATCATCCTGAGTGTCATCACTCAGCACATGCAGGACAATCAGGGGATCAGACCCAGCCAACATGGGTTTATGAAAGGAAGGTCTTGTTTGACCTATGTGATCTCGTTCTATGACAAAGTCACCCACTGAGTAGATGAGGGAAAGGCTGTGGATGTGGTCTATCTAGACTTCAGTAAAGCGTTTGACACTGTTACCCACAGCATTCTCCTAAGAAAACTGGCTGCCCGTGGCTTGGATTGGCATACTTTTCGCTGGGTGAAAAACTGGGTGGAAGGAC